>BROG01000558.1:0-475000 GCA_030159075.1 Atrina japonica
ATTCCACGGTTCTTTGTCTAAAATCTGCGAATATTCTTTCGTTTCATTCTTTATTTTGTTCAGTATGTTACATCCTAAAACTGCTTGTATTGAGTAGGCTTCGTTGGTCACGCTTCCCACAAGCATTTCGACGTCTTCAAAATGACATCCTCCGACGTTTAAATTAACTTCAAAATGACCTAAATATTGTATATGCAATTTATTTGCTGCAGATAATTCCAAATGTTTTGTCGTATCGAAAAGCTTAGAAGATGAAAGGTACTTTTTGAAATGATTTTCCGAAATGGTCGAGACTTCTGCTCCTGTATCCAAGACAAATCCATTTATTTCTACTGTAGATGTTGAGCATTTCGCAGACGACTTCCTAATTTTGTTTCCTATATTGTTCGGCGAGTCTGATTCATTGCCTACCACAGGGCGACTCCTTACTGCAGTGGAATCTCGTTTGACTCCTCTTTGCCGTTAAATGCTTGAGGTTTCTGTGACGTCAGCTTTCGTGTTTCGGAAGGACATTCCAATGTTTTGTGTCCTTTTCTACCACAATTGAAGCATTCCATGTTAGATCTGCCTTCATATGTATTACCTTTGCCTCTTCCTCGACGTCGATTTCTGACATCACTTCGTGGATATTGTGAATGCGACCGCAGCCTTCTGAACGATGCATTCCGGTCGAATCGTCCACGCCCTCCTCTGTTAGATGCTTGTGAGGTATTCTATTTGCTTTTGTTGTTCTTCTAAAAGTTCTTGTTGGTTCTTCATCATTTCTAACAGTGCGTTGGAATCTGATACTGTTGCTTCGTGTACTCGTTTTTCCACCGAAATCGCATTGTACTCAATCCATCTCAACATGAGATTTCTAAACTCAGGGAAGAGCATCGATCCTTTCTCAATTGAAAATTTTCTCAATTCTTGTCGTAGTTGTTGCTCTTTTATGCCATCTTTAAACCGCTCAATCAAGACTTTATTTTTATCTGACATTTCTTTTGCTGCTCTCCTCGTTATTTGTCATCAAAACAAGCGAGTACGATTCAAGTGTCTCATCTATCTGCTGGTCTCGTTGGTAAAATGTATGTTGCAACTGGGTGAGCGTGTCTTTAGGTTGGTATAATTGCTCCAGGATGTAAAGGATTTGTTCTCCAGTTGTTCTCTGATCCTGAGGCCTCAATCGGATTTCAGATTTTGCATTTCCGATTAGATGATCCATAATGAAATCCAAATGATTATCCTTGGAGGGAGAAGATTTTATATACTCCCTCATGTCTGTTATCCATTCATCGACTAAAGCATCTGAATCTTTCGTCGGTCGTCCTCCAAACTTCCAGAATTTCCGGTCGGATCTCATGTATTACACTGATGGCGCAACGTAAGGTGGTTTAGCTTCCAATGCGGCCAACTTAACTCTTAAAGCCTCTAACTCATCTTTTAATTCTTCCTCCATTTTGGTCGGTATAGCAACAATTGAAAAGCAGAAAGCAAACCCTACTATTCGCTTGTTGCTATGATCCTACATGGAACAACAATCTTTGATCATCAAAGAGAAGATTTGGTGAAACCACAATTTAGACAATAAAGTGTTCGGATGAATTCCGTCCAGATATAATTTAAAATTGAAATATGTCTTTTTATTTCGACCCTTGTTGTTTCGTTTTGACCTCTGAATGTCCAACGAGAGTCTAGGCGACCGCACGTTTACATTGTGGTTGATATTTCGGATTCTATTGTTGAGTTCTTCGACTTGTACGTGAAGTTTAGAATCTTGGTCAGCAAACGAATCGAAATGTTTATGACCTCGGCTCTTATTCCACTCGACAATAGAGTATACAGGCACTTCTAGAATCGTAATTTTAACCACGTCGAATTGAAGAACAAAATCCACTAATTCGTTTAATTTTCGCTCCAGGTAATCAACGGTCGTAAAATCGTCCGAGCGAAGATTAGTGTACGCTTTATACCTTTTCTGTCAAATCGTACTTACCTAGCCATACATATAAAGCAATTTTTCGATAGATTATCAGTTTATGAGATGGATTTCTTTTCAACCAACACAATGAGTCTTCTACTTTAGAACCACTTTTACACCACTACTGTATTTCAAAGTCAAAACATGTTTTAATGTTTTAATCTACCTTTACTATCAGCTAAAATTGCTGGGGTGTATATCAATATACCATTACGTATTGCCCTTGGTTTCAATATTTTTTTCATTTTTTCTATCAGACATGAGACACTGAATTATCAAAACAGTAGCAACCAAAAACTTGGCAATAAAGATAAACACAATCACAATAATCAAAATAATCTAAAAAAGGATATAGAATTTACATATGCTTTCGTTCATCAACCTCCTTTATAAGAATTTGCAACAAGAGAAATACGCGTAGAGACTGTTAAAATCTTGTTACATCATGAAGATAAATCAGAAACGGAAATATTTAGTTTTGTCATAGTTACAAACAAATCGTTGTTTCAATATAAAAAATCTCAGATACCAAAGTATAAATCAATAGAAAGTCCAGGACATAGATACAAATCCGGCAAAAATGGACAAACACGGACCTCTGGAAACCAAGAGGTGGGATCAGGTGTCATGGAGGAGTAAGTATCCCCAACGAAAAGGAAACTCGGCATTTCACTTAGTGAAACAGGGTTTTTTTTCAAATCCCAAACGTTAAAAAGATTATATGCAAATAAGGCATCTATGCAGTACGCTAAGAATAATATAAAATCTCAGAAACCAAAGTATAATCATCAGGATGTCACAATTATACATATTTTGTGATATTGGACAAGCACTGACCTCTGGAAATTCAAAGGTGGGATCAGGTGCATTGGAGGAGTAAGCATCCCCTGTTGACCGTTCACACATACCATGAGTCCACAGTCAAATTCGAATGAAATAAGTGAGGAATAAATCCTTGTCATAACTGGTACAGACAACTCTGCAACCGCCATCGAACAGTTAACTCAACATTCCATTAAGTGAAACACAGTAATCGTAAACAAGACTATCATACCGACCGTACGCTTTACGGAACGTTGACATCAAATGCGATTTTCGATATCCCTGTGTCAATAACTCGTCAGTAAGTAGTTTACCTCTGTATATGAAATGGTTGAATATTTAATAGGTACTGGCATATCGGATCATTTGTGAGATATAAACACAAAATACAAGTATTTAAAGAATTGTAGATATATTGTATTTATCTGTTTGTTATGAGAAGTTTCCTTCTTATATAACGTCATAATTGCATCTTTGGAATGTTTATTTTTATTTTTATTTGTTGTCACTAGCCTCAAATTCATACTTCAAAGATTTGTTTATATTTTATTTTACATGAAAAGGAAACGTGTTCATAAACCTAGTACCTGGTATTTCGGTACCTGCTGATAATCTTATACTAAAGTAATATTTGGCACTCATAACACCATTTAAATTCCAAAGTTTTCTAAAGCTAAGATAGTCATCTTTTTACAATGGTTACTCTTAGACGGATTTTGGCTATACTTTTAGATTTATTATTTGACCTTGTATGATACCACTTTCTCTTTAGAAAATACATATACATTTAAAACTGGAGCTCAACTGACGAAGTCTAATTGACAGAAACGATCGTCTTGAGCATTATAACTTTGGTAATATGTTTATAATATTTAGTATCATTGTGAAAAAAAGAAACGCTTTTATTATAATTATGAACAATATAACAATCTCAGATATGAAAGTTTAAATTTTCATGTCAAGGATTTAAGTCTGGCAAATATTGAACAAACATAGGCCTCTGGAAATCCGGAGGTGAGACCATGTGTCATGGAAGTGTAAACATCCCCTGTTGACTGGTCACACCCGCCATAAGAAACTCCCAGTAAGCCCAGCAGTCAATAAAAATATGGTCCCAAGATGACAATTTTAGCCCTTGTGTCCGCTTTCTGAGGATCTATGGCATATGTGGCATAGTGCATGAGAGAGATCATGCTCACCTCTACCTCCCATACCTTGGTCGTCGCTCAGAAACTCTCAATAAGCCCAGCAGTCAATAGGAAATATGGTTCGAAAAAGACTTTTTTTTTAAATAATCTATCAACGAGAAATATCTATAAACAACGCCATGCAGTAGGCCTATAAAAGTGTTTGAAACCGTCATGATTAATTAATGATATATCAAACTGTCCTATTGGTAAAATTTTCGGTACCAGATAATCCCCTGGTGGTTAAAATGGGTCAATGAACATGATGCGAGCCTTCCCCATTTAAAGAAAAAAGTGTATTTGATATAACCCCTGAAAAAGTTTCTTTGATATTGTCCCTTAAACCGTGTCGCAAAACTCTTTCGTCAGTGGAGGTAAATATGGTCGCCAATTAATATGATGGAGGCAGACGATTTCTACGACGATGAACGTGCCAAATTACTTCGTAGTCATCCTCCAAATTCATACAGGTACCCACCTATGTAACTAATATAGTGAATATATGTAGATTCATTTATTTTTATTTTCATTTCATTTTATATCACTTCTTTATTGCTCTATGTGGATTTAAACGGTAGCCTACATGAACATGGGAAGTCACATGACTTGAAAGTTGACTATTGGGTTCGTCGAAATACCTAAAAACAAAAGGACCCAATAGAACCCAAATGGACACCAAAAGGCCCCAAATCGACACCAACAGGACCAAATAGGACATCATCACTAGTCGAAAGAATATTTATTTTGAAAAATACACAAAATAAATTATTTAAATTATATAATCAGGGATGTCATTAGAAGGCGTAACAGGAGAATTCACACCCTACTCTCGGTAAATATCCGCTTACTTTTGATAAAATTACATAAACTTCTATACAATAAGGCTGAAATTCTCCTGGTACTTTGAGAGTTTCACCGGTTACTATAAAAGTTAATGACATACTTGATAATTATCTGTAGTTAGTCATTTTAATCTTTTTAAGTTATTTTTTACAAATGTTGAAATGACCCAAAGGAATATAAAAGGGGCATTAGCTTAGAGTGTGTGGACCAATGACCGCGGTATTTTAAAATTTGATTCGCTCTTCAATACATAAATAAAAGTTTTGAACTTACACAGGTTTTGCCTTGTTTATCCACCAGATAACTTTTGTTTTCTCCATTTTGGTCAACCGAAATTGTCATCGCGTGACCAGTAAATGTTGTGTTAACAGCAGACAGTAACAAAAAATTACTTCTGTGCCGTATTTTTCATATACATACTTGCCAACTTTCCCTATTTCCGCGGAAGACTCTCGATTTTGGCCCTGTTTCCTGACCTCCCGATCATTCTTTTAAAAACCCCTTTCTCCCAATTTTTTAATATTTCCTTCCAAAAATGACAAATGTCCTGAAATTTGAAAAATGACATGCAAGATTTCCACCGCATGAAACAATACACTAGCTTTCAAAAAAGTTTTGTTACCAATCAGAGGCTCTTTTGTACCCCTTGTTGTTGTTTGATTGGTTTTAGCGATGTGTTATGGGAGTGACTAAATGCTGTTATGGAGTACCAAGGGCAGCCACCATGTCTCAAATGGGAAAATAAGTTATCAAACAATAATTTCTGGAATTTATATCAATTTTAACAGAACAAAAACAAAATATATTTACAGTATATTGATTAATTTCCACTGAAAATGCCTCATTTCAAGGAAGGTTCTGTCGTTTTTTCCACCATTTTCTTTACATCTGATATGTTAAATTATCAAAGCAACACCAAACCCGATCGATGAAAGATAGATTATCTCTAAATATGCTTTGAAAATTTTAAAATAATGTCAGTAAAATGAACAAAAACAAAAATGAATTCACAGTAAATTCATTGATTCAATTGAAAAAGCTTGACAACAAAGAATATTCTGTGATTTCCCGTTCAATAAGTATACAAGTAATACATGTAAAATATTTTTTTTTTTTCTTTTTTCTAAAAAAAACAAAACAAAAACACAACAAAGATTCATCTGTATAATAGGTTAATAAAACAATAAAATTCACAATTGAGATCCATAAATTAGTTTACATGTTGATTGAAAACAACTAATTGACATATATTAATATTTATACAAAGTAATAAATTAAATAAAAAATACTTTAGGTTTATAATAACACTTAGTGAGAAAAGAACCTTTGAACACTGGCCGCACGCAGTCTGGCTAACCACTGGAATTTTTTGTCGCGCATTGTCTCCCCCATGAAAATTTTCAAATGTTGGCAAGTATGTTTCATTCGTTCAGGTAAGTGAGGCTTAAAAGATCATTTTTGTGATTTATTTGTAAACTTGTGAATAAAATTTATTCATTTACATACGAATATCTTAAATTTAATTACTGTAGAAAATTAATTCTAAAGTTTGGGAAAAATACAGTACCATAAGCAGTGGTACACTTGCAGCAAAAAACCTCTTTTCAGCTACTCCCAAATACTAACAGCTCTCTAGGAATAATATCACCAAGACAGTTGCCAGTGACATGTGAAATTTTTTTAGGGTGGTGTCTTCAAATATATCCCGATACATTAAAGGTAAGTGGTACCTATAATAAAATAATCATGCAGATGTGTTGTTTTTACCACGAGCAATGGTCCACCCACTCTAGTCCTATAATATAAGCCTTTGTTGGTAAAAATTGATTGCTTTTAACAGTTTTCATCAGATATTTAATTTTAATATTAATTGCCAACCATGAAGTCTTATTGAAAGCTGCCATTTTCTCGTAGCAAATTCCTAACATATTTTTATGGGAACTTTGAACGGTTATTTGACAACATTGTGTACAACAGTCTTAAGTTTACATCTGTCATTATTATTATAGATAACGATAAATGTCTAATATATTTACAAAACGTTGACTGTTTACTGAATCATATAGTCAAGTTTTATCCTATTCTGAAACTTTTTTCCAAATGTCATCCCTTCCCTTCAAATTGTAAAGCAGGTCATGTACGAGACGTTACGCAGTCTTTCAAAATGCTAAGAGAAAATAGAGACTTCTGATAAGACCTTGTGGTTCAGCGTTAGTCAATAAAAAAAGTTAAAAGCAAACCATATGAATCAACGAAGGCTTATAGTGTAGGACAAGGCATTAGCTGTGTAATTACTCCCAAAAATTATTTTGATTTTTCCTACTTTTACTACAGTATTTGATGTGCAATGTAACAAATTAGAGCTATACACAGGCCTGACAAATCTTACATTCCTTTGTATTTTGTGAAAAAAGATCAAATCCAGTGTGGTATTCATATACAAATAGTAAGGTTTGAGTTTATCAATTGCAAGTGAAAAATTGCCAAACCAGGGTTTCTCAAGCAATTTTCACAAAATATATAGAAATTTTTAGGCCTGTGTATATCTCTCTTTTGTTATTGTTAAAGTTAAGTTAAAGTAGTATAAAATGGAAAATCAAATTTTGGAAAAAAAACCACAATTAATGCCACTTTAATATGCTGACTTGGGTATCATACTTTTTTTCATATAAATTTATATAAGAAAATATCTTTGGATATATTTAAAATAAAGTACTATATGTAGTTTACACTGAGGGGATTTAGTTAAAATGTTTCCTAGAGTTATATTGTCATATCTGGACAGTATAGTGGTTATGAAAGTGAGATTATTTTATTGGTGCAATTGAGACAAAAACAACAATTTTAAACAAAAAGAAATAAAAACTATGATCAATATAAAGATATGGGGCCTGTTTATTGAAAGGTCATAAGTCCTTAATCATAAGCCTTAGTTCTAATTATCATGGGACTGACCAATCAGTGATGCATTGCCATGCCATGATGGCAGTTAGGACTAAAACTTAGGATTTAGGACTTGGGACCTTTCGTAAAACAGGCCCCAGATCTGTAACTTTGCAGCAAAACAAAAACTTTTTCAATTTATGATTAATAAAGGACTGAATTTAACATGGATACAGTACAGTCATGTACATGTAACATTTCCACCTCTCTAAAAAGTCTGTAAATCCATTTTATGGTAGATCTACATTGTATTTGCTCATACAACATTTTATACAATGTACTATAAAACATACGTTTCATTCCATATGACATGTTGAATGCAAATTAGATAAACAGAAAACTTACATTAACTCATTCACCCCTAAATACATTTGGGCTGAGTAGTATATGTACTACACTTCAGCTCTCCTTTTTCCAAGAACTACCTGTACGTGTCGATTTCCCGGAATTCCGTTTGTCACGTGTCCCCATTTGTGACCCCGTTTGTTATTTATATACGTGGATATATATAAATACTGTGTGTGTGTATGTTTGTACGCGTTAGATGGTTTTTTCAATTTTATCTGTGCCTATAGACGATACGCTCCCGTGCTCGCCAGGTAAAACTAACCGCACGAGTGTGTCCTGGCAGGTGCTCCAACGGTATAGTGTAGTAAATATTGAAAAAGCCATAAGTAATTACACCTCAATTTAAAAAACATGTCTCATGCACAACGATCTACCGAGCGGTTATTGGATTTACCGATTCCGCCCGAGAGATCTATTACTACTCAATATATCGAACCGTTATTAGATCTCCCGATTCCTGACGATTTTAAAAAAAAAATATTTAAAACCCAAACGTGTCTACACGGGCCAGACCTATCGTTAACGACAGAATTTCCTCGACGCGCAGGTTTAAAGTTTGAAACCAGGTTCGACGAGTATAGAGTGGTTCTGTTGAGGGACGACCGGGTTATTGATATAGACCGTTTATTTGTACAACTCGTAAGGTCGGTGATAAACGATAGAGGGTTGCAAAACGGCGATAAATTTCGCCTCATCATCAATCACTCGAAATTCCCGAATCCGTTCAGTACGAAATATATTAACGTCTCGTGGGATTTAGCCGAAGATTTATTCAAAGCACTGCAAGAGTATATAGAATATTACGAGGTGTCCTTAGACGAAGTAGAAATAGTCGTCCAGTCTACGATAATACCGAGGGGAAAGGGGAGATCCAAAGAACCGGTAACAAAGGAGACCTCGTCGAAGAAGAGAAGTATCATCACGATTAAAAACGACGACGTCACGTGTCTGGCACGAGCCATCGTGACGGCGGTGGCCAACAAACATAAAGACAAATGGACGAATTCCCAGCTTTCGAAACGGTTTCAACGACAGTCGTAAATTACAAAGGGCCGAAGCGTTAAAACTTCACGAAGAAGCGGGCGTTCCCGTCCGGGATGGACGGTTGTACCTTGGAAGACGCGAAAACGTTTGCCGATCACCTGGGCGTGCAGATCAACGTGGTGGACGGCGAACGGTTCAACGAGATCATCTATACGACCGAAGGAAGTGACGACGACGCGATCTATCTGTACAAGAATAAAAATCACTTCGACGTGATTACGAAGATGAATGGTTTTTTGGGTACGGGATATTACTGTCACACTTGTAAGAAGGGATATACGAGACGAGATCGTCACAGATGTCGGAAAAGTGTCTATCGTGCTTCGGTTACGATTGCCCCGGGGGCGAAAGGATAGTGTGCGACGATTGTAACAGAGCGTTTTTCGGCGAAGTCTGTTTTAAGGAACATAAACGCAACAGAGGCACGCGAGACGGCGAACCGGACGTGGTTTGTTCGATCGTTCAGAAATGTTTAGAGTGCGAACGGGTGACCAAGGACTTGAAGTCCCACGTATGCGGTCATTCCGAATGTCCGAATTGTCGTGCATACGTCGACATGACGACGCACAAGTGTTTCATGGTCCAGAAAAAATGTAAGGGTGGAAAATGCAAATCGGCCGAGTGCAAAGAAAAGAACCAGTGTTACAGTTGTAAAACGCGGACGACAGAGTTATTTTTACGACATAGAAGCCTCGCAAGACACCGGCGTTCACATACCGAATCTAATCGTGTGCCAAGACTTTGACGGTAAACAACACGAATTTTCTACCGTAGACGAGTTCTGCAAGTTTGTGTTGGATCAAAAAGTGGGTACGTTCATCGCCCACAATGCCAAAGCGTACGACGCGCAGTTTTTGTTAAAGTATTTCGTGGAACATAACATTAAACCCTATTGTATTTACAACGGTACGAAGATCATGTACATGGAAGTCGGTTGTGTTCGTTTTATCGATTCCATAAATTTTGTCCAATCCGCTCTGGCGGAATTTCCGAAGACGTTTGGTATGACCGAACTCAAAAAGGGTTATTTCCCGCATTATTTCAACAAGCCGTGTCACCAACGTTACGTGGGACCGTTGCCCAGTAAAAAACACTACGGCGTCGATTACATGAGCAAACGCAACAGGGAAGAGTTTTTAAAGTGGTACGAGATGCGAAAGAACGACGTGTTTTGATTTCCAGAAAGAACTGAGGGAGTACTGCACGTCCGACGTCGACATATTACGACGGTCCATGTTGAAATTCAGGGAAGACTTTATCGCGTTGGAAAACATAGATCCGTTACAGTACGTGACGATAGCGTCCGTGTGCATGACCGTTTACAGAAGTAATTACATGCCCGAAAAGATGATAGCCGTCCATAACGATAACGTCGTTCGCGATACGTACAGTGCGAAATCCATTTCTTGGTTGGATCACGTGGCCGAGAGAGATGGCGTCGTCATACGACGACCACGCGTTGAACGGCGGCGAGGTGACTCTACCCGACGACATCGGTAAAGTCGACGGGTAGTGCGAAGACACGAGGACGGTTTACGAATTTCAAGGATGTTTTCTGGCACGGGTGTAAAAAGTGTTACGCTCGAAACACCGTCAATAACAAGAACCAATTCGAGATGGACACGCTCAGAAAACGAACCTCCGCGAAAAACGAGAAGATACGAAGGGCCGGTTACGCGTTCGTCGAGGTCTGGGAATGCGATGCGAAAGTCATAAGTCCTTAATCATAAGCCTTAGTTCTAATTATCATGGGACTGACCAATCAGTGATGCATTGCCATGCCATGATGGCAGTTAGGACTAAAACTTAGGATTTAGGACTTGGGACCTTTCGTAAAACAGGCCCCAGATCTGTAACTTTGCAGCAAAACAAAAACTTTTTCAATTTATGATTAATAAAGGACTGAATTTAACATGGATACAGTACAGTCATGTACATGTAACATTTCCACCTCTCTAAAAAGTCTGTAAATCCATTTTATGGTAGAGATCTACATTGTATTTGCTCATACAACATTTTTATACAATGTACTATAAAACATACGTTTCATTCCATATGACATGTTGAATGCAAATTAGATAAACAGAAAACTTACATTAACTCATTCACCCCTAAATACATTTGGGCTGAGTAGTATATGTACTACACTTCAGCTCTCCTTTTTCCAAGAACTACCTGTACGTGTCGATTTCCCGGAATTCCGTTTGTCACGTGTCCCCATTTGTGACCCCCGTTTGTTATTTATATACGTGTGGATATATATAAATACTGTGTGTGTGTATTGTTTGTACGCGTTAGATGGTTTTTTCAATTTTTATCTGTGCCTATAGACGATACGCTCCCGTGCTCGCCAGGTAAAACTAACCGCACGAGTGTGTGTCCTGGCAGGTGCTCCAACGGTATAGTGTAGTAAATATTGAAAAAGCCATAAGTAATTACACCTCAATTTAAAAAACATGTCTCATGCACAACGATCTACCGAGCGGTTATTGGATTTACCGATTCCGCCCGAGAGATCTATTACTACTCAATATATCGAACCGTTATTAGATCTCCCGATTCCTGACGATTTTAAAAAAAAATATTTAAAACCCAAACGTGTCTACACGGGCCAGACCTATCGTTACGACAGAATTTCCTCGACGCGCAGGTTAAAGTTTGAAACCAGGTTCGACGAGTATAGAGTGGTTCTGTTGAGGGACGACCGGGTTATTGATATAGACCGTTTATTTGTACAACTCGTAAGGTCGGTGATAAACGATAGAGGGTTGCAAAACGGCGATAAATTTCGCCTCATCATCAATCACTCGAAATTCCCGAATCCGTTCAGTACGAAATATATTAACGTCTCGTGGGATTTAGCCGAAGATTTATTCAAAGCACTGCAAGAGTATATAGAATATTACGAGGTTGTCCTTAGACGAAGTAGAAATAGTCGTCCAGTCTACGATAATACCGAGGGGAAAGGGGAGATCCAAAGAACCGGTAACAAAGGAGACCTCGTCGAAGAAGAGAAGTATCATCACGATTAAAAACGACGACGTCACGTGTCTGGCACGAGCCATCGTGACGGCGGTGGCCAACAAACATAAAGACAAATGGACGAATTCCCAGCTTCGAAACGGTTTCAACGACAGTCGTAAATTACAAAGGGCCGAAGCGTTAAAACTTCACGAAGAAGCGGGCGTTCCCGTCCGGGATGACGGTTGTACCTTGGAAGACGCGAAAACGTTTGCCGATCACCTGGGCGTGCAGATCAACGTGGTGGACGGCGAACGGTTCAACGAGATCATCTATACGACCGAAGGAAGTGACGACGACGCGATCTATCTGTACAAGAATAAAAATCACTTCGACGTGATTACGAAGATGAATGGTTTTTTGGGTACGGGATATTACTGTCACACTTGTAAGAAGGGATATACGAGACGAGATCGTCACAGATGTCCGAAAAAGTGTCTATCGTGCTTCGGTTACGATTGCCCCGGGGGCGAAAGGATAGTGTGCGACGATTGTAACAGAGCGTTTTTCGGCGAAGTCTGTTTTAAGGAACATAAACGCAACAGAGGCACGCGAGACGGCGAACCGGACGTGGTTTGTTCGATCGTTCAGAAATATTTAGAGTGCGAACGGGTGACCAAGGACTTGAAGTCCCACGTATGCGGTCATTCCGAATGTCCGAATTGTCGTGCATACGTCGACATGACGACGCACAAGTGTTTCATGGTCCAGAAAAAATGTAAGGGTGGAAAAATGCAAATCGGCCGAGTGCAAAGAAAAGAACCAGTGTTACAGTTGTAAAACGCGGACGACAGAGTTATTTTTACGACATAGAAGCCTCGCAAGACACCGGCGTTCACATACCGAATCTAATCGTGTGCCAAGACTTTGACGGTAAACAACACGAATTTTCTACCGTAGACGAGTTCTGCAAGTTTGTGTTGGATCAAAAAGTGGGTACGTTCATCGCCCACAATGCCAAAGCGTACGACGCGCAGTTTTGTTAAAGTATTTCGTGGAACATAACATTAAACCCTATTGTATTTACAACGGTACGAAGATCATGTACATGGAAGTCGGTTGTGTTCGCTTTATCGATTCCATAAATTTTGTCCAATCCGCTCTGGCGGAATTTCCGAAGACGTTTGGTATGACCGAACTCAAAAAAGGGTATTTTCCTCATTATTTCAACAAGCCGTGTCACCAACGTTACGTGGGACCGTTGCCCAGTAAAAAAACACTACGGCGGTCGATTACATGAGCAAACGCAACAGGGAAGAGTTTTTTAAAGTGGTACGAGATGCGAAAGAACGACGTGTTTGATTTCCAGAAAGAACTGAGGGAGTTACTGCACGTCCGACGTCGACATATTACGACGGTCCATGTTGAAATTCAGGGAAGACTTTATCGCGTTGGAAAACATAGATCCCGTTACAGTACGTGACGATAGCGTCCGTGTGCATGACCGTTTACAGAAGTAATTACATGCCCGAAAAGATGATAGCCGTCCATAACGATAACGTCGTTCGCGATACGTACAGTGCGAAATCCATTTCTTGGTTGGATCACGTGGCCGAGAGAGATGGCGTCGTCATACGACACGCGTTGAACGGCGGCGAGGTGACTCTACCCGACGACATCGGTAAAGTCGACGGGTATTGCGAAGACACGAGGACGGTTTACGAATTTCAAGGATGTTTCTGGCACGGGTGTAAAAAGTGTTACGCTCGAAACACCGTCAATAACAAGAACCAATTCGAGATGGACACGCTCAGAAAACGAACCTCCGCGAAAAAACGAGAAGATACGAAGGGCCGGTTACGCGTTCGTCGAAGGTCTGGGAATGCGATGCGAAAGACATAGCCGTTAAAGAGATCGTGACGCCGTTAGACCCGCGAGATGCCTTTTTCGGCGGGTAGGACCAACGTGACCAAGTTGCTGTACGACTTCGACGGTAGAGAAAAGGGACGATACGTCGACTTTGTCAGTCTGTACCCGACGGTCCAGTTTTATAAGACCTACCCTGTCGGTCACCCCACCAAAATAGTTAATCCCGAGCGCGTCGATCGAACTTGGACGGGGTTCGTCAAATGTAAAGTCGTGCCGCCCCGGAAATTATATCATCCCGTCCTACCCGTCAAGATGAAATGCGGAAATGCCGAAAAGCTCTTGTTCCCGCTGTGTAAGACGTGCGCCGAACGACGGTCACAGAAACCGTGCGAACACACCGACGAGCAGAGGTCGTTCGCGGGCACGTGGTGTACTCCCGAGCTATTCAAGGCCTTGGATAAGGGGTACGAGATAGAGAAGATTTACGAAGTTTGGGATTTTCTCTACACCACCGAGGACGCGGACCTCTTTAGAGGCTACGTCAAGAAGTTTATGAAGATCAAGATGGAAAGTTCCGCTTTGAAGGTCGGGCCGGACACCACTTACGAGTCGGAAGAACGTTATAAAGACATGGTCAGAGAACGTTTGGGGATCGACTTGGGTGAAATAGAGTATAATCCCGGCATGCGCGCCATCTCTAAATTATGTCTCAACTCTCTCTGGGGTAAGTTCGGTCAAAGGGTCAACATGAAACAGACCGAATACGTGAGCGAACCGGCACATTTTTACAAACTGTTGTTGGACGACACGATAGACAATCTCAACATTCAGTTCATCAACGACGACATGGTCCAGATGACTTACGATCTCAAAGGGCAATTCGTCGATCAGTCCAAGAACGTCAACATCTTCATAGCGTGTTTTACGACGGCTCACGCCAGAACCATGTTATACGACGTGTTGGACAGACTCGACGATAGAGTGTTGGGATTCGATACCGATAGCGTGTGGTACGTCGATCGCGACGACGGGGTCTCGATCGACACGGGCGATAACTTGGGCGATTTGACGGACGAGTTAGGCGGCGATTTCATCACGTCGTGGTGCGCCACCGGCCCCAAATCTTATTCGTACGAAACGAACGCGGGTAAAAAGGTGTGTAAGGTCAAAGGATTTAGTCTGAATTACGAAAATTCTCTCTACATCAACCGAGAAGCGATGACCGACGTCGTTAAAGAAACGCGTAAGAGGATTACGACCGTTCGAGAAAACGCCATCACGAGAGATTCCGCAACCAAACGTGTCGTGAATCGATATCAGGAGAAAGAGTTTACGTTGTGTTACGATAAACGGGTGATGAAGGAAGGGTACGACACGTTACCCTACGGGTATTAAAAAATTTATTATTATTAATAAATTTTTTTAAACGACCAATAATTCTTCTCGGACGAACGTTCTCTGAGGCGCCGGTTCCTTGAGCTGATACAGGTCGATGCCTTGCATTCTGAAATGCCTGTCTATGTCGTGTTTGTCGACGCTCCAGATGGGATCGGTGGCCCTCCTGCGCCCGCCGCCTTCCAATTCGCCCGGTTGATATAGATATCTTACTTTCGCAAAGGGACTGATGGACGGTTGTACTTTATCGACGGGTTCTACCTTTTTGGGCGGATCGGTCTCTTCGTTGATCGTTTTGACGACTTCCGGCAATTGTTTCGCCCATTCTCTGTTTCTGTCTTTGGTTTTCATCTCTTGATCGTATTGATAGCTAAACAACTGTTCGCCCAAACGTTCTATTAAATCGTTCGACGATGGCTTGGTCGCGGTGAAGGTCGACCCGTCCCCTTTTTATTCTAGCTCCGTGTCGGGTCATGAGTTTGGTGACGGCGCCCATGAATTCGCGGCCGGGGTCGACTTGTAATAATTTGGGAAACGTCAGACGCCGTTTGTAGATCTTTTCGAAAGTGTCGGCCACCTCTCGACTGTCTTTGGTCGTCAGCGGTTCCGCTTCTTTGTAGCGCGTGCCCACGTCGACTAACGTCAGCGCGTATTTGTACGTTTTCCCGTCCACCTTGTCGTGCGGTAAAAACAACAGGTCGGCCTGGTGAGTGTCGTTTTCTTTCGCGTTCTTCGAATCGAGGTCTCACGATCTTCTTGGGAGCCGGTAGGTAGATTTGCCACACGTCTTGTTTTTTCAGGAATTCCAACGCTTCCTTCTCGCTGACTTTGGCCGCTTTGGCCAATTTCCCGATGGCGGCCTTTCCCTTCCAATAGTGTTTGTGATAGATCTTTTCCATGTTTTTACTTTAGGCGACGTATTTTTTAACGCCGTAGAACACGAGTCCCGTTCCCCACGATCACGAAGAGGAGTTCCTTGTCTTTTTGTTCTTCCGAGGGTTGATAGAAATCGCTCAACTTCGGTTCGGGCGGGTAACGCCGCTTCTTCCGTCATCTGCGAGTAGAGTCGCATGGCGGCATCCACTTCTTTGTAGGTGTACAGGGAATGTCCTTCTTTCCTGAGTCTTTCGTTGAGAAAATCTAATCGCTTCGTGCGTTCGTGATTCCACCGATCTCTAGCCGCGGTCAGTTTTTCCATCGCTTCGTCGTGCCTCTTCTGTTCTTCGTGATTCGAGAATAGAAATTGTGATCCCGAGAAGGCGAGAGCATTGACTGCCGCGCCTCCTCCTATCATCATCGCGATCGTTGCCATTTTTTTTAAAATAGAATTTTTAGTTTATTTCATGATATCGGCGGGGATGATACCCTTCTTGACCAGCATGTCTTTGGTGTACTCGGCCAAAACGTAGTCGACGAAGACCATCCCGAGATCCTTTAGATCTAGATCCAGTTTGGGGGCGGCCGTCTTGAAGAACTTCTTGGAAACTTGCGCGTACAACGTGGCGATTCCTGTCACGACGGCCGCGTGATATGCGGTGTTGACCAAATCCTTTTCACTCATTTTTTTATATGAAAAGGATTATTATTTATCGGATTTTACCGTCTCCGTCGTGTCGTTGTTCGTGTTGTAGAGTTCGTCGCAGTAAGTGTTCATCCTGAAGAGCATGGGTTGGTTGTCGTCCTCGTCGTCCGCCTTAAAGTCGGCGTCGTCTTTTTCCATTCCGACGGTCTCGTGATACGCTGGTGTTGACCAAATCCTTTTCGCTCATTTTTTTTTATATGAAAAGAATTATTATTTATCCCTCTTCTTCTTCGTCTTCGGTACAGTCGTGATGGTGGATGTGTTGGACTTTAGCTTCCACTACTTGTGCGATCATGTAAACGAATAGACTCGTGGCGAGGATTCCCGACGCCATAAACATCGACGTGTCCATGAACGTTCTCAGTGTCACGTTATACATTTTTATAGTGAAAAGATTTTTATTTAATACATTTCGTGGGGATTGGATTTGGAGACTTCTTCTTCTTTAGGTTCTGGAAGAGGAGGAGGTGTCGGCTGCGGTTGGTTTTTCCTGTACAACACCACCGCCACTCCGACGGCCGCGAGTCCGCCGCCGACCGCTAGCCATTTCCAGCTATCCTGGCCATTAGCATTGCCATCCTGGCCATTAGCATTGCCATTAGCATTGCCATCCTGGGCCATTAGCATTGCCATTAGCATTGCCATCCTGGCCATTAGCATTGCTGTCCTGACTTTTTCGACTCCACCTCTTTTGCGCTCCCTTCTTCCCCGCTTCTTGACGTTTCGGATTCTTTTTCGTTAGGAGTTCTTCCGGATTCATCGCCTTTTTTTCTATTCCCTCCGATTTTTTAAATCCCGTTATATAGCGACTGGACGTGGCGGCGAGAGACTGAGAGGGGCCAGGTAGGAACCGAAGTGGTAGAACAGGCTGCAGCACGCTTCGCCGATGGCCGCGTCGAGGAAGGGATCTTCGCTCAGTTCTTCGATCAGTTTAGGTTCGTTCTGCAGATCGAAAAAATATTTTTAGACTCTGGGTGTACAGCGTGATGACGGAATTGGCGATCGATTTACTCATGCGCATGAGCCGAGTCGCGCGTTGAGTAGACGATTTAGATTGTCCAGTTTCCTTGTCGTTCATCTTGTTCAGGTCGGCGACGGTCACGTCTTTTCCCAGGAAGTGACGCGCTCGTCCCGATCCGACGATGGTCGATAACCTATCTTTGAGCGAGTCGTCTACCGTCGTCGTCTCGGCGGCGGCGGTTCGGGGTAGTATTCGTTAGTATCTCGTCCCACGTTCATCTCTTTTTTTTATACATTTTATTTATATTTTGTAAAAAACGTTACGTTTTTACAAAAATACTGTCATTTTAATTTATTTATTCCGTGTCGGACTCCAAGTCCAAGTCTTCTACGCAGTCGGCCAAATCCGGTAGAGGAGCAACGTCGATCGTTTTGACGATGACGACCTGGTGTAAGAAGAGAGTTTGCAAGGATACGGTCGATTCTTTGTTGGCGATGTAAACGTTGTCTACGCGCGTAAAGAACCGATGGCCAGACATCGTTTTTTCTCGTATTGGTGAAGATCGACTTCGACGAGCGGATGTTTATCTTTCGGATCGTCGGCCGTTCTCTTTCTATAAAAAGTAGGCTTGTCTCTGTCCCCCTGTTTAACTTTCGAGTAGATCACTTTGTCACCGTTCTGATCCGTTTTCACGAGGACTATATCGTTGACATCCACGGGTGTTTTTCTACCTTTTTCTTTCAGTGTTTTTGCGAGTTTTTCTATGGATTCCCTCAAGAACGCCTCGATCTTTTCCAACATGGTGGCGAATTCTTTTCCGCATTTAAATTTCATAGTATAATCGGAACCGTCCTCGTATTGCCACAAGCCGGACGACTCCGTTTTGGGAGTGCGTATCACTAACGGTTTCACGTCGCCTGTCGGGTACTGATACGCGACGTAAACGCGTTGATAACGCTTCCCTTTCTTAATCGACGTAATGAGCACCCACCCTTAAATTGTTCACGTCAAAGTTCTCGACTGTCACGAATGCCATGTTTTTTTTTAATAACGAATAAATTTCTTTATGCCATTTTCAAATCTTTTGCAAAAGTCGTCTCAACCATCGTTCCGTTCGATGATAACGTTCTAAACGTAATAGATAGAGTATCGCGAATAAGAAGAGTAAACACCATAAATACGATGAACGAGAGCAAACGCAAACAAGAACATCTCGGTAAAACGTTTCATTTCTTAACGTAAAAAAAATTTGTTAAAACACTTAAACAATAGATATATAAATAAAAAATGTTTATTTTACTGGACAAGACGTTTACCGAACGCGGCCTAAAACAGATGTTGGGGGATATAACGTGCATGCAGTTGGGTAACCAAGTCTTGGTGTCTTGGCCCGACGACGTCAAACTCGCGTGTCAAATGCCTCGCATGCGCAGAGACTATCCGTGTAAGCATCCGGTCGTCGTGAATTCGTTTGTTTTGTAGCATTCACCACAACTACTTGAAAGAGAGAGGCATCGACACGATGAAGTATTGCACCTCTTGCCGAAGATGGATGGCCGATAGCACTAAATACGAAACGTGTTATGCGTGCGGCGGGAAAAAGAACGCGCGGACGAGTGGCACAAGACGCATCCGCGCGTGCAAGAGGAGAAGAAGACGTCCCCAAGGAAGAAGTTTAACCGGATTATTATTTTTTTAAGACTGTCTTAAAAAAATCTACGGTTAACGAGGAGCAGCAGTGTTTTCATCGTTTTATAATGCTACAATTTAAACGAGAAGACGATTTCTCGCCCAGAAGGGCACGCAGCTGTTCGCGCAGATCGTTCGTCTCTTGTTCGGAGACTTTTTTAACCCCGTCGTCGGCTTTGTATTTGACGTATAGCTTGTCCTTCATCTCGCGATACTTGGTCAGTTCGTGAGACACGGTGGCGAATTCCTCCGCCGAGATCTTCCCGTCTTCCAGTGCGCGACTCACCTGATCCTCGATGGAATTCAGTTTACTCTCGGCCAGTTTGACGATTTTGAGATGTTTCTCCGATTTCTTCAGCAACACACGCCGGATGCCCTTCAAGACCCCTAGTCCCACGGAGCCCACGGTGACGGCCACGATCTGTAAGGGTAATCCCACGATGGGGAGGGCGAATCCCAACCCTCCGCACACTACACTCCCCGTGATCAATGCTCCGTCTACCCCGTCCGCGGTGTTGATTAACCGTTTGTACTTCTTGTGCACGCTCTTCCGCGTCTCGATCTCTCGTCTGAACGTCTGCTCGATCTCGCCGATCCGTCGGAGACGATACTCTTGCGGATCGGGTTCTAACGTCGGATACAATACCTCTTTGTTGTTGTTACTCATCTTTTGTTTTTAATTTAAAAGTTTTTTTTATACGTCGAGGAACGACGACGCCGTTGACGGAGCCCGATTTCGATCCTTTGTTCACGGCGAAGTTGAGGACGTCGCCCGCCGTCACTCGCAACGGCGGATTCAGCGGTACGATCTCGCCGGCCTTGGTCCTGAAGGTCCTGTATTCCACGTCGTTCAGCACCCAAGCGTCACGTCCAGTTCGCCCAAGAGACCCAGGCGGATGACGTGACCGTCGAACAACATCCGTATGCCCAGTATGGGTCGGAGTCTACCGTTTTTATTCACCTCGAATTGGAAGGTGTTCATGATGCGACGATTTTTGTTCAATTGATCGACCTCCTCTTTGATGTTTTCCAAGAGGTCCTCCGCCAGTTCTTCCCTTTCCACGTCTTCCCAATAGAATCCCGATCTAGACATTTTTTCCTTTTTTTTTTATTTAGAATTTCTTTAAATTCCAATAGAACGTGAACGGATTGACCGTGATTGTCGATGGATTTGCCTTTCTCGTCCTTGAGACGTATCGTCACTTCCGAGATGCGATCCCGTCTCAAAGACAGGAACACGGGATTGACTATATCTTTTTCGTACAACTCGGAAAATTTCACGTTGGGACAGGGTAGGGACGCGAGGATGTCCGTCGCCTTGCCGTCTCTCCCCGCCCTCATCCAACTCGTCGAGATGGACGTTGACGAGTTCCACCGGCTGCAGGTTGATGCTGTTGCTCGGGACGATGGTGCCGTGGAGATACGCGTTCTCGTCGATGCCTAGAATCTTGCCGAGTTCCGACGGAAGCACCACCGCCGTGCTGTCCGACCCGTCGATTCTCACCCATCATGTGGTCTTGTCCAGGAACACCTTGTCGAAGTATTTCGCGAGAATTCGTCGTAGGTCGGTGAAGGTGTACGACCCGGCGTGCACGTTTTGGACTTTGGGTCTGTCACCCCCTTTTGACGTAGCGTATCTCCACGTCTTTCTTGACGTTGTACAACCCGTTGTAAAGACCGGACGGACTTGGCGCTCACGCACCACCCGCCGTTCGCGTTGTCGATGTAACGAGAGAGTTTGACGGGGTTTTTCGATATCCGTCACGAGATAGAACATGTTGTTTTTAATTTAATAATAATAAATCTTAAACTTAAAAAAAGAGAATGAACGTCTACGAGTATAGAGAGAATCTAGATCTGTCGTCGTTCGACGTCTACGTCAACGTGACCAAAAAGTTTCGCGCGTCGTTCGAGAACATCTTCGTCAAGTACGACAACCCGGACGTCTTCGAGGACGGCACGTCGAAGTACTACACCATGCTGAAGCGGTGGTACCGGCATCCCATCGAGGGATTCTGGCAGAACCAGCTGAATTTCGCGGTGTGGTGCGCCACGACCGGATGCGGCGTGACGCTGGACATGGGAAACGACCACCTGTCCAAATCGTTCTTCCGGTTCCACATCTATTATCAGATCAGAAGGATCCTGCAGGAGATCGCCGCCCCCTTACCCAGCAACGCCGACTTCGAGCACTTCACGAACAACGTCGACGCGTCGGCGTACCAGCGGATCTGTCGCGAATTCGGGGTGTCAGTCGACGCGGACTGGAAGATCAAGGGGACCATCTTCGGGAAATATAACACGAAGTGGTCCACCTTCATCGCGAAACCGACCGGAGGGCTTCACGCTTCCGGGTCTGGCCAGACTGGACGCGTCCATCCGGGTCTTCGCCTGGGCGATCCTGGGCTCGCAGGGGGAGACGAGGGCCTCGATCGTGGACGCCCGGGTGCCACGTCGCTGGACGCCCAGAAGCAGTTCCTGGTCAACGTCGAGGACGCCATCAACCGACCGCTCGACCTACCCGCCGACATCTCGCGCTACGAAGACTGTCTGAAGTACGCCAATTCCAAGCTCGACTACGTCGTCCATCCGGGACTCTCTACATGCTGCCCAGCAACATGGAGCTGAACATCGGCAAGAACATCGCCAATTACAATAACGAGATCTTGATCGCTCCCGACACCACGACACCCGGAACGAACGTCGACCTCAAAACGCGAAAACGTTCGCGAGGGATAAACCTCCTCCCGTAGAGATCACATCACCACCTCCCGTAGAGGTCACACCACCGCCGTCAGCGTTACAGGACAAGCCGCCGTCAGACGATCACGAGGATCAGAAGACGGCCGTCTTGGCTCTATCGTTACTTTCTTTTCTGGTCTTCGTCGAGCTTCGTTAACAACCAGCCGACGACGATCATGCCCAAGACCCACAGATGTTCTCCCAACCACATCGCCGTCTTGCCGAGCGTCGACAAGATCCAGGACACGATGGCACCCAAGATGCCGGGTAACGCCTCGCCGAATTTAGAGGCCAGTCTCGCGAGCAATTTACCGATCGCGTCCAGCTGTTTCTTGATCCATTCTTTCACTCCTCCCTCCTTGTGGGGAGGTTTGGAGGGTGGTGTGGGGTGGTGGCGT
Source organism: Atrina japonica (assembly GCA_030159075.1). Classification (NCBI taxonomy): domain Eukaryota; kingdom Metazoa; phylum Mollusca; class Bivalvia; order Pterioida; family Pinnidae; genus Atrina; species Atrina japonica. The sequence continues at coordinate 22,745 of BROG01000558.1, forward strand.
GCTCGTCCCGGGAAGGAGCAATTCGACCAAGAAACCTATCGTCATGCCGATCGCCGTCAGGACGCTTAAGATGGTGATACCCTGTTCCCTGAACAGGTCGGCGATCCGTTCTCGCAACGGAAGATTATCGTCCAGTAACCTCGCGATCGATTCTTTGATGGCGGTCAGTTGCGACTTTAACCTTCCCTTGAGCACGTCGACACTCTCGTTCACTGCGTCCAATTCACCTCGCATCTTGGCGATCTCCCTCTCGATGCGTTCCCGATCGTCGGGATTCCTTTCCAGATCTTCCTGCCACTGCGACAACATGCGTTCCGTCTCCACTCTCTTGGCTTCTTGGACGCGCAGAGTCCCGCGAATGTTTCTCAGACTCTTGTCTAAACCCAACAGTTCTCTCGCGGGTAGTGCGCGGTTTTAAATCCTCTATACTGTTAGACAATCTCTTCCCGTCGGCCTCCAATTGCTTCACGTTGGTTTCTTGCATCTCGATGGCTTCGAAGTTACTCTCGAGGTTGCGTTTGACCTTCGTTTATATTCGGTCTGATATCTTTTTTACCCAGAGCTTCGAGGAATGCGAGACCGTGTCTTCTCAACGTTCCTGCAGCCAGGAATTTCTTGGGATTTTTTTCGTGTGTTAATCTAATCCACTTACCGCGCCACTTTGCATAAAAACCCTCATCATCTTCTTTAAATTCTAAGTCATTATCGGTCACACCGAATTCTTTTTTCCATCTATCGACTGTTTTACCCAATTCGATTCGACCTCGTTGATCTTCTTGAGGTGTGATGGGAACTTTCTGGTAAATTAACATCCTCCAGCAAGGGTGTATTTTCATCCGCGGGTGGTTGTTCGACGGTACCTTGATCACCATCGTTATTAATCATCAACAACATCATCGTCGCCGAACGTCGGATTATCGAATGTAATCGGTTCCACCATATTTTTTTAAAACGCTTTAAAATTTTTTATTACGTAATAGAAAAAGATTATGAATTACGGACACATTCTCGATCCCAATAGGAAATTGCGCACACCCTTCGGCGTAAAGGGTAAACGCCAAACGGGTAACAGTGTCCCACAATCCTTCGACCATCGAAGAAAACCAAGAGTTGACGGTTCGTTTTCCCAATTTGAGCGAGAACGACGTCATCGTCCCCTCGCACCGCGAAACTGTGCTTCGACATGGAAGTCGCCGTGAAGGGCGGCGATCTCTCCAAAACGGGTGTTTATAATAATCTGGGACGTAACATCGTCAAGAAGATCGAGGTGAAGATCTCGGGGAACACCGTTCAGAGCATCGACGATGCCGATAAATTCTTCGTCTACAACGATCTTTGGAAGATGGAACGACGTAACATGGTCTATCAGGGAATACAGAGCGACGATCTCAACAAACTGAGAGCAAAACCCATCAACTATGCATTGCCTCTCGATAGTAACGAATACTACGAGATCGGTGCGGCGTTCGGGAATCGCTTTTTGCATTCCCCTGGACTTCGAAATCTTGGAGACGAGCGAACCCTTTTATCAAGCGGGGGTTACAAGATCGATTGGAATACATGTTGAAGTTCAACGATGCCATACACGTCGTCTCGACGGACCCCGACGATGACGGTAAAGCGATAAGTTATAAGGTCACTAACATCGCGTTGGAGTTCAAGAAAATCACCGACCCCTATCTCGCTCGCAGCATCAGACAGAGGTACGCGGGGTCAGCACGTCTATTACTTCAACCAAATATTGCGCTATCGCAAGACGAAGATGAGTAAATCAGACACAGCCTCTCAATTATCAGATCAACACTCCCACACACACTCTCTCGCGGGCATTCTCTTTCTCTTCAAAGACCCTTCCGTCAAGGATCCCGAAAAGTTTTATAATCCGAGAATCACCAATGTGGAAACAACCATCGAGGGTGAACCGAGCCAACTGTTCACGGCAGGCATGAGACCGCATCACCAGTTTGACGAGATTAAAAATTTTTTCTCACTGAATCGTGAAATCGTCACCGAAACGATCGCCAAGGAACTCGAGCTGAGCGAAGTGACTCTGGGAAAATATCTCAAAGACCATTTCGGTCTCTGGCTGGACTTGAGAAACGACACCCGAAAACCACCTCCACGGCACGGGTCGCAAGCTTCAGAACATCAGCGAAGGCGTTTCCGTCCTCATCGAGAGAACGCCAGAAACCGATACCAATCCCTTGGACGTTTACATCTTCGCCGTCAAGGACGGACAGATCAACATGTTGGACGGTCGTTTCATGAGCGTCGTCTCTTAAGAAAAATTAAAATCCCATAAGAAAAAATGTTCATGCGAGAAGCACACGCCGCCATGATCGTGGGGGGCCACGGGTTGCGGGAAGACGGAATTCGTTCTCGATCTGCTGGAAGACGAATACAGAGACGTCTTCGATCACATCGTCATCCTGTGCCCTTCCATCGACTTCAACCGAGCGTACAAATCGAGAAAATGGATCGGCGAAGACGTCAAACACCCCAAAGACAAACGCGTCGTCATCGTCAATCCCGTCTCCAAGACCGGCGAAGAATTGCTGCAGGACACGTTGAGACACTTTTACGAAGTGTACAAGGGCACGCCCACGCTGTACGTCATCGACGACTGCTCGGCCACGAAACAGATCAAGAAGAAAGCCGATGCCCTGTCCATGCTGGCGTTTTCGGGACGACACGCCAATCAATCCGTCTGGATCCTGTCGCAACGCTACAACAGCGCATCCAAAGACTTTAGATCCCAGATCAAGTGGGTGGTGCTCTTCTTCACCAAAGACAAATTCAGTTACAACGAATGTCTGGACGAGAACGACGTCGTGCCCGAAGAGGAAAGGAAACGTCTCAAACACAACCTGTCGCAACGCAAACACTCCAAACTGATCTTGCGGACCCGAACAACCGACCGACTATAAGTTCGTCGAGTGAAATTAATTTATATGTTGTCATATAAATTATTCAAAGGGGCCCAGCTAATCTGTAGCCTCATGCACTACCTGTATCCAATTCACTTCGGGATCCCAGGGGCGACTATCGTCAAACCATAACCGATATTCAAGCCACCAACTTCTCTTTTCCCAATCGACGGCGGGATCCCACGGTTCGTTTACTTCCCCGAGTCGGTGCCACTGATTCACACATTTCGTACCAGCAATATTTAATTGCCCATGCCACGTCCCGATCCCAATCTTCTCCAGCCTTGAACTGGTCGTTACATCGATCAAAGTAATCTTTATTAAACCAATTCACCGTAGGATCCCAGGGTTTGGGACGGTGAGATTCGTTATAACTTTTCCAATCCTTAACATTTTCTTTATGATAAGAAGGGTCTTTTAACGGATCGATGAGACACGATCTCCGACGCCAATCGACGCGCCGATCCCACCACGTCAGATTATTATTCTCGTCGTCAACGCATAGCTTCTGTAAACTCATGTCCTTTTTTTTAATAACTTCAGACTTTTCTTAACGCCTTTTCAATATTTACTACACTATACCGTTGGAGCACCTGCCAGGACACACTCGTGCGGTTAGTTTTACCTGGCGAGCACGGGAGCGTGACGTCTATACACACATATAAAATTGAAAAAACCATCTAACGCGTACAAACAAACACACACACACAGTATTTATATATATCCACGTATATAAATAACAAACGGGGTCACAAATGGGGACACGTGACAAACGGAATTCCGGGAAATCGACACGTACAGACAGTTCTTGGAAAAAGGAGAGCTGAAGTGTAGTACATATACTACTGGGCTGGGCTAAGCTATTGATTTACAGAAGAGTCTATGTTTTTCAGAGACTGATGAGATAAAATACTTTCCTATATATACATGTGTGTATCAAATTTCTTTCACCACTTCAAGGTTAATTGATACTCATTTTAATTTCCATGTTCAACTTATATAACTATTGGGAGATTAAAGAGTTATGGTAAACTCCTGTAGTAGCATAGACACACCCCCCCCCCCCCCCCCCCAAAAAAAAAAAAAACGGTCCTCAGTTAGACTTTCCCCATAAGGAGAAAAAGTACCCCAGTATATTATTTCCCCAATATTCAAAGTCAGTACAGAGTTTTCCCTGGGCAGAAATAACGCCATGTGATAGAATTTCCTGTCTTGTTTCCTGATTTCAAAATAGAAAATAGATATATATATGCTTTTAGAATTGATTGACATAATGCAGTCTAGATATGGAAATATATTCTTAAACTCCAAAAGTAAAATATTAACTTATTTTTGTAGACGTTAAAGTTTCAGGGTATCCACGCTGCATAAAAGACTAAATTTGTATATGTATCAATTGATATAAATTGTTTTATGTTAATAAGTCCGCTAAAATGAAGTAATGTTGTCAGCACTAAATATTCTGAAAAAATATATGTCTATAATGTATATCATGTTAATATATCAATGATATACATGTAACGTACTTAAATAAAAGTTAATTAGTACACTAATGATTGTAATATTTTCATTTACATGTACTTACATGAAATAAGTCAACAAAGACTTAAGTCAGAGTGTATTTCATTATCAGATTTCACAATGTCAATTACATGTATTTTATTTTTTAATCAAAATTAAAGTTGATCTGTTAGTCTTTGGTTCATATGGACAGATTTCTAGTAATAGAATCAGAAAGGGATAGATAGCTAAAAATGTGTTAAATGAGAAAGTGAGCTGTCATTTTTTGAGAAATTCTATACTCGGGCACTTTTTCCTAGCAAAGAAGTTGGGCTTTGGTTGTTCTTCCCAAGGGGGGGAGGGGGGGGGGTTGCTAGACCTATTTTCCAGGGGTGGGGGGTCTAAGCGTGGCCCATTCTTTAGCGGGGAAGTCTATGCTACAACACAGGTTTTTTAAAATATTCTTTGTAGAGCAATGCAGACAGTCACTTTGACATGCAGTGCTCTACAACAATAAGAAAATCACTTCATGTGAACCAGTAGTTTTATTAGCTAGCCAGGGAGTTTTAACATATATAATTAATATATATATATATATATAATATATATATATATATATATATATATATATATATATATATATATATATATATATATATATATACATATATTAGAAAAATTATTATTCAGAACAACACATTCCTTTGATCATAGTAAATATAGTTATTCTTCTATTAGTGCTTTCAGCCATAGCAGCTCTTCAGACAAAGTAAAACCTTGTCAAGTGACAACGATTATTAATTATGACGTTATCATCATAGTAACGTTCAGTGGTGGCTATTGCAGTTGGAAAATGTTAAAGTCATTTCCTGTTTAGTTTTGGATTAAAACGTTTTATAAAATAGTCTTCTTTGGCTTTTCCTAAATTTTCGTCCTCTGACCAAATTTTAAAGAAAGGAAACATTTCGAATTTTCCTTTTCCACATGTCTTGAAATGTTCACTACACTGGGAGTTCCTCATTGATGGGTTCCTTATCTGCTGCCTGTATGAACCCTTACTCGGTCGAACAGTTTGGTTCCGGTTTGTCCTATATAGTTTTCTTTACACTCGGGGCATGTTGCACAGTATATTAAGTTAGATGTTTTGCAGTTCATATTAGCATTAATTTTGAATGTTTGCCCGTTCTTGAAAGTTATTTTCTCGCCTTCAACAATATAGGCACATGTTCCGCACCGAGGATCTCCGCATTTTGTCACCCGATGGATATCGATGTCCGATGTAAATTTGGCTCTTGTTAACATTTTTTTTCAAGTTAGGAGCTTGTCTTCTACTGTTAATTAGCTGTGTTTCTTGAAACAGTTCACTCATTTTAGTGGACTGATGGAGAATCAGAAGATATCTTTTTGCAGTAGTAACTATGTTATGATTCCTTGGATTATGTGTTATCACAAATGGAATGTTTTTATATTGGTTATCATTTGTTTCATGATCAGGTGTTCTTCGTAATACTGTATTCCGGATATTTTTCGCTTTTGTGATCGCTGCGTCGACAAGATTTTCTGGATACTGTTGTCTTCTTAGATATGTTTTCAGTAATCTTGGTTCGCGCAATGTTATATCAATCACAATGGTACCGATACGTCTTGACATATTAAAAGGAATGTTCTGTTTTGTGTGCGGTGGGTGGCAAGAGTGAAAATTAAGATATTGGTGTGTATCTGTATCCTTAAAATATAAATCTGTTATTATATTTTCATCTTCCTTAATGATTAAAATGTCTAAAAATGGAAGTCTGCTTTCACTGAATTCCATCGTGAATTTTATCGATTTGTGCAGGTTGTTTATGAATTCGTGAAATTTCACCAGATCTTCGCGGCATCTATTCCAAAAAATGAAGCTGTCGTCTAAATATTTGTGATTAATCAAATGGATTGTTGTAAAGGGCATAGCTGACCATAATTTTGGTGATTTAAGTTGAGAGTGAAAATCTAAAACTTTCGATTTCTGGTTCGGTAGAAACTAGTTGTGATATGCGATTGATTGATTTGCAAGTAAACACTCGCCAAAACCTAAAAATGGTCGCATCTGCAAGTGGTTTAGAGCTTTGTTATGAACAAGAAATGACTTGGCGTTAAGAAAAAGTTTATGAGTGCATAATCAAGGAAAACTATTACTCAAAACGGCATTGGTCATGTGATCCAGAAATTGGGAGAAAAACATCGGTCCGAACCGATTTTTGTCAGTCAGGACCGACAAACCAATGTTATTGGCATAGACTGGTAATGTTTTGTTAGTGTATTTCTTATTCTGTTTATTTTGAGAAATATATAAAGTTTATAAATTAAACTTCTAACCAGACAACATATTATGTATATCTTGCTTTTTTCTCCATTTCAGTTCTTCAGTTGATGTACCTGAAATATTGGAACCACCAAACATAAAGAGAAGTAGATGGCGCTCCATAAGGGTGATGTACTTAACAATGTTCTTGAGCAGCGTTTCCTTCTCTATCTGTATGTCATCTATTTGGCCATATCTGAAATTGGTAAGATATTAACTATCAAGCCTGGAGTAAGATGTCACTATCGCAAAATATACTGGTAAAATAAAGTGATTGATGTATAATGTTATGTTTTTGCAAGGAAAATGTTTATGAATGATTAAGTGTAATTTTTATTTGTATCTTCTTTTTATTTTGGTAAAACATTCTGGAATTCTTACCTCAAATGTAATATTTTATTTGAAATGATCAATCGTTATGGGGTATTTTCACATTTGTTTGTAACTCTCATTATGACATCTCCATTTCTTGTTTCACTTTGTCACCATCATTTAGCTAGTGCCTGCGAGTTATCAAACAATGGTGGGAACTATGGAATGTGTATCTTTGAACTATATATATATGCATAGGCGTCGGAACCGGGGGGCTAAGGGGGGGCTTACCCCCCCCCCCACTTTTTTTGCAAAGATAGATAAAGGTGTTGAAAATTGGGGTGTGTTTTAAGTTGGTTTAGCCCCCCCTCCCCCACTTTCAATTTGCTTCCAACGCCTAGGATATGTACATGTAAGTGTATATAGGTCTTACAAGAACTTGTAGATTAAGAAATGACAGCTTATGTTGACTAAGTTTGTTAGAGAGTATTGTTCACTTTCATGACATTACTTGTGGAATGTCACAGTTCTATTACCTGGTACCAGGTCAAACATAAGATTTTTAAAAAGATATTTATTATTCCTATGTTAAGCATTTAAGAAGTGAAAGGCATGGGTCTTTCAGATAATCAGACTTCAGACTTAAGGCAGATAGTCAGACTTCAGAACTAAGTCAGATAATTAGACTTCAGACAGTCAAATAATCAGACTTTAGAACTAAGTCAGATAATCAGACTTCAGACCTAAGTCAGATAATCAGACTCCAGACCTAAGTCAGATAATCAGACTTCAGACCTAAGTCAGATAATCAAACTTTACAACTAAGTCAGATAATCAGACTTTAGAACTAAATCATATAATCATATTTCAGACCTAAGTCAGATAATCAGACTCCAGACCTAAGTCAGATAATCAGACTTCAGAGCTAAGTCAGATAATCAGACTTTACAACTAAGTCATATAATCAGACTCCAGACCTAAATCAGATAATCAGATTTTAGAACTAAGTCATATAATCAGACTTCAGAGCTAAGTCAGATAATCAGACTTCAGACCTAAGTCAGATAATCAGACTTTAGAACTAAGTCAGATAATCAGACTTTAGAACTAAGTCATATAATCAGACTTCAGACCTTAGTCAGATAATCAGACTTGAGAACTAAGTCAGATAATCAGACTTTAGAACTAAGTCATATAATCAGACTTCAGACCTAAGTCAGATAATCAGACTCCAGACCTAAGTCAGATAATCAGACTTCAGACCTAAGTCAGATAATCAGACTTTACAACTAAGTCATATAATCAGACTTCAGACCTAAGTCAGATAATCAGACTCCAGACCTAAGTCAGATAATCAGACTTCAGACCTGAGTCAGATAATCAGACTTCAGACCTAAGTCAGATAATCAGACTCCAGACCTAAGTCAGATAATCAGACTTCAGAGCTAAGTCAGATAATCAGACTTCAGACCTAAGTCATATAATCAGACTCCAGACCTAAATCAGATAATCAGATTTTAGAACTAAGTCATATAATCAGACTTCAGAGCTAAGTCAGATAATCAGACTTCAGACCTAAGTCAGATAATCAGACTTTAGAACTAAGTCAGATAATCAGACTTTAGAACTAAGTCATATAATCAGACTTCAGACCTTAGTCAGATAATCAGACTTGAGAACTAAGTCAGATAATCAGACTTTAGAACTAAGTCATATAATCAGACTTCAGACCTAAGTCAGATAATCAGACTCCAGACCTAAGTCAGATAATCAGACTTCAGACCTAAGTCAGATAATCAGACTTTACAACTAAGTCATATAATCAGACTTCAGACCTAAGTCAGATAATCAGACTCCAGACCTAAGTCAGATAATCAGACTTCAGACCTGAGTCAGATAATCAGACTTCAGACCTAAGTCAGATAATCAGACTCCAGACCTAAGTCAGATAATCAGACTTCAGACCTAAGTCAGATAATCAGACTTCAGACCTAAGTCAGATAATCAGACTTCAGACCTAAGTCAGATAATCAGACTAAGTGGTCATATAATCAGACTTCAGAACTAAGTCGGATAATCAGACTTCAGACCTAAGCCCTGTATATTGCCTGTGAGGCTCCATAAAGAACCCACACTGCAATGACACAAGTTATAAGTCACAGGTTTAAGTAGCACTTCATTTACATCTTGTAAAATTTCCATAAAAGTCAAAACCAAATATTCCAAATTCTGAAGTGCAAAAATCTTAATTGATATTGAGCTGTCAATTACTGTTGACTAATCATGCTTCATCAGAACAGTGCGAGTCAGCATGTAAAAAAGGTTCTGGATTGGGTCTAGTCAGCATTTTATCAGTCAAAGTGTCAAATTAATGGCAACTTAACATCCATTGACTACAATTATGTTCAGGGCTGTTTATGATAAAGCCTAGTATGATTATACATAAATTCACTAAGAAACAAACATTTTGGTATTTCAATCAACTACATTCTACATCAGAACTTGACAATCAGATTAAATACATGTTGAAATAATATTTTTTATCTCATTTTTTATTGTGAAAGTAATAAAATTTTAAAGTTATATGCATGTATATCTACATGTAAAATTTGTATATTTTTTGTGTATAGTTGGATTCTTCTGCAACAGCAGATTTACTTGGATGGGTCGTTTCTGCATACAGTATTGGCCAGCTTGTTGCTTCACCGTTTTTTGGAGCATGGGCAAATAGAAGGAAGAGTCGTGAGCCTCTTGTAGTCTCAGTTACTATTAATATATTAGCCAACGTGTTATATGCATACCTGGAGGACATCAAGAGTCACACCATTTGGTTTCTTATCTTATCCAGAGCACTAATTGGATTTGGGGCAGGTAAATGGGCTTGTTAGCATTTAGATACCATATTATTATGCACTCTGCTTATTATTCTCTTTTCAGCTGGAAACAAAACCAAACTGGATTTATTATTTCAAATTATATATGATATCCAGATATATTTTCTTCATTAATGTAAGGAAGACAAAATTTCTTATCATTAACATTTGAGATTTCAACTTGGAATCCTAGGTTTAAGATTTAGATGCTCAATCAGTTAAGCTTGAGAGTAAGGGGAACAACTTTTGCTCAAGCAAATGTTCTTTTAAGATACTGTGGAACCTTTCTTAAGATACCATCTCATCTGCCACTGAAATGTGGTCTCTCAAGATAAGTGTTCTCTCAAAATATTATTAATCCAAGTGGTCTTCAGAATGTGGTCTCACAAGACAGGTGGTCTTTCATAAGAGTGGTCTTTCAAGACAAGTTTCACTGTAGTATATATACTTTCTTATTTACCAAGGAAAAGCATAGTCTCACTCTCGGTGTTAACAGATAAACATGATAAAGGTTTTCCCTTATCATGAGTTAAGCCAAGGACCTCTGAAATATGAGCCTGTTATATTATCATATACTCTCTGCAGTATGATTTTCTTGTCTTTTTATTCCTACTGTTGGACGGGATTCCTTTCGTAGTGTTTTTAAAATGTCCAGATGGCTCAATGGACTGTAAGGTAAATTGGATGCGGTTGAGTGCAACAACAACATCTATATACAGTTTAAACATTTTTGTATGATACAGGTTAAAACTATGTACAGCTTCCTTCTGTCTACTTCCTACTAGGAACTGCAATGTAGTGGTTGGAGAGTGCAATCTGCATGGAATCCTTTTGAAAAGTAGGAAGGGTTTCATTCCTGTATGGTGCATAGGTATAAGGAATACTTGTAGGTACTGGAATTGGCTTTTGGTTGGCAAAGACATTGCTGGCCTCTTCAATCTGTTTGTTTGTTTCTTGTGGAGATTTTTGTCCATGGGAAAATAGTAATAATAGTAACAAAACATTTTATTTGCAGGAAATGTAGCAGTAGTGCGGTCTTATGTATCAGGAGCAACAACAATCAAGGAAAGGACTCCAGCAATGGCCAATATGAGTGCTTGTCAGGCTGTTGGATTTATCATAGGACCCGGTAATTTATCCTTTTGAGGACTTCATTTCATTAGTCCAGATAAAAAGTATTTGTTTCCAATTACTAGACCAACATTCTATTTCATTTTGTCAGTGATTTCTGAAAAGTTCAGAAATTAAGATTTTGTGACTTAATACTATGGAGAAAAGGTCATGATATTTGAGAAATCTTTTCATGCAGTACTCAGAAATAGCAATCAACATCCATATGACATCATTTGCTCTTTCTACAGTTTTTCCAGGAAATGTAGGCCTATATTTAGTACTTGAGTTTGAATGCCAAGTGCATTAAGTTACTTTATCAACCATGTCTTTTGAAGCGTTTGGTTTCCTCAGAAAACAAAACATTGAGCTTGTAATGATTTCACGTTATACCATCAACATCATATTTTGATCTAAGGTTTATTCACAATGCGGATCTATAGGGAGGTATAGTGATTAGAATGTTGTTTGTGTATCCCAAGGTCAGTATATTCATCCTAAAATATAAGTTATCTGTACATGAGTTCATGAAACTTTTATGAAAATCTATCCATTGATTCCATGCATACGTTTTGTATTTGAATTGTTAACATGTTAATCAATTTGATTTTTTTTAGCAATTCAAGCAGCAATGGTTCCCATAGGTTTCCCTGGTCCTGTACATATGGCAGGAATTCACATAGATTTATATACCTCTCCAGCTTTCCTAAGTGCATTTGTGGGCATTATCAATGTGATTCTTGTATTAACTGTGTTCAGAGAACATCGGGTGACAGATGAAGCATATATTAATGCCAATGTCCAGGTCTCAGGTCAGTCTCCATCTCTTCTTTCGTGATAAATTATTGTTGCACTGTATGAAAAGCCTGTAGAAAATATTGGGTCTCTTTGTTTGGTTAAAATTTCTGAATTTGATGGTGTAGTTTATATCTTCAGAATAAGCCATTAATGATATAATGTGTGTGTGTGTGTGTCTGTGTCTGTGTCTTTGTCTGTGTGTGTGTGTGTGTTTTTAAATTGTAAATTTAATTTTCTGCCTGGGACCTTATCCTGGGTCACAGCATAGCATCATTTTAACCCAATAAAGAGCTTACAGAATAATATTAAAATATAAGTTTTCCAGATGACCTTGTGGCCATGACAGTGACAGTATAGATAGACACAGTGTTATGTGAGATTTAGACATATTTTTCTATTTCAGAGCTGTCACACAAACTTGTGTAAAGTTAAAGTATTATTTTTTTTCTTTCCAGATTCTGATAATTTTGATGATTACAAGCCAGACACAGTTGCTGTTGTGTCAAACATTGTTTTGTTTTTTGTTGTCTTGTTCATCTTTGCTGTATTTGAAACGTAAGTACATGCACACACATACACACACACACATATACACACACATATTGTAGGCTGAACATTTATATCTTATCATAAAATTATCGATAATTACTCGATCTTTAAAGTTTCGAGAGTGAAATATAAAGGAATTTATAAATCAAGACTTCAAATTGACTTTCAAGTTTCAATAACTTTCAGGTTTCGATGTTCAAGAGATCGAGAGTTAATTTACTTTATTTATGAAGGAAAAATATCGGGACCTGTACGAGCTATCACGAGTCACCTGTATATTTTGATTTAGAGTTAGAGATAGGAATTATCTATTTGCAAGTTTACAGTGTAAGTTTTCATTAAAGAAATAAGTAACAACCACATTACAGTTTTTGAGCTCCACGTCTCATTGTCAACTAGCTAGAAAAGATTCTTGATTGTATGTAAAAAGGGGGAGTGGTGTTTATAGTAACATGGGCATTTACTGGGTCAAATATGGTATTTGTATACAATATTTATCTAATGTAATGCTCTATTTGGTAATTATACAGTCACTGACATCAAGATGAAACAAGACCAAGTGAAATGATATAAGAGAAAACTTTTAACTAACTTTCAGAATTATGACACCATTAACTATGGATATGTATGGATGGACCAGAAAAGCTGCTACATTATATGTTGGTTTTATTCTTGCTGCAGCTGGTGTTTTATCTATAGGAGTTTTTGTTGTCATTAAAATTTTATCCAAAAAGTAAGTTTTTTGTTTTACTTCTTTATAGATATAAACAAACTTTCTTGTATATAAAATGTTTCCCTAGCATGAGGGAAATATGAAAAATTATTCACCAAAGAAATGTTTGATTTCCGACAGCATCTTGTTTACAAAGTAGACATTTATGGTGGCTTGGTGTGTTTACTTTGTAATCGCGATGTCTTGGTTTGAAACTTGGTCATACCTGAGACTTGTTATTAAAGGAAGGGAGCATTCATTTGCCTAATGTTTGGCAAAAGGCATGAAAGTTCAAGGGTCATTTTTGCTTGAGATTTGAAACCATGGTTTTGCGTAATGGTAGGCATGATACATGGTTTATATTTTGTCATAAACATTTTACGAGAAACAATTATTACATTATACATGTGAGAATAAAGATGTAAAGGCTAGATTTTAACCATGCACTTGTTTCTTTATTCTACTTCATAATTATTTTACAGATATGTTATATATACACTGCCAGTAGTGAACCATTCAAATTTTACATGCATCAGCGTCGGAAGCAAATTGAAAGTGGGGGGGGGGGGGGGGGGGGGGGGGGGGGCTAAACCAACTTTAAAACACATACACACGTCAGAACGTCTGGGGTTAAGCCCCAGTTTTTAACACCTATGTCTATCTTTGCAAAAAAAGTGGGGGGGCTAAGTCCCCCCCAGTCCCCCCGGTTCCGACGCCTATGACATGGGTATCAGAATCTCACCATGAGTTCTCTAACTCAGTGCTAGACTTTAAATGGCTAAAATTTAGCCATGTTCTTGTTTCTGTTTTCCTTTTCACAATTGTTTTACAGATATGTTAAATATACACTGCCAGTAGTGAACCATTCAAATTTTACATGGGTATCAGAATCTCACCATGAGTTCTCTAACTCAATGCTAGATAAGTTAAAATTCTACCTTTCTTAGGTTTGTTCTCTTCTGGTCATACTTGTCTTAATATACTTGTACATATTTAATTGTCTGATTTATTTTCATTTCAGGTTTAATGAAAGATATATTCTTCTTGGAGGTTTCATTTTTTGTCTCTTGGGATTCATTATTTATCTCCCCTGGGGACACAATTACCCTCCATTACAGATGATTGGTTTGTATATTTCTTCGTTCATGACTGCATGCATTTTTAACATTAATTGTCAGTTCAACCCTAATGGGAGTTATTTACCCTTTCGTGTGGATTTTTCATGTTCTTGAATGCTTTTTGACATTATCTTGAAAAGTATAATAGTTAGAGTAAAAGTGAAAGAGGCAAAATGTTATACAATCAAAGATCTAAAAAATAGTCAATATGGATGAAATTGTCAGTTCACCCCTTATTGAAGTTATTTCCCCTTTCAAGTGGATTTTTTATGTTTTTGGATGTTTTTTGAAGTATAATAGCTTGAGTAAAAGTGAAAGAAGCAAAACTTCAGCACGCAAAGATCTACAAAAATGCCAATAGGGCCGAAATTGTCAGTTCACCCCTAATGGGAGTTATTTCCCCTTTCAAGTGGATTTTTCAAGTTCTTGGATGCTTTTTGACATTATCGTGAAAAGCATAATAGCTAGAGTAAAAGTGAAAGAAGCAAAAATGTTCAGAACACAAAGATCTACAAAAATTTCAATATGGCTGAAATTATCAGGTCACCCCCTTATGGGAGTTATTTCCCCTTTCAAGTGGATTTTTCATGTTTTTGGCTATTAAGACATTATCTTGAAATGTATAATAGCTAGAGTGAAAGAAGCAAAAATATTCATCATGCAAAGATCTACAAAAAATTGATAGGGCCAAAATTGTCAGGTCAACCCTTATAGGAGTTATTTCCTCTTTTTCGTGAATTTTTTATTTTTTGGGGGTGTTTTTTGACATTATCTTGAAACGTATAATAGCTAAAGTAAAATTGAAAGAAGCAAAAATGTTCAGCATGCAAAGATCTACAAAAAAGTAAACAGGGCAGTTATTGTCATGTTAGTGCTGATGGGAGCTAATTATGTGTTCTGCTCAGGTGACTGTCAAGGCCCATCAGGCCTCTTGTCTCAAGTGTCTAGCTGTCCTTACTCTATATTTATGAGTGTGTCCATCTTTATGATTCATAATTCCTCTGTAAACTAGGCCTTGTCTTTTCTTATGTGTCTGTCCTTTCTCTGTATTTGTTAGTGTAGTCTTCACTATTCCTCAGTCAGATCAGTCCCCTCTTTTTTCAAGTTTCTGTCCTTCCTGTGTATTTATGAGTGTGTCCTTCATGATTCATAATTCCTCAGTCAGATCAGTCTCCTCTTCTCTCAAAATGTTTGTTCTTTCAGAAGTTTTTTATACAGCAAAACAGCATGTGGGTCATTTGACACACCCTGCCTTCCTGAACAATGTTACAGAACAAAGTAGCCCAGAAGAATGTCATAGATTTATTGTTAACTCAAAATGTATATTGTAGTTACCTGACCTTTTGTTTTGGTGCCTAATAATGTATATTGTAGTTACTTGGCCTTCTGTTTTGTTACTTTATAATGTATATTGTAGGTACCTGGACATCTGTTTTGTTACTTAATAATTTATGTTGAAGTTACCTTGCCTTCTGGTCTGCTACTTCATAATGTATATGTAATTACCTGACATTCTGTTTTAATACTTCATAATGTATATTGTAGTTACCCGGCTTTCTGTTTTGCTACTTCATAATGTTTATTTTAGTTTCCTTGCCCTCTGCATTGTAAATATAATAATCTGGATATTGTAGTGACCTGGCTTTCTGTTTTGCTACTTCATAATGTTTATTTTAGTTTCCTTGCCCTCTGCATTGTAAATATAATAATCTGGATATCTGTCAAACTTTAGGTGCTTTATATATTGCAGATCTATGGATTAAATTCAATTGTACATACATGCCATATGTCCTGGAAAATTGACCTCCTAAAACGTGTCCCGCCAGGACACTGATTTTTCCTGTAAAATTTGCCTCTGTCCCTGGATTCCTACTGTTCCACCACTTTGTCCATATGAAGTCTCATTTACTAATTAGTAAATGTCCAGTTATCAAACTATTGACACTTTTACAGATAAATAGCCTGTGGTATGTTAATTATTGAGGGTGTTAATGATTATATAACATCGTCCCATCCACTGATTGGCAGTTAATTGGTGATAAGACTATTGATATGTCTAAGACTTACAGAGTGTGGAGTATTTCATGTGACTCAAGCTTGGATCATCAATAATTAGAAGCACAATACTAGCCATCAAAAATGGTTATTACAACATCTTAGATTATTTGTAATATACTTCAAGAAAATTTTTTCTTTTATTTATAATCAATCATGCAAGGCATTGACCTCAAGGTCTAAATTGTCACTAAGCGCATGTATTGGCAGACGTACCTCCAGAAGTAGTACTTGTATAAGAAATGGAACTGGACTGGTATTTAAATTATGGAAACTTTTTTTTTTTATTTATAAACAAGTTGTTATCTATTTTTCAACTGGCACATGTTTAAACTTGCAAAATTCATACAAAAGGCATACAGTGTTGTCACTGCAAAAAAGCTTGCAACATGTCAAATAAAGAATTGAAAACAATTTTTTATTTATTTAACACCTGAAAATGTTTCAGAATTTTGCGTTATTTGTCCCAGAAAAATGTCATTTGTTCCAGAAAAAATCCCAGAATGACCCTCCAAAAATCTGGCATGCATGATTGTAGATTTCTAATACTGGTACTTTTATACTTCAGATATCAATCAAGCCCAAACTAATCCAAATAGGTCAATATTGGAACCAGCACTAACTGTCACGCCAAAATACAGTACTACAACTGCGGGTAATTCAACAGGCGGAAGCTCTGGAGAAGCCACTGGTTGTCCTGATTCTTATAAGTGGTGTACATATGTACCAATTGTGACTTTAGCCCAGTTGTTGTGTGGCACCATTATGATAAGCATTGGTTATCCCACATGTAATGTCATGTCCTATGCTTTGTATTCAAAGATACTAGGACCAAAACCCCAGGTAAGTTATGTCTCACTTGTATTCACAACAATTTTCAGACTTCATGTTGATCTATGAAAGTAAAATATACTTCATTGAAATAGGAAGACAGTTTTAATAATATTAAAAGAATGCACCTTTACGGAAAAGTTTACCTGGACTTTAACTCATCAACCCCTGAAAAACAATGAACTCTTCTATAAATCAATGATTTAGGCCAGTCCTTATATGTTTTATGGGGTGTATGAGTTAACAATAATGTAAATTTTATCATCTCTATATCTTACAGTTATGGATTGGTTGTTTATTTCTGTACAAAGATTTTATTTCTATCATTCCTGGGTAGAATATAAAATTTTTCTTCTCATGATTGATTATGAACTGTCTGTCTATAATGGGAACTTGATATGTCTTATACTTACAGGGTACAATGATGGGATTGTTGACATCAGCGGGTAGCCTTGCTCGAACAGTTGGTCCTATCTATGTTAGCCAAATATACAACTCATATGGAACAAGAGTAACATTCATATCAATGTGCATTCTTATTGTTTTGACCATTGCGGGATATCTGGTTGCATTCAGAAGACTTGTCCCTCTCAATGTAAATCAGGATATACCTGATACACGTAGAGAAGGTCTTAATTGAAACGTACACCTCTTTAACCATCAGAATATAGAGGTTTATTGAGTGAAGTTTTTACTTTTAAGCCTAATTTACAGGTTTATGAAAGGTATTTATAGTACCTTATACATATGCACATGGCCACTCTAGATTTGTTAGGATCTTTGCAATGTTATTCCAATATATCAAATATTTCTCACCACATAATGAAGAGCAGGTTTGCAAGCATGTGTTTTTGGTGTGCTCTTTTCATTTCTTCAATTTTTTTATCGCTCACTTAACTCCATTAGCAGGTCTTTTGGCCTATTTACATATCATTCCATTTTGTAATACTTTTAAGTGATAACTACATGATATAGGTATTGTTGAATATATTTATGCAGCATTGTATAGATATTAGGTGGCATGTAAATTTACTTTTTAAAGACTTTCAGATTCAAACAGATAATCTGATCAGTTTTAGACCTCTTAAATTCACTGCAGAAAAATTTAAATCACATTAGTGTTAGTCCACTGAAATTCACTGCTCAAAGATTTGAATCACATCAGTGTTAGTCCACTGATATTCACAGCTGTAAGTGTAAGATTTAAAACACATCAGATTTTGAACTCTTCAAGAAAGAAGGTAATATTTCCATTTTTCCTTTGGCATCCATCAGAAACAGATGGATGGTTTTCTTTTTAGTTGGTACTAAGATGGAACTTAATTTTATTTTTTATTTATTTATTTTATTTTATTTTTTTGCCAAGTTCATTTCAAATATCTTTTGTGAAACAATTAATGTTAACCATAATAGAATTTTACATTTGAAATACTTAGTGTCAAGTATTTACTTTTTTTAATAGTATTTTATGCCACACTCAATGATTTTTCAGTTTTTCAGCAAACTTTTTCACAAGTATCAGCTAAGGTCCCAGTGGAGCTTGAACCTGTGCTGACCAGAAGTGAGAGTATTCAGGGTGCAAAGCATGAAGCTCTAAAACCCTTGGCCATGGAAGCTCAGTAATTTCCTGCTGATAAAACCGAGGGTTTAGGACTATATAGGCTTCAACTGGATCTGTCCGTCTGTCAGAATGCAGTGTTCACTTAGATGAAGAGGGTACAAACAGTACATTATGTCTGAGAAAAAATATTGTACAGTGGAACCTGTCTTGAGAGACAACCCTATTTGCCACTCATCTGTTGTCTCAGGTGATACCTTAAAAGAGGTTTTATTTAAAGGGTCAGTGCCCCAATATAGGTTTCACTGTACTAACATAGAATTATTACTGTTTGTTGATTAACATTTTCAAAAGACATCCTGAAACCAACCATTATACAAATACTTAATGATACTGAAATCCAAAATTGAACATGTTGAAAGTAATATACAAAATTGCTACTTAATGGTTGAATATATATATGATGTTTATTCTTATGATGCTCTAAGATTTTATTCATTTTTCCCTTTATGTTTTATAGATAGATAGATATATATACAGTAGAACTTCGATGAGTCGAACTTCAATGAGTCGAATTTCTCGTTGTTTCGAACTTTTTACAAAGTCCCGATTTATTTCATTATATATCCTTACTAAAAAACAATTTATAAATCGAACTTTCATGAGTCGAATTTCTCGATGTGTCGAACAAAACTGGCAGTCCCATCGCTGTAAAAACATCGAAAATTCATACAAATAAATCGAAGTCGAAGTTTACCTGTATACAAGATGTAAATTACCCCGTGGCAATTTTCACACCAATCCGACTACGTTGAACAATGGTCATGATCCCAGCACCTATATAGTTACACAGTCACGTACAATATATTTTTTGTGTGGCATGTCGTTATGGAGACAGTGCACTGAGTAAATTTTAGATTTCTCGATCACCATTCATGAGTCGAAGTCCCGATGTTTCGAACTTTTTAGGTGGTCCCTTGAACTTCGACTCATCGAAGTTCTACTGTATATATATATATATATATATATATATATATATATAAATGTGTAACGTTGGGTGTATATGAACTTAGAAGAAGAACATTATGACCTACATTTTTATAACAGATGTGATTATCCAAGATTTGATTTACTGGTACATTGCTTTGTTAATGCTTGTGACTTTCACACGATATTTACAGTATATAAGGTAAAGAGGGGTTGTGTAATATCAAGTCATGTGTTCATGGATATGAGAAAATAGTCAATGTATGTATGTGTTAAAGCACAGCATTTTTACTTGAAAACTATTTTAAACAGATTTTCTAATACTTTAATGTTGTTATTGATCTATTAGTTGTTATGATATTATCAGCCACACTAAGTCCCGTGTGTTATTATATTGATGTAAGGGTTCAGTATTTCCTTTATCACCTTGTCTACCACTTACAAAATATGTCTTTTTAGCAAGTATATAGTTTTTCATATCATAGAATTACTATACATATCTACATGTAGTCTATAGTGTATTGTAAAACAGGGGAGGCATGATGTAAAACAATGACTATCGGGTATTTTGTAAAATAGGAAAGTTCTGAAGTATAGTGTAAAACATAGGGGATATAAGGTAAAACAATGACTGATCAGGTATCATGTAAAATAGGGAAGTCCTGAAGTATAGTATAAAATATGGAAGACATTGTGTAAAAAATTGAATGCTTTGGTACATAACATCTAGAGTGTATATAGTCGAGAAGTCTGAGTATAATGTAAAACAAGGGTGGCATACTGTAAAACTGAATGCAAAGGTATAATGTTAATTAGGGAAGTCTCAAGTTTAATATAAGAATAGAAAAGGCATAATGGAAAATAACGAAAGCTCAGGTATGACGTAACATAAGAAAATACTAAGTTTAGTGTAAATTGGGGAGGCATCGTGTTAAACAGTGAATTCTGAGGTATAATGTAAAATATGGAGGTCTCAAGTTTAATGTGAAAATGGAAGACATGATTCAAAATTTGAAAAGACAATATTTTGACAGTGCATGGTTCAAATTTTATTGTTATTACATGCAGTTTCTTATTGTCTGATGAAATCCTATCCTTTTATGTATCCATTCCCCCAGTATGAATTCCATTCCCATTGGTCTGATCACACAATAATTCATTACGTTCATGTTGGTTCTGTTATGGTCTTGGTTATTCCATTAACTCATCAACCCCTGAAGTCACATTTGGACTGGCCCAAGTCATTGATTTATAGAAGAGTCCATTGTTTTTCAGGGGTTGATGAGTTAATATTCTTATTTTGACTTTGAACAAAGATTTTACTGTAAATGTGGAAGAAGTCTTCAGTAATCAGAATTTTTGGAACGTTTATCATGTTTAAGAGATTTTATGGTGCTTGGCACATCTGTTAATATACTCGCTCAAATCCATTTACTTTCCTGTGATATACAGAATATATTGTTGTATATTTGATAGAATGGCACATACATACGAAATGTATTTTGTACATAATTCTTATATATATGTTTGTATTTATATTTTATGAGATCATTGAACTATTTTAGTTGTTCTCATTTGTCAATGTGGGTCATGAGGAGGTCCATCCTTCTGTAAATTTTCAACTTCTCAAAAAATGATAAACCAATTTTCTCTCATACCTATGCAAAAAAGAGATTTTTCCTATTAAAGAAACTCATGAAGACAAACTCCATTTTTCATATCACTTGATCCCTTTCTTTTATATCAAGTGACCCCATTCTTTTATATCATATGACCCCTTCTTTTATATCTAGTGACCCCTTTTATATCATATGGCCTTTCTTTTATATCATGTGACCCCTTTATTCCATATCATGTGACACAGAAAATGGTAATCTAGAAACCACCTGATTTGGCCCAATAATCAAAACAGAAATAACTGAATTATTGTTTACGTTTTTTCCCAATATATTTTATTTTCAAGTCCTAAATGACTCGAATCCTTAACAGTCGCTAAGGACCAAATCAAACAGAGGGAATTCAAATCTGACAGAATTAATCATCTACAACCAAGACAAACTAAATCAGAAAAATTCTTGTCATATTCAATATGGTGACAATGTTTTGTATTTTTATTTTTACATATGTTTTATCAATAAAGGCACAAAAGAAATATACTCATTTATATGTTCCCATGAAGAATAGGTAATTCTACCATCAAGATTGCAAAAAGTTGTAAAACCCTCAGCAAAGCCTTCCTTGGGTAAAATTACTTCGTATTTTATGGGAACATATGAAAGATTCTTGTAATCTTCAGATTTGAGGCATCTGAAGGATGAAAAGAGGGAAACAAAAGTTTTGATTGCCATGGTTCCTGGGACAATGGTCTTCTAGAGAGAGCAGGAAATTGGTTGATCCATTGAACCGTTTTTGTATTTGCTTATTTAAAGTTAGCACTTTGTGATATTTGTTGCTGCTGTACTATGATAACATGTTGATATTGTTATTTATATCAAGTTATTGTATATTTTAGGTATACATGTGTAAGTTACCTTACAGTTTTAATAAACTATCCATATTTGTTACATTTTTTTCCATTTGATATCAGATAATTGCAAATTTATATATTAAAACATGAATGATTAATTTTTATCTTTTTATTGTTTGTTTTTTTCTGTAAATTTCATTGACTCTAGCAACCAGACACCAGTAAAAACTGTGATTACATGGTATGTGCCCCAAAAAGTTGAATGAAAAAGTTATATTGACTGTTTAAAAATAGCATCAGGACAATCCCTACTGCTTAAGTAACTTTAATGGGAATGATCCTGTAAATGTTTCAAATAGGTTTACAACATGTTTTGAGGAACAAGTATGTTTACAACCTTGATTGCTCACTGTACCTAAAAGGAGCAGGATGTCAAACAGCAACAATCATGATGTCATACTTACTATGATATCACAACATTTGCTAATATGAACTAAAGCAATGTCTTGAAAGTAAGTGCAGCTTCTTGTTTTACAAATACGGGGAAAAGCAACACAAGAGAAACACCTGTCTGGCAAATTGAAGACGGTTGAATTGCGACTATGTATATTTAGAACATATGCACTTTCGACAGAGACATGACCATAAAATAGTCTCAAAAAGTGAAAAACATTTGACTGGAACATGTTTTTGTAAAGAGAAAATGGTGGAGCATCAGGTTGAGTTGGTCCAGGCTGGAGAATTTGTTTAGGCTCTGCAGTGTATAGCTTCTGACACAGTTCTGTCACTTTTCTATGTTATGTACATACATCATTTATGAGTTTGCCTTGTGAATGGCCTTTGGCCGTTCAAGTTGTGCACTTTATTAAGCACCTTGTTGTCGATGATGCCCATTACTACAGCTCATTTTATTTTATCACATAATGAATAAAAACCAATTAAAATAAAAAACATTTGTAACCTTTTTTTATTGGTCTATACATTGGTTTATTGACATAAGATTAATTAGCAGCCTTAAACTTTGTCCTCGGTCCTTAATTTTTCTTCGGTTATTAAAAACCATGTATCAGCATGATATAAAGGCAATAATTGTACAATCTAAACATTTTGTCATTTCATTCTTTATATATTTTGTTACAATATTTAAATAACTTTTTTGGAAAAAATCTAAACAAAAAAAAAATAGATGTATTCTAAAACGATCATATCTATCAAATGATTTTGTCAATATTCATTTATTTTCTCATAAAAATTTGAACATGGAATCATGCAATGGTACATGTATTATTAAATAGTTTCATGCATAGATAGTCATGGTAGTTTTGCTGTGTAAATGTTTATTATGTCTTGGCGATATTTTCTTCATTTCTACAACTAGGATTTCCACATTTGGTGTAGGATCTGCAAAATGCACAGTGTTGCATTAAAAATTGCGCTTCTACAACATATTTTAAGTAATTTTGGGCTTTCAGGTGACCTTATGCTGGCAGTGTTCATCCATCATTTTCTGTAAACAATTGAAATATTTTTTACTTCATCTTAGAAACTACTTTTTCAGTCATCTTTCTTTTTTTAAGAAGCAGTTCACTTCTTGGAATGTTGCCGGAATGGTCATACAATGATGGTGTACCTTTTCTTGGAAAATCTTCTTCTCTACTGCTATGAATTGTTAAGAACAAAGACCATAAAGATCGGCTACCAAAATTGTGAAATGTATTTCCCTGTAAGCAGTGATTTAGGGTCTGAGACTCTGAGGTGGGGCCGATATAGTCCTATAGTGACTATATATTGAAGTCTTGGGGTATCTTCATAGATAGTAACATAGGATACAGTTTTATCATATTATCTTCATAGATATAACAGCAGTTTTATCCATATAGATTGGGATCATTTTATTCAGACTCATAGATAGTAACAGGATAAACAGTTTTATCAGTTATCTTCATAGTAGTAACATATATATATCATATCTTCATAGGTAACAGGATATTTTTATCATATTCATAGATTGTATCATAGTTTTAACATATTATCTTCATAGATACAGTACAGTTTTTATCATATTATGTAGGACACAGTTTTAATCATATTATCTTCATAAGATTGTAACAGGATACAGTTTTATCATATTATCTTCATAGATATGTAACATAGGATACAGTTTTATCATATTATCTTCATAGATAGTAACAATGGATACAGTTTTATCATATTATCTTCATAGATTGTATCACATAGGATACAGTTTTATCATATTATCTTCATAGATTAACATAGTTTTTATCATATTATCTTCATAGATAGTAACATAGGATACAGTTTTATCTTCATATTGTATCATAGGATACAGTTTTATCATATTAGATAGAAAGTAAACATAGGATACAGTTTTATCATATTATCTTCATAGATAGTAACAGGATACAGTTTTATCATGTTATCTTCATAGATAGTAACATAGGATACAGTTTTATCATATTATCTTCATAGATAGTAACAGGATACAGTTTTATCATATTATCTTCATAGATTGTATCATAGGATACAGTTTTATCATATTATCTCCATAGATAGTAACAGGATACAGTTTTATCATATTATCTTCATAGATAGTAACATAGGATACAGTTTTATCATATTATCTTCATAGATTGTAACATAGGATACAGTTTTATCATATTATCTTCATAGATAGTAACATAGGATACAGTAGTTTATTATCTTCATAGACTGTATCATAGGATACAGTTTTTATCTTCTTCATAGATAGTAACAGGATACAGTTTTATCATATTATTCATAGCTTGTAAACATAGATTTTAACAATTTTCTTCATAGATTGTAACAGGATACAGTTTTATCATATTATCTTCATAGATAGTAACATAGGATACAGTTTTATCATATTATCTTCATAGGATATAGTTTTATCATATTATCTTCATAGATTGTAACATAGGATACAGTTTTGTCATGTTATCTTCATAGATTGTATCATAGGATTTTATCATATCATCTTCATAGTTTTACAGTTTTATCATATCATATTCATAGATAGTAACATAGGATACAGTTTTATCATGTTATATTCATAGATAGTAACAGGATACAGTTTTATCATATTATCTTCATAGACTGTATCATAGGATACAGTTTTATCATATTATCTTCATAGATTGTAACATAGGATACAGTTTTATCATATTATCTTCATAGATTGTATCATAGGATACAGTTTTATCAATATCATAATTTAGTAACTTCAGTTTTAGATAGATTGTAAACATAGTCATGTTATCTTCAGTTTTTAAACACGATCAGTTTTAATTATATAGTGACTTTATATTTCAGTCTTAGGGTATCTTAGTTTACCTCCACCCAAGGAGTATTATAACAATTTGAAAATTGAAATTCCCATCCTAAAAACATAAACATGTATTTGTAAGACACTAACACAGCTCAGATGAGCTGTTTGGCCCATATGGGTCTCTTGTTTTGAAGCTGATATGATATAAAATGTATGTATCTTTTCTACTGATTATATTATATTACTTTTAAATGGATGTTATATGATATGTAGCGGGTATATTTATTTCAAATATATTGATTCCTTTCTCAAGAATGACAGCATGATTATCATTAGATATACAGAAGAAGGCAACGATGACATAACAGAGTATTTATTCAAGTGTATATTGTGAGTTATCTAGAAAGCAAGATCTTGTTCAAAGTTCAGACACATTTATTTGGTACATTTGTATTTGTTAGATCCCTTGAGATGTTGTAGTTTGATGATGCAGAGTAAATGTGTATTGATTCTTCCTTAAAATGTTTCTGTATGGAGGTATAAGATTGCATCAGTAACATTTATGATTGAAACAACTCTTACAAATTGAAATTTGAAATCAGATTTGTCTGGAACTAGATTTCTTGATGATTATGATTTCACTGTGGTTATCGATCTTTAAGACTAAGATGGTGATTTTAAGCCCCCTCTCAGGAATATTAGACAGTATTCTGGAGCACACTCATTTACAGTGACGCCCTTTCGCCAATCAGATCTCTTAGTGATGAAATATTCACTAAACTTGAGAGGCTTCCAGGTTAACAGTTGCGACAGTTGTGTCATGCTAACAAATCTATTGACTTCTTCCAGACACCTGGTTCTTTTCTGTTTCGGAGTCGCAATCGTTCTTCATGTTGAGACCATTTGTCTATATAATATGTTGTACCGGATTTGTATCTATGTCCTGGACATTCTATTGATTTATACTTTGGTATCTGAGATTTTTTAAATTGTTTTATAGTGGGCTTTGGCTTTCGATAACCTGTTGGTATTTCTTCATTTTTACTTTTAACAGTCGGCCTAGCTCAGTTAGTGGAACACTGAAATTTCAACATTGCGATCCCTGATTCGATCCTCGTCTGAGACAGTCTTTAGGGATGATTTCTCATTTCCTTCCACATCGACCACTCATGACACAGGTACACACGCCAGACTTTACTCTCCCTATGTCATAGGGGGTGGAAGTAGTAATGATGAATGTTCAATTACATCCATCTTAGGCTAAGTACATTAGGGAAAATATTGAAAATTAGAAGTACGTGTACAAGGAAGAGTGTACTGCTGCTTCAATATATTATATCTTGTTCTGTGAAATATGACCAATCACCCATTATAATCCCCCTTTGTCTTTGACATTTGTCACTGGGTAAAAAAAAGATACAGTGAACTGAGCATAGGGAATTGGTGAATATAATTTATTGTGCATAGATAACTTCAAACCTCTGCAAAATAAACTGTTTTAAGTGTAAGCAGCATATAGTTAAAAGTACATAGTAGTGACACTATGCATGTTCTCATGTCATGTGCCTAATTCGGACAGAATTTAACGTGTCTACATGTCTTGTAGTCACAAGTCGCACAGATTTACAGATTAAAACTTGTCTACATATCGTGTCTCTAAGCCAGATAGATTAAAACTTGTCTACATGCCGTGTGCCTAAGTCATACAGATTAAAACTTGTCTACATGCCGTGTGCCTAACTCGGACAGATTTAAACTTGTCTACATTTTGTGTACCTAAGTCAGACAGATTTACAGATTAAAATTTGTCTATATCTCGTGTGCCTAAGTCGGACAGATTAAAACTTGTCTTCATGCCGTGTGCCTAAGTCGGACAGATTTACAGATAAAAACTTGTCTACATGTCGTGTACCTAAGCCTGACATATTAAAGAAATTTTAAACTGTTGTCTGTGCTTTTTAGGTGTACAACCCCAAATTCTATTTTGATCATAACTCGTGTATCTTAGCATGGTGAGTCTAAATGTTAATATAACATACAAAAAATGAAAGAAACACGCTAATTATTCAAAAGATGCAATGATACTTTTTTGTTGATATTTTTATATACATGTAGGGTAGGCTACATTATTTTCATATATTGAATTGCTGATTACAATGTTCATTACACAAGAGAATATTGATGCACCTGCCTAATAGCTGGTTGTTTTCAATGACACGCGGTGGCAAGATTTAGTACAAACCTTGAAAATTCAGATTCTAGCTGATTGGGTTGACTTTTGTTAGATGTGCATGCATTACACCAATATATTGAAAAAATGAAATTATGTTGACAGATTTAATAGCTGTTTCTTATTATGATAAATGTATATCAAGCAATAGATAACACAGCAGATGAAATAACTTGGAAAAGGCAGGTGTGAAACCTTTTCATGATATCTCGTTTGTGTGATGAATTGTTCATATTTCGACTTGTATTTTAATGAACAGTAAAGCAAATGTGTATAATAATATTATAAACATAATACCAAAGTTACAATGCTCAAGACGATATCGTTTCTGTCAATTAGACTTCATCAGTTGAGCTCCAATTTGAAAAGTATGTGATTTTTTCTAAAGATAAAATGGTATCATACAAGGCCAAATAATATCTCTAAAGGTATAGCCGAAATCCGTCTAAGAGTAACCATTGTAAAAAAAATGACTATCTTAGCTTTAGAAAATTTTTAGAATTTAAATGGTGTTAACAGTGCCAAATATTTACTTTAGTATAAGATGAACAGCTGGTACCGAAATACCAGGTACTAGGTTTATGTATACCCTCAGGGACTCAAACGGTCCACCAGCAGTGGCAACGACCTAGTGGTTATAAATATTATAAACATAATACCAAAGTTACGATGCTCAAGATGATATCGTTTCTGTCAATTAGACTTCATCAGTTGAGCTCCAATCGATATAAGCTGTCACAATGGTGATTTTTGTCACATAACATATAGACAAGAATATGATAAGATGTGTGTTCAAGTACATTATCAAACAAATGAAACGTTGTAAAAGATATTCTTTTCTAAGGTATTTGTTTTATTAGAATTCCTTAAAAAAGTCTTCTTTATTTCCGTATGCAATGACATTTCAGATGAACTCTAATGTGCTTCGTAATTCGGTCATTGGGATCTCGGTCTTTTACGCGCTCGGTCTATCAGCAATCTTGGCTTTTGACACAATTGTTTAAGTTGGCTTATTCTTATGTTTCATATTTACATTTATAATACAGGAGATGATGTTTTATTATAAAGTACATGTATAATGTAAAATATGTTTTTCAACGCTATTTAAAATACCTGAAGCAAATGAAAATATCATGTCATTGAAAGAAATTTTTCAATCTTTAATGTAATCCTGAAATGAAAGCTGACATTGCCAAAATCAAAACAATATATAACCGTGGAAGCTATGCGTATCTTATATTTTACAATCGTGCCGCCATGTCCGGTGGAAATGGGCATGCAGTTCTGTGTCAAGAATGATGAAGACGTGTATGCGATGGGATGATATCACCCGATATAGCCGGCACGTGGACAATTTCAGAAACGAATGTTTTGAAACGACGGAAAAGACCAACTTTGCCTGATTTAGGTATGAAATGATGATGTACGAAAATAAACGCAAAGGGTAATAAGAACAGAATATATGTTAACTGCATATCGCAAGTGCTTATTGGACAAACGGTATTCTTCGTAAAAATTACCGAAAGCTAATAGATCCTTTCACGATAACTGCGTTCCTACTAATCTCACCTGCGCACTTAACACTTCCAAATGGTAACAAGAACTTTCATACTCAACACAAATCATACCCAATGAAATTCAAATGGTACACAAGGAACAATTAGTCTTTTCACGAAACTTCTTGATAGCACTCGGAAGTGTTTGTGGGCATGTGAAATAAGTAGGAACGCGGGCAAAAAATGATATTACGAGTTACGTTTGGCAAGATTGTTGTAATTATACGAATACATTTGTTATTCTAAGCACCATATGGTCTCTTTGGTATGTATATATGTATGTGATAAAATATAACATAAAATGGGCATGTTAAATTGTTCACTTACGAAAGCTCATATCGCTTTAATCGTAGCAAGAGCGAAGTTTTTATATTTAATCATGTTTATTTTTTTAATATTTCATCTAAACAGATGCGATAACAAAATCATAACACCTTTCCAGAGCTTTTTAAATTAGGACGAACAAAATGTTTGCTCGGTGGAAACAATTATATAGATCTACTCTTTCTTTCCTCTAACGCGAAATCCTGGACCCAACCAGGCCTTGTCTGTATATCTTGGATTTTATGGACTTGGACTACTGACTTTGTATTATGTGTTGTGTTTGACCTACATATCGGTAAAGATATTTTCGTTTGATGGTTTTCTCAGCATGTAGGAGCTGAGTGGTCAGAGCGCAAGTTCAAGCCCGCTGGAACGTAAGCTTATTTTTGTGAGAAAGTTTTCCATTTTACTTGCGGAAGGCTGGTGATCTCTTCCTGGGTACATTGTAACCGGGTTCTCTCGCTTGTACAGGCTCCAAAATGAGAAAAAAATATATTGTTTTTATAAGATGCATAAAACACGACTCCTAATGAATATTACCTGACAATTAATCCAACAATTAAGATTATGTGAAGTAACCAGGAAGACCGTGTCCCAAAAGTTTGTAAAATAGTTGTGAAACCCTTAATTTTCTATAAAAAGTCGGAAAATTAAAAACAAATTTTTGCCACGCTTGCCGATCCTCATTATGCTTGTGATGTTTTTTGAATTGCATTACAAACAGGTATAATTTATGTTACCGATTAAAAACAAATTTCCACCATTTTATATTTACACTACAACTTGGAATCATCCGTCTACTTTTGATCATGTATGCATTGCTTCACAGTTAGGTATAATTTTATGTCACCAGCCTAAAAACACCCACCTTTTAAATCCCCCCCCCCCCACTTTTGATTTGCTTCCTACGCCACTGATATACATATTTGAACTGGTTTACAGTAAAACGTGCTATAGCGGCCACCTCTATATAAGAGTTACCTGTTTATAAATGTCAGTCCCTTGACTGCATGCTTCGACTTAATTGAACCTGTGTATAGGGGTCACCTTAACATAAACATGAATATTTTATACAGGTTTCACTGTATATTATTGATTTTAAGTAGGATACAAATTTTTCAGGGGAGGTGGGTTAAAATAAAATTTTATTCTAAATGTATATGTAAACTGTGTTTAAAATAATCTCGATATCCCCAGCTTTTCCCAGAATCCTCCATCGTGTACCTGCTCTACGTCTGAGCCCATGTACGTTCTATGTGGCCATGTTGTGACAGGTGATCTCAGCATTGTACGTAACAAAAACAACTGAGAGATATTTTACGCAAAGGCTCGGAATAAAGGGAACCTGTCTCGTTTTCCTGGCGCCAGAACTTTGACATTATCATGGACGCATGTGAAAAGTACGCCTTACGTGGGGCTAAGAAAGGGGATGTCGAACCTAACACTATTTCAAAGCGAATTAAATCTATCAGAAATGTTCTTAAACGAAGAATTTTATGACTTAAACATACTGTCAACACCAGATATAATTCAATTTTTGTGACCCGGATGTTATCGGAGAACTTTCCCCTTTCCACGAAAATTTTATCATCGTCTCCTGCCGTCAAAGCATCTAACAACTTCACATTTGTCTGCAGGAAATACTACTTCAGCGTTCTAACAGAGGAACCTGGATTCAAGACACTTCTTGGAAACCCTACATACACCGTTATCGATTTCCGTCTCTAAAAATTAGATAATCACAAATCCGTTTTCATTTCGTTTGGAATATAGAAGTGATGCAGAGCTAGAATTGCTATACATTTATTGGATTCCCAAGATGCACAAAATCCCTGTTAAAACCAATTCATTGCAGGGTCATCTTGCTGCTCCATCATGCCTTTATCTATTTTTAAATTATCCCAAACTGCTGACATATTAAGCAAAGTCTACAGAAGTAAAACAACGTACTCAAGAAGCGGGGTCAATCAAATGTATATTCTGAAGGATTCCAAAGAATTGTTGGAGTATCTAAAGTCTCCAAATTTCAAACATATTACAAGCATCAAGTCTTTTGATTTTTCGACCTTTACACAACAATTCCCCATAAGAAGCTGAAAAACAGACTCATTTCTATTATACGAAATTCCTTTGCATACAAAAATGGAAATCGCAGATATAAATATTTTGTGTCAGGTCAAGAAGAACCCTATTTTGTGAAGGAACACTCTGATTCCAATGATAAGTACACTGAAAACGATATCGATGCTGGAGTTTCTAGTGAACAACGGTTACGTGGGTTTTGTGGGAAAGGTTTTCTGAGGCATAGTTTATTGTTTGTACATTTCATATATATATATATAACACAAATATCACTACAACTTGTGCTTTATATATACTTGTATTTCTCTACATGCATCGTATTCGATCCATTGTCAATTACGTTACGTTAGGATTAAAAACCTTTTACCTTTGTCATGTTCGGAATTCTAATCACCGCTATCGAACCATTCATTTTTATGGGGTGCCGTTTTACTTTTTAATACCTGTTAGTGATACCACTCTTTCGAATAGGTAGTATCACTTATTCAATAAGTGATATCACCTATTCGAATGGTGATATCACCCATTGGAATACCGAATAAGTGATATCACCTATTCGAATAAGTGATATATCTCCTATTTGAAAGAGTGATATCACCTATTTGAAAGAATCATATGACTTATATGATTAAGTGATAATTAACATAGGCGTCGGAACCGGGGGGGGGGGCTAGGGGGGCTTAGCCCCACCCTTTTTTTTGCAAAGATAGACATAGGTGTTAAAAATTGGGGCTTAGCCCCCAGACGTTTCTGGCGTGTGTATGTGTTTTAAGTTGGTTTAGCCCTATTCGAATAGGTGAAATCACTTTAAAAAATGAATAGGTGATATCACTTTGTCGAATAAATGATATCACTTATTCGAGTAGGTGATATCACTCATTCATTTGAATAGGTGATATCTTTCATTCGAATCGAACCCCAGCCGGGGCATGGTGAAATTGTAGGTACCTTGTTATTTCTGTATTTGTGCTTATATATATATATATATATATATATATATATATATATATATATATATATATATATATATATATATATATATATATATCCGGTGAATATTGGTCAAACACGAACCCCAGAAATCAAGAGGTGGGGTGGGACCAGGTGCAATGGATGAGTTAGCATCCCCTGTTGTCCTGTCACCGTGTCCGCAGGTCCAGTCAAAGTGAGGAATAAATCCTCGTTGCAATTTGTAGAGACATACTACAACAAACAGATATACTTATTAGTTATTTATTGTTGAATACAGATCTGTAACCTTACTTTACTTATCGCATGTATAGCAATACCTATTAATTGAAATATCCACTCCAGGTCATTTGTGAAATATAACCCTCCATATGCGGGTGGAGTCTCGTGAACATTTTCTTGACCTGGACACGTTTAGTGTTTAGGTAATGCAGCATTAGAATTACACTGACAATAGATTATCATACTAAAGAATATCCAATGGGAAATAAAACGCATTTATCTTGAAGCCCGGCTTAACCAACGTGTGTAGAGTCATTTGTATTTTAGATAAAAAAAACTATTTAGACCCCAGGTCAAGGCAGGCTTGATATATGAAAGATTTCTCACTACTTTATTGTGAATCCATAATATTGTGGCATTTCGCGAACAACTAGTGACATAAGTGAATGAAATCTACAGATTTAAGAACATCAAATTCAAATTTACGAGGTTCAATGTATAATGAAGAAGTATCAATGATAATGTGTAAATACATGTACTTTGAATCCATGGTTCTCTTAACTTTACCTTGTGCAATTACTACTAGCACTGAATTTCATCAAAATGTTGATCATTTTACAAATATTGAAGGGTAAAAATGCACATAAGTAGAATATAAGGTTTTTCAAGATTCAATAGTTTTGGAATCAAATTCAAATCTTGGTGATAATAAATTTTCTCTAAAGCATAAAAAACTAGATCTATTCATCTCTATATCAGAATTCTATAGAATGTCAATTAGTTTTTCCAAAAATTACGAACCATAATATTATCCAGAGGCTTGTTATAAACCATATAAATTGTTATAATAACTTCTAGTGAGAATCCGAGACGTCACCAAATACCGGTGAAGGGCTTCAAATTTTTTGGCCTATGCTCTGCACTTACGGTCATTGAGCAGTAAGGGTTCTTTAACGTGCCGACACCTACTGTGACATGGGACCGCGATTTTTACTCTCTCATCCGAAAGACAAGAAACCAACCTGCCGCCGGCTGGACTCGAACTCACGATCAAGAGTCGAGCGCACAACCGACTGCAAAGTATATTAGAATATGACTAATTAGTTACGGTATATCGGTTAAAAACGGTCTCAAACACGGAGAAAATTTGCGATCTAAAACGAGAGGGGACCGGGTGTTCGTAAGGTGTCGGCGTATCCTGTTAGCATACCACACCCGTCTCAAATGTTCCAGGGAAACCTCTCGAGTTTGGTTCAAAATAAACACAAGATCTTGGGTCCTTTTTATTCCGTGGGTACATTTGAAAACAACCGTGGGCGAGTGCTTATCTAGAGCATTGCGTTTTAAAGCAATATAAGCTGTCACAGTGTTGAATTTTTCCCCATGACATATAAACGAGAATATTATAAAATGTGTGTTCATATGCATTATCTAACTCATATATTTGTCTTCATCCATTCTTGAGTAGAAAACCAGACTGAAAATGTTTGTGTTAATTGTCTTTTTCATTCGGACATTTACGCGTCATAACATGGGAATAGTTCCTGCCAAGTTCAGTTAAAACTGGCTCACTGGTTCTTTAGAAGTCGAAAACCTCTGAAAATTAACAATGGACGCCAACAAACTGTGAAAATATCATGAGCCCTCGACTCCGGTGACCTAACATTGTCGAGTGTGACGAGTTTTGATGAATCAAAATGCATACATGTATTTTGTTTGGCTTAAATGAATGAGGAAAGCAAAACTTGGACAATTTTTATTCACAATATCACAATGCAAGATAACAACAATTATCCCCGTATTCTAACAAGGCGATAAAACAAGGCACAGCAACATAAAAACTGAAAATTACTTAAGTCTAAAAATTTTACTCAAATCTGTCTAATCCTGAAATCTGCATTTGGCTGAGCAGGCCAATTTGAGAATATTCTCATACTCGAGTAAATTCTCAAGTTTTATGGTGCAAGGTCCAGAGCGATATAACAATCATTTGATAAGATCAAGTACAAATATTCACTCTCAGAAATAGATATTACAGCATATGTATAATAATATAGAAATACATAACAGTACATGTAAATTTCACAGAGGTACACTCAATTACAAAATAAAGTCATTTTTGTGATTATAAAATGGTACGTGGGTATGTTTCATTCAAGATTAAAAAGACGTGTTTAATCAACGGACTGAAATGGGTGGTTATTTTGATTCAAACTAGATTTTCTTCTTTATATTATAATTGAGCTGAAGTGATAGTGTCTTATTGACAGACACGATCGTATTGATCATGTTTTGGCCTCTTTTGTAAAATGATAACTTTGGTATTGTTCACATCATGTCATTCTTTGCCACTGGCGATATGAAACAGAAATAAAGTAAATTACAATATCCTGTTCCAGTGTCTAAAATAATTAACATTCATTATCGCTACTTATTTCAAAATAACTAAACTTGATCAATAAGACCGACATGTACTCAACACTACCCAAAAAGGGACCGGAAACTCCGGTATAAATCAGACACACAACTTAAATGTTGTACATTTTAATATTGTGTTCTCTATCAACGTAAAGTTTGACAGAAATTGGATGCATTTTAGAAATATATATATATATATATATATAGACAAAAATTGTCAATATACCAGCGATACGTAAAGCTGTTAGGCTTTTTATATACCGCTGATTACACAACTCGCATCGATTTATAAACATATATTTATCTCATATTACGTGTTTTAACAATGGATGTGGCGTGATAACCTCATTTACCTTCCATTTGATTTTTAGGTGTTTTTTTTATTGAATTTGATACTTGCATATAATTTTATAATAACGTTTCTAATAAAGAAAAATATGTCGCAAATATTCACTTTTAAGGCACTTTCTTCTCTTGAAGAGTATTGACCTGATATCGGAATGATCTGATGAAGACTGATTTGCCTGACCTGCGCTATACAGCTTTCATTTATATATTCATTTCCTTTTCATAAGTAGATTGATTTCATTTTGACCAAAATATAGGTATTTTCGTTATCCTGAGTTTCCACCCCTCATAGCAGGTACAAATTGTGATGTCATTTGTTTGTGTATAAAATGAGAAATTATCCATTGTGACGACATATGTTTGTGTGAAAAAACGTTTTCTCATGTGAAGACATGACGTCATAATCGATACCTGCTGACATGGAAGATAACTCTGACTACTTGTGCGAATTAATCAACTGAAGTACAACCACGTGACCACTAACAAGACCAGAAAACAAAAACATAGGTTTTTAATACATACAATCTCATAATATAACTACAACAAAATAAACATTTCTGAGTATTTCAGTTTTAACTTTTCCACAATTACAATCATATTTAACATGTGCACTGTATACAAGAACATTTTCGCTCTCATTTAATATTCAACATTTTCTTCCATAGACGTGAGAGGCGAAAATTTCCATATATACATTATATCAAAGTTAAAAAAAAAACAATAAAACAATACGTTACACTAACTCACAGGCTCTCAAAAATAACCGGTGACAAAATATATATGATTGTAAATGCATGTTTCTGGTAATCATTTATCCAGCTAAACATATTTTTATCCACTTGAACAATATCAACATGAATAAGTCATAAAAAGCCAAAAACTCCACATATTCATTCCCCGTGTCATAATTGCGGATGTGGCTTTTAAAACTGACGACGGAATGACTTTATCATTAACCGATACACCCCTAAATACACATTTAGACTGGTCTGTCTTTGATTTTCAGTAGAGTCCATTATTTTCAGGGGTAGATTTGTTAAAAGATGAATTTCATGAAATGATACTATCACAAAATTTTAATCGATGAACAAGTACATTGAAATTAAACATGTCAACTGAAAGACAAAGTCTTGAGCATCAATATTTTACAACAAATGGTGAAATTCAGCTGCATATCAACACAATAATTCTATAAAATATATAACTCTAATATGTTGTAGACGATTTTGTACTAACAAGTCCTCTAGTAAAACACAGCCTTGCCACTAAAATGGTGCTAGACTAGTTTCAATGTTTCTCACCATTAAGGTCAGGTTCCAATTTCCCAAAGTTTTATCTATTACAAAAATATATTTCAATGATTAGCAAGTCATAATACGGTAATTCTGGTTTTAATTTTATAAAATCAACATAATTAATAATGAAATCATAGCTTTGGCCCATAATTGAATAATGGTATCTTTTTTCGGGAACATAAGTTACCCACATGCGTATATGCATATCACTAGCTGCCCTTGCTATTGATGTAATTGTGCGAAATCAAAATGATTGTTTTACAAAAGATATATTTAGTCAAAGTATTTTAAAATACTGAAAACGTTAAGATCCTGTAATATTTATTATCTAAGTTGTACTGATGTAAGTCTAAGATTTCTATAAAAACACGTGGAATGTCACAGGGTCAACATGTCAGCTGCAAAATATAGGTCATTATGTATCATCATCAACAGTAAACAAGTTCTGGCAAATCTAATTTTAATATTTAAGTCTATAAAGTTCTAGAAATGCAAAAATCGTGATGATGTGAAAAGGTTACAGAAAAGGAGAAATTTTAAAACAAGTTGTTATATGTGCAGCACTCGTATTTTTTCTATGCTTGATACCTTAGATCATTTA
This sequence comes from Atrina japonica, assembly GCA_030159075.1. Lineage (NCBI taxonomy): Eukaryota > Metazoa > Mollusca > Bivalvia > Pterioida > Pinnidae > Atrina > Atrina japonica. The sequence continues at coordinate 60,235 of BROG01000558.1, forward strand.
TCCTGTATCCTGAAAATTAACTAAAATGGTAAAACAAGTCCTTTCTACCATTTATAAGACTATTAATGATAACAAAACATATAAACTGATTGAAGTTATAACATCAAATAGTTTATATCAGAAATATTGAAATATTGCATCTCTCACATTTAATATCATGTTCTACATTTTCACCATGTTAGTACCAAATAAAATTCATATTTTCAATCCTTTCTCACATTAAAATTTTGAGCTATGCATATTAAAAATGATGACGCTAAAATGAATTTACAAACATGTATCCAAGACTACAATGCCTAATGTTAAATAAGTATTTTACATTTCAAACAACTTCAAGTTGAGCAAACACCATTTTAATATTTTACAAAATCATCACATTTATGCTATTGAGGTTCATATTATGTCAAAGTTATAAATAGCATTATTCCAAAATGTTTTAAGTTCAGAATTACTCTCTACTTAGCCCAAAGCTAGCACAGAACCAGCTTCAGTTTCCTCTATAATTGTGTGCAGTTGATACCCCTATGATCTATGTGACATACCTCTGTAATTGTGTGCAGTTGAAACCCCTATGATCTATGTGACATACCTCTGTAATTGTGTGCAGTTGATACCCCTATGATCTATGTGACATACCTCTGTAATTGTGTGCAGTTGAGACCCCTATGATCTATGTGACATACCTCTGTAATTGTGTGCAGTTGATACCCCTATGATCTATGTGACATACCTCTGTAATTGTGTGCAGTTGAGACCCCTATGATCTATGTGACATACCTCTGTAATTGTGTGCAGTTGATACCCCTATGATCTATGTGACATACCTCTGTAATTGATGCCCCTATGATCTATGTGACATACCTCTGTAATTGTGTGCAGTTGATGCCCCTATGATCTATGTGACATACCTCTGTAATTGTGTGCAGTTGAAACCCCTATGATCTATGTGACATACCTCTGTAATTGTGTGCAGTTGATACCCCTATGATCTATGTGACATACCTCTGTAATTGTGTGCAGTTGATACCCCTATGATCTATGTGACATACCTCTGTAATTGATGCCCCTATGATCTATGTGACATACCTCTGTAATTGTGTGCAGTTGATGCCCCTATGATCTATGTGACATACCTTTGTAATTGTGTGCAGTTGATGCCCCCATGATCTATGTGACATACCTCTGTAATTGTGTGCAGTTGATGCCCCTATGATCTATGTGACATACCTCTGTAATTGTGTGCAGTTGATACCCCTATGATCTATGTGACATACCTCTGTAATTGTGTGCAGTTGATGCCCCTATGATCTATGCGACATACCTCTGTAATTGTGTGCAGTTGATGCCCCTATGATCTATGTGACATACCTCTGTAATTGTGTGCAGTTGATGCCCCTATGATCTATGTGATTATTTTGAGCTAGTATGATCCATCAAATACTTCTATGATTTGATGAGCTTTGAATTTCTTTCTGTTAGGATGTAGCATGATGTAATCTAAAATCTATATTATTCAGTTCAGTGAATCTAAATGGTATGTCTATATGTCTGTGTGTGGTTAGATTGGATACTCCCATCTGTATAACAGCTTTGAGCTAATATGATCCAAAAAATTATTCCATGATTTGAATAATGCATTGGATGAAGCACAATATATATTTCTTTCTGTGTCTTTCAGTCCGGAAGATATGAATATGATCTATATCTATCATTTTGTCATTCCGTTTTGTATTTTAGCATGATTCACATATTTGTACTGTACTATTTTCTGTGTGGTATACAATCCATATGATATAATATGTCCTATCCCTTCTGTTACTATCGTATCCTTTCTATCTTCTCATTTATACCTTTAATTGAATTGAATTTTTGTTAATTCACAGAGTTTCTATTTTGTAGCACTATTTTAGTAACATTTTGGAACTACATGTACATCTCTCAGATACTCAATAAATTTATAACTTACATAGTGGACATTTTATATCTAGTGAATAAATTTGTTTTCTTCTAGTTGAGGAAACCACAGTACACTATTCAACCCATTAATCATTCATAACCCTATAAGCTCCCCTCCCATTTTCACATACATTTGAGAATCTTTCCTAGCTGATTGACAAGGAATGTGGACCTGAAAACCCATAAGTAACAATTCATCTGTAGCGCCCCCCCCCCATAGCAATTGAAAGAATGTATGTTGATAGGTGTCCATGGTAATAACTACAACAACTTAACCACTGTGCCTTATAAAAAATCAAATTTTTTATGTCAATTTGACGATCAAGTGGTCCCATTAAGTGCCCACCTCTTTTTCCTGATTGTTGTAGTGCCCTGGGCGCAGTGGGTTGAATACGTTAAAATACTATCTGGTAATGATGAAGCTTTTTCGTCCTTTTATCTTTTGCTATAGGTGTATATTTTGTATATGTGAAAAAGAGACATGAAAACTGTCAAAAATATTACCTTTGACCTATAACACATCAAACATACTTCATTGGTATTTTTGATCAACTAGGATCTATATACTATTATGGTCTGTTTCAATCATATTTGCCTTTATCAACAATCACAACATTTCATCCTCATCAACAATCACCAATCACAAAATTTCATCCTAATAAAAAATCACAAAATTTCATCCTCATTAACAATCACAACATTTCATCCTAATAAAAAATCACAAAATTTCATTCTCATCAACAATCACAAAATTTCATCCTCATTAACAATCACAACATTTCATCCTCATCAACAATCACAACATTTCATCCTCATCAACAATCACCAATCACAAAATTTTGGTGTAACCACTCAAGCCACGTAAACACCGATACATAACTATAACATTTTGGTGTAACCACTCCAGCCACGTAAACACTGTTACATAACTATAACATTTTGGTGTAACCACTCCAGCCACGTAAACACTGTTACATAACTATAACATTTTGGTGTAACCACTCAAGCCACGTAAACACTGTTACATAACTATTACATTTTGGTGTAACCACTCCAGCCACGTAAACACTGTTACATAACTATAACATTTTGGTGTAACCACTCAAGTCACATCAATATTGTTACAAAACTTAAAACATTTTGGTGTAACAATTTGAATTTAACACCACTTCACAATAATTTGATTTTAACATCACAAAACATTAACATTTCATTATACCGTAACACTACATTTGATTTCACTATCAACTTTTATCAGCGGGGTCTATATTATAATCCATATAATCTGGCGGGGTGGAGTCTTATGAACCCTTTCTTGACCTGGACGAGTTTAAATTTTAGGTAATAAAGCATAACATTAAAATTACACTGACTAGAGTAACCGTACCTAATAATGAGAATAAGAAATAATTCAATGTTTCAAATAAAATTAATTTATGATGTACCGGTAATTGAATTATATACATGTACATCGAGGATATGGCACATTATTTGAACTGAGACAATATGTCTATGTTATTAAGTCACACAGAAGTGTAAGAATATACAGAAAGTATAGATGTAGATAGATGAATTTTATTTAATTTTCATTTTATTTGAGATATTTCAATGCTACAAGTGCCAGTGATTTTACTCTTTGGATTGAGATGTTGACTTGCTAATCAAGTGATGTTCAATAAGATAAGATGTAAGACAATTACCCCATTGCACTCCAGAATACAAGAAAACAATTCATCAGTCATTCCGCGATGATATTTAAATGCTCCTGTTTGTAAAAACACCTCGTCACAAAGTGTGTCATTTCTGAATTTTTTCTTCTTTCGTCAATTAAATAATCATAACTGGAAACTTAAGGTCATTAATTGATGATCGAAAACAAAACATCAATCAGTCAGAGATGATTGTTAGTTCCTGGTTGTAAAAACACCCTGTCATAAAGCACGTCTCGGTGCCTAATTACTACCCGGGGTGTTAATTTTACACCTCCAGGTGTGTTGTGACTGTCAAAACATCGTGTATTGCGCCATGTTGTTGATTAGGTCTCAAATTGTCCTGATAGAATTATCTACGAGTTATCTCCCCTCCATGAGTAGAAAGTGTGTAAGCAGTCACTATACGCAAGTAGGACAACTACCAGCCGACAAAATACAGCGGTCACCGGTCGCGTAAGGCAGGTGGTCGCTATATAAGGGGTAAATATATAGCAATTCTGAAGGGGCAGTCCAAATACGGTCGTTATGGACAAGAAGTCGTTATATGAGGGGGGTCGCTAAGGCAAGTTTGACTTATAACAAGTCAGATATCTTTGTAAAACATATATCAACAAAGTTACTTGTCTGTATTAAAATTTATCTCAAAAATTCCATAATATCTGCCATCATGAAAACTAACCAGTCAGTTTTCACCACAGACCAATGTTAAACCAAGCTCCTACATAACGACATTGTAAATCTCACCAGTGAGACCTATTAGCTAGATAAAAACAACATTGTAAATCTCACCAGTGAGACCAATTAGCTAGATAAAAACAACATTGTAAATCTCACCAGTGAGTCATATTAGCTAGATAAAAACAACATTGTAAATCTCACCAGTGAGACCAATTAGCTAGATAAAAACAACATTGTAAATCTCACCAGTGAGTCATATTAGCTGGATAAAAACAACATTGTAAATCTCACCAGTGAGACCAATTAGCTAGATAAAAACAACATTGTAAATCTCACCAGTGAGACCAATTAGCTAGATAAAAACAACATTGTAAATCTTGCCAGTGAGACCAATTAGCTAAATAACAACAACAATGAAAATCTCACCAGTGAGACCTATTAGCTAGATAATAGCAACATTGTAAATCCCACCTGTGAGACCTATTAGCTAGAAAATAGCAACATTGTAAATCCCACCTGTGAGACCTATTAGCTAGATAATAACAACATTGTTAATCTCACCTGTGAGACCTATTAGCTAGATAATAACAACATTGTTAATCTCACCAGTGAGTCTTATTGGCTAGATCATAACAACATTGTAAATCCCACCTGTGATACTTATTGGCTAGGTAATAACATTATAATTCTCACCTGTGAGACCTATTAGCTAGATCATAACAACATTGTAAATCCCACCTGTGAGACTTATTAGCTAGATAATATCATTATAATCCTCACCTGTGAGACCTATTAGCTAGATAATAACAACATTGTAAATCTCATCAGAAGACCTATTAGTTAGATAATAACAACATTGTAAATCTCACCAGTGAAACCTATTAGTTAGATAATATCAACATTGTAAAGCTCACCAGTGAGACCTATTAGCTAGATAATAACAACATTGTTAATCTCACCAGTGAGTCCTATTAGCTAGATAATAACAACATTGTAAATCCCACCTGTGAGACTTATTGGCTAGATAATAACAACATTATAAATCTCACCTGTGAGACCTATTACCTAGATAATAACAACATTGTAAATCTCACCAGGAGACTTATTAGTTAGATAATAACAACATTGTAAATCCCACCAGTGAAACCTATTAGTTAGATAATAACAACATTGTAAATCCCACCTGTGAGACTTATTAGTTAAATAATAACAACATAGGTTTTTATCAGTGAGAACAGCATAAGCAATTTAACAACAACAGACATTTTGGTCAGTGAGACTTACCTCAACAAAGCAACAGTTGTTTTCATTAATGGCACCTACCAAACAACAACAACAACACTATTTTTCACCACTGACACTTACCAATTAACATAACAAGATTAGCCTAAGCTAAAAGCCAAAGCTAGTTATCACTGGTGAAGATTAGTTATCACTTGCACGATCTACAAGTACCCAGACAACATAAAGTGGATAGATTTCACTAGGAAGATAATGTTAGGAATGTAAAAACAAAATTAATTTTCACCATGAGACCAAACACAAAATGTTCATTAGTAGCATTTATGTCTTTACAAATATATATTGGTAACAAAATATCTATTTTCATCTCATTCACCCCTAAAGACACATTTGGACTGGTCTAAATCATTGATTTATAGAAGAGTCCACTGATTTTCAGGGTTTGATGAGTTAAGAGAAAAGAAATTCCTGAAATTTGTTTGATGTTTCTTCTTTTAAATCCTTCAATGCTGATCTTTGTTCTTGTAACACTGTCTGAAATGTACAAAAATAATCATGAGTAATTCTGTTTTGACTTTAAAATCTAACTAGTTTCTCACAAAAATTTACTGAAATATGTCTTGACCTTGACCTCTGTTACTTTCATAAACAATTCAAACACTAAAATCATTCTATTTGTAGATTATAAACAGTTCTATTTATAATTCTGAGAAAACTGATGAATTAATACTTGTCTCCTACCTGTGAAACTATCATCAACTGAAATTTTGCAACTGCCAATTTCAAGCAAAACTAAGTGGAAGGTTTAAAGGAGTAGCAGAGGCAGATAAACCCTATGCCCCCCCCCCCATTTGCAAGTAGAGGACTAAAGATATAAGACACAAAGTTACTGAGAATTCCTCATTCATGGGGAAGTCCCAATACCCTACAACAAAGGACGTTAAACATGTTATCCAACCCTTTTGAGCAATAACAGAAACAAGCCGAGACCTATCATTGCTTAATCTTGTGTGGGGAAATATCACTTGTGTCTCTAAATGTACTGTATGTTTGGTAATGTAAGCATCAGCAATTGGATTCACATCAATGGCTTCTTTTAAAGAATTTCATAAAATTATTATCATCCGAAGGACAGGAAACCAACCTGCCGCCGGCTAGACTCGAACACACAATCAAGAGTCGAGTGTGCTACCAACTGAGCCAGGCTGGCTCTCGCAGTCATTAATGTTACCCTGAAATGAATGCTTACATTGAAAAATCAAAACAATATATCTGTGAAAAATATGCGCCCTGATATACCTGGCACATGGACAATTTCAGAAAGAAATGTTCTGAAACAACAGAAAAGACAAACTTTGCCTGATTTAGGTACGAAATGATGATGTATGAAAATAAACACAAAGAGTAATAACAATAGAATATATATTAACTGCAAGTAGCACACGCTTATTGGACTTTCATTAATCTTCGTAAAAATTACCAAAAGTTAATTTGCAATGCTCTGAGTAATGGGGGGAAAGGCATTTCTCTACCTAATAAAATGTCAAAAAAATAAAATGAATGCGTCATGATGAATAAATGGGGATAAAATCAAAGAAATCATACAAAAATGAATGAAAATGACAATGTGTAAAAAGACGTCAAAAACACAATTAGTTTTTCAATCCATGCAGCGGTTCTGGAGGAGAAGATTTTTAAATAGGGGTACCCCCTGAGGCCTCTTTTGTCCGACCCTGGATCCACACCTAGGCTGATATGGCCGATATGAACAAACCTGGTAGAGGACTTTGAGTACTTACTTCCTATAGTTTCATCAAAGTCCCTTCAGCGGTTTTGTAGAAGTCGAAAATGTAAAAAGTTAAAGGACAGATGATCGGATAGATGATGAACAAAAGGTGATCAGAAAAGCTCACTTGAACCTTCGGTTCAGGTGAGCTAAAAAACTTGATACATATTTGAAAATTTTACTGCTGAGTGCTCACGACCCAATGATTGAATCATCAGATTTCTTTAAAATTCAGTTTATAAAATTTTAAAAATGAAAACAAAATCTATCTATAAATGTGTAATGAGTGGGTAGTAGGAACTGCCTAATAACACAAAATTGATTGATTTTGATATAGGCCTACTAGGATATGAGAAGTCACTTACTCCCAGATCGGATGGTGTCACTTACCCCCAAATCAGATAATATTGTCACTTATTCCAAGTCAGATAATATTGTCACTTACCCCTTTTTCAGATAATATTGTCACTTACCCCCAGATGAGATAATATTGTCACTTATCCCAAGTTAAATGATTTTGTCACTGACTGTCAATCAGATGATATTGTCACTTACCCCCAAGTTAGATGAAATTTTCTCGGATCAGAATATGGTGTAACTTACCCCCAGAAAGTTTTGTCAATTATCCCTGGCCAGATACTAATATCACTGACCCCCTGTAAGATAATAGTGTCACTTATCCCAGATCAGATAATGATGTCAATTTCCCCAGTAAGATTATATTGTCAATTATCCCCAGAACAGATAGAATGTCACTCACCCCCAGTAAATAATATTGTCACTTATCCCAGATCAGACAATGATGTCACTTATCTCAGTCAGATAATACATGTAATAGTGTCATTTATCCAAGATCAAACAATGGTGTCACTTCTCCATTCAGATTATATTGTCACTTATCCCTAGATCAGATAATCATGTCACTTACCCCAGCATGTAAAAGTGTCACTTAACCCAGATCAGATAATGATGTCACTTACCCCCAGTCAAATAATATTGTCACTTATCCCAGATCAGATAATGACATCACTTACCCCAGTCAGGTAATAGTGTCACTTATCCCAGATCAGACAATAATGTCACTTATCACAGTCAGATTATATTGTCAATTATCCAAGATCAGATATTGATGTCACTTACCCCAAACAGTTTCTCTGGTAACATTATATCACTAACCCCCAAATCAGATAGATTCTGCAGTAAGGGGCCATATTATGATGTCATTTACCTAGATCAGATAATTTCTCCAGTAAGTGGTCACATTATGATGTCACTTACCCCTAGATCAGATAATTTCTCCAGTAAGTGGTCACATTTTGATGTCACTTATCCCCTAGATCAGATAATTTCTCCAGTAAGTGGTCACATTTTGATATCAATTACCCCTAGATCAGATTTCTCCAGTAAGTGGTCACATTATGATGTCACTTACCTCTAGATCAGATAATTTCTCCAGTAAGTGGTCACATTTTGATGTCACTTGCCCCTAGATCAGATTTCTCCAGTAAGTGGTCACATTATGATGTCAATTATCTTTAGATCAGATTTCTCCAGTAAGCGGTCACATTGATGTCAAATATCCCTAGATCAGATAATTTCCCCAGTAAGTGGTCACATTATGATGTCACTTACCCCCTAGATCAGATAATTTCTCCAGTAAGTGGTCATATTATGATGTCACTTACCCCTAGATCAGATAATTTCTCTAGTAAGTGGTCACACTTTTTGTTGTCGAGGTGTCTGCTCATTATGGAGTCAATCATTCGGAGTTCATCCTCTTGTGAGTCCAGGTAACGATGCAGTTGATTATGTTTATTCTGTAGCTGTTTGTGAAGTTGGAACTCTACAAGTTTTGTCTGACTGTAATTCTACAAAAATAAAAATAAACATGAGTTAATAAGTAGAAAAAGTATTACCATGACATGTGTTTCACATTGACCTTCACCTTCATGTTTCTTGACAAAATTATTACACTATGCACTATTTACTGACTTTCACCTTCAAGTTTCCAGACAAGATCATTTACTGACCTTCACCTTCAAGTTTTTAGACAAGTTTATTACACTGTGTGTTATTTACTGACCTTCGCCTTCAAGATTTTAGACAAGATTATTACAATATGCATTATTTACTGACCTTCACCTTCAAGTTTTTAGACAATATTATTACACTATGTGTTATTTACCGACCTTCGCCTTCAAGTTTCTAGACAAGATTACATGTATTACACTATGCGCTATTTACCGACCTTCGCCTTCAAGTTTCTAGACAAGATTATTACACTATGTGTTATTTACCAACCTTCACCTTCAATGTCTCTGTACAAATTTATTACACTTTGCGTTATTTACCAACCTTCATCTTCAAGTTTTTTGGACAAGATTATTACACTTTGCGTTATTTACTGACCTTCACCGTCAAGTTTCTAGACAAGATTATTACACTATGCATTATTAACTGACCTTCACCTTCAATGTCTCTGTACAAGATTATTACACTATGCGTTATTTACCAACCTTCACCTTCAATGTCTCTGTACAAGATTATTACACTATGCGTTATTTACCAACCTTCACCTTCAATGTCTCTGTACAAGATTATTACACTATGCGTTATTTACCAACCTTCACCTTAAATGTCTCTGTACAAGATTATTACACTATGCGTTATTTACCAACCTTCACCTTCAATGTCTCTGTACAAGATTATTACACTATGTGTTATTTACCAACCTTCACCTTCAATGTCTCTGTACAAGATTATTACACTATGCGTTATTTACCAACCTTCACCTTCAATGTCTCTGTACAAGGTTATTACACTATGCGTTATTTACCAACCTTCACCTTAAATGTCTCTGTACAAGATTATTATACTATGTGTTATATACTCACCTTCAAGTGTCCTGACAAGATTATTTATTGCAGATAATATACAGTGCCTTAAATGACTATTTTACTAATTTTATCAACTGGAAATGTAGCTATAATTGGTGTAACAGACCAGTATAGACTGGTAACAGACCAGTATAGACTGGTTCAAAACATACTTAGAGATGTAAAGCTTAATGCTGAGAAAATAGCCCATGTTTGTTGACAGACAGAGTGGGGATAGACAAGGTCAAATGTATGTCAATATATATCTACTTAGTAACAAAGAAAATGTACTAACTTGTTCAGGATTACTTTTGTCATGAACATTAGCACCTTGATTGCTTGCTAAGTCATTATTATTGCCATGGTTACTTGTGTTGTTTGATGGACTGCAAATTGATGTGATAGTCGGGGACTGTATCTGTGGAAACTCTGATGAGAATAAAATAAGAGTATATAAGGTTACTTGTAATATCATAAATAAAAGATGAAATAATTATCACAGAATTAGGACAAAACAGCAGACAAATAAAAAAAGGTTTAAAGGGACAATAGCCACATGTTTACTAAAAGATTATTTAAATTATTTAAATTTTTTCTACTTTTACTACATGTACTTGATGTACAATAACAAATAAGAGCTATACACACACACATAACAAGTCTTATATTCTTATATATTTTGTGAAAATAAAGTCAGGTCCAGTGTGGTATTCATATTCAAAGGGTAAAGTTGAGTTAATCGGTTGCAATTAAAAAAGTGCCAAACCTGGGTTTCACAAGTAATTTTCACAAAATATATAGGAATCTAAGACATGCAAGAATTTTCATGTCTGTGTGTATATCAATCTAAAAAGAAAAAAAAATGAGAAAAATTTGAAAATAAACAAAGCTAATGCCCCTTAAAAAAATCACCTACTGTTTCATTTAATTTCTTACCTTTTCCTTAAACAATTAATTAACAAGATGTTTTGGTGAACACTACTACCCCTTTAAACTAAATCATTCATAATGATTTTCAAGTCCCACAACTCTGAAAAATATTGTCAAATGTCAAACTGAATTCACCCTAGATACATGTACAGTAAAACCCACCACAATGGACACCTTAATTATAGTAGCGTGTCTTAAATAAATGGACACCCCCTTCCCAAGACAACGGACAAAGTTGTTTGCCCCAGTATGCTTAATTTCTGTATTATTAACCTAACAGCAGACAGTTTTACTATAACTGACTTCCATTGCCATAGGCAATTTGTTACTAAGCTGTATGCCCCAACTTGTATCTTGAGAAACACTCCTACAATCTTTTATTTTGTGTTTTTGCTTGATATTTATTTCCTTGCATTGCATCGTAACATTTGATTGCAAGAACAATTGCACTGATTATATGTATGAGGGGGGGGGGGGGGGGGGGGGGGGGGGGGGGGGGGGGGGGGGGGGGGGGGGGGGGGGGGGGGGGGGGGGGGGGGGGGGGGGGGGGGGGGGGGGGTCTGTTTTAGCAGTGTATGGTCATCCTTTATTCAGCAGACACCTCTCTATTATGGACAATTTTATTGTCCGGCAACTGTCTGCTAAACACAGGTTTTACTGTATTATAGAAACACAAGTTATTTGATGGACACCAACATGGCACAAACAACCAGTAAGACATCCCCCACTTTCCTCTCAGGGGCATACAACTGCTACATTTCTGTTCTGGAAGGAACAGAGGAAAACAATTTGAAAAAGAAACATAATACAAGACTTTTTTCAATTCTGGGAAAATGCCAATGGCAACACAATTGGAATTATTTATGAGAATTTGCATAAAATTGGGAAAAATATTTTGCATACCTGTAAATCTAAATGTAATGGTATTTATTTTCTAAATAGATTTTCTCCTGCATTTATCTATTTTTCATTATGGTGGCAGTATACATACACCAAAGTTGGACTTTTTTTGTCAAAATGAGGAAAAACACCTATAATTTGCATTGAGAAATGGGCCAAATAATGACCCTGTGGATAACTTACAAAAAAGGCCAGTAAAATCTTATAAAAACCTTAAACTGATATATACAACTTCAGTAAAACTTGCTTTAGCGACCACCTGTGTATAAAGACCACCTGTCCAAAATAGTACCATTTGTGTACAAATCAACCTCTATATAAAGACCACCTCCCTGTAAAGACTGGTGTCCGTAAGAAGTTCTTTATGTACAAGTTTCCCTGTATCAATTACATGTATTTCTTTTTCTTTCAAGAATTAAGAAATAAGTAAAGATGCACTAGCTACAGCACTTTATTAAGATTATTGACAAAATGTTAAACCATCACTCTCATTAAGACATTAATAGTGGTTCCATCCTTGGTTAATCGCTGGTTAAATCAAATGAAAAGCAGCTGACAAAAGTAATATGACCAGTGAGTATTAATAAACATATCCTAATGATAATTTGCAAAATATGTATAATGTATTAATTTTGTCCTGTCCTATTGCATTTTAATTGGTTCACATATTGAGTATTATCGTGACCTTTACATCTACTAACCTACAGAAGTGGCCATCACCAGGTGCACTATCACCAGGTGCACTATCACCAGGTGCACTATTATGACTAAATAAAAAAGAAATCTTCAGTGAAATAATTATCATTATATAAAAATGTACTAGTACTATAAATTGCTTCATTAGGTAGAAATGAGATGTTGTTCCCTTCCCATGGTGCAAAAGTATTATGCATAGGTATACCAAGGTAAAGTGGCACATCTTGTCAAAAAGCAAAATACTTTTGTCTTTTTTTCCAAAAATACGATGTACATATAAGACATTTTGCATACACAGATTCCATGCATTACTGTAATTTTGATTTCATGTGTTTGTAAACATGTGGCAATTTACCTTGGTAGACCTATACTGTCAATGCTCTCCTCGGTGCCACTAGGTTAAATGTTATACAGTCTCTTTATGTAGGCCCTACTTAGTACAAATTCAAATTACACCCCACCACCACCAATATGGCAAAATATTTTATACACTGTCTTTACTTGGTGTCACTGGGTAAATATGTGATACAAACTGTTTCTACCTAGTAGCCCCATCCATCTTACCCCCACTGTCAATATAGTCGAAATCTCAAAATTAACAGGACCACCGTTATTACTAAAGATATCCTGAATTTGTGATATTTGACAATTCAATAAACAAATTTTCTATCATTATCAGACATTATATATATATATTCTTGGGATACAACTTAAAGTGAGCAATATGCAATATTTTTGAGTGTCAATTTTCATTTTACTGATACATCAAGGTTTAAATATACTTCAATAACTATTGGTATATAAATATGCTACAACTTTCAATTCATCCTTCTACCTAAAAATTTAATTTCAAGATAACAAGTAACTTATCTGTAGTATTTTGATACTTCAGAATGTAAAGTTACTTTGACGTTACCAGATTTTTTTTTACTCATCGATTTCAACATCGGTAACAGTATTCCACTGTATTTCAATGACATCATATACATTCAGTTACTGATACACTACTGGTATATAGTGTTACAAAGTTTGTATATATCATATTTATTTCACAAGTGATTATTTTCCGTCTTTCACAACAGAAAACATATCAATTCCATCTTTCACCACAAATCACAATAGTCTCATGGATGACATATGTGATTAAAATAATTGGCATAAACACTTCCCTTTCGTTTTAAATTTGCTGTATCATCTAAGGGTAAAAACGGTGAACAATAAGCAGAAACTAAAATTTCTAGCTATGTAGTATAGATATGACATGAACACACAAAACATTGGATGTTCTTTTTATTAAATTTTAGAGACATATTTTTAAACTCCTATGTTAAACTTCACAGAAAACACTGACTTATCAACTTTTTGGAGAATTTCTTCAAGTCTTAGGTATGTTCTGGTACTGAAGGTGGAAACTGGGATTGTCACTTTTCTAAGTCTTAGGTACTGGGGATGGTACCTGGAACTATCACTTCTCTAAGTCTTGGTTATGTTCTGGTACTGGGGGTGGAATCTGGGATTGTCACTTTTGTAAGTCTTAGGTATGTTCTGGTACTGGGGATGGAACCTGGCACTCACTTCTTTAAGTCTTAGGTATGTTCTGGTACTGGGGATGGAATCTGGGATTGTCACTTCTGTAAGTCTTACGTATGTTCTGGTACTGAGGATGGAACCTGGCACTCACTTCTTTAAATTTTAGGTATGTTCTGGTATTGGGGGTGGAACCTGGGACTGTCACTTCTTTAAGTCTTAGATATGTTCTGGTACTGGGGGATGGAACCTGGCACTGTCACTTCTGTAAGTCTTAGGTATGACCTGGTACTGGGGGTGGAACCTGGCACTGTCACTTCTGTAAGTCTTAGGTATGACCTGGTACTGGGGGTGGAACTGGGGTCACTTCTGTAAGTCTTAGGTATGACCTGGTACTGGGGGTGGAACCTGGCACTGTCACTTCTGTAAGTCTTAGGTATGACCTGGTACTGGCGGATGGTACCTGGGCCTGTCACTTCTGTAAGTCTTAGGTATGTTCTGGTACTGGGAGTGGAACATGGGACTGTCACTTCTGTACGTCTGAGGTATGACATGGTACTGGGGGATGGTACCTGGCACTGTCACTTCTGTAAGTCTTAGATATGTTCTGGTACTGGGGGATGGAACCTGGCACTGTCACTTCTGTAAGTCTTAGGTATGACCTGGTACTGGGGGTGGAACCTGGCACTGTCATGTAAGTCTTAGGTATGACCTGGAGGTGGAACCTGGGACTGTAACTTCTTTAAGTCTTAGATATGTTCTGGTACTGGGGGATACTGCACTGTCACTTCGGATCTTAGGTATGACCTGGTACTGGGGGTGGAACCTGGCACTGTCATTTCTGTAAGTCTTAGGTATGACCTGGTACTGGCAGTGGAACCTGGGACTGTCACTTCTCAAAGTCCTAGATATGACCTTATACTAGGTGGAACCTGGGATTGACACTTCTCCAGGTCTTAGGTATGTTCTGGTTCTGGGGGGATGATACCTGGGCCTGTCACTTCTTTAAGTCTTAGATATGTTCTGGTTTTGGAGGTCGAACCTGGGCCTGTCACTTCTGTAAGTCTTAGGTATGACCTGGTACTGGCGGATGGTACCTGGGCTTGTCACTTCTGTAAGTCTTAGGTATGTTCTGGTACTGGGAGTGGAACATGGGACTGTCACTTCTGTACCTGGTATGACTGGTGGGGGGGTGGAACCTGGCACTGTCACTTCTGTAAGTCTTAGGTATGACCTGGTACTGGGGGTGGAACCTGGCACTGTCACTTCTGTAAGTCTTAGGTATGACCTGGTACTGGGGGGTGGAACCTGGCACTGTCACTTCTGTAAGTCTTAGGTATGACCTGGTACTGGGGGTGGAACCTGGCACTGTCACTTCTGTAAGTCTTAGGTATGACCTGGTACTGGGGGGTGGAACCTGGCACTGTCACTTCTGTAAGTCTTAGGTATGACCTGGTACTGGGGGTGGAACCTGGCACTGTCACTTCTGTAAGTCTTAGGTATGACCTGGTACTGGGGGTGGAACCTGGCACTGTCACTTCTGTAAGTCTTAGGTATGACCTGGTACTGGGGGGTGGAACCTGGCACTGTAACTTCTGTAAGTATTAGGTATGACCTGGTACTGGGGGTGGAACCTGGGACTGTCACTTCTCAAAGTCCTAGATATAACTTTATACTGGGTGGAACCTGGGACTGTCACTTTTGTAAGTCTTAGGTATGTTCTGGTTCTGGGGGGTGGAACCTGGGACTGTCAGTTGTCCAAGTCTTTGGTATGTTCTGGTTCTGGGGTTGAACCTGTGATCCCCTACTTGTAATTCAAATACTTTACTTCTAGACCATGGCAAGTAGTTTTACTCAGGTAAAAAGTCACCATTATTTCAAAAGTAATGAGGAAAGTTATGTTCTAAACAGACAGAATAACCAAAATCAATGTGAACCATCTTTAAGTAGGGTGGAATTGGAGTGGAGGCACAAAGGTCAATACAATATGACAAAAATAAACAAGAATCAATGTTAATGAGAAATTCTGATATGAAGGAACTTGGGTGGTCTAAAAACTTACCTTTTTGCTTATTATCCACACTATGTATTGCAAGATTTGTTGTTGGATCTATGTGTGTTGTTGGACTCAAGTTCCTTCTGACTGTTTGTCCGCAGTTTAATCCATATTGCATATATCCATGTTGGACTGGTGTAGAACAAGACTGTGATCTATCTGGACAAGTTGCGATACAATCGGTCACTTCCTGCTGTACATTCCTGTGGCACATATTATTGATGGATTCCTTATAAACAAAGTATTGTGATTCGTTGTTGAATTTTGAAGCATTTTGGTATAGGTCTGACCTGAGGTCACTGCTCTCCTTTGACCAGTCTAACTGAAGATCATCATTCTGTTTTGACCAGTCTAATCTAGCATTGTTGCCATCTGACCGATCTACTGTTTTGTCATATTTCCCATTTGACCAACCACTATTCTCACTTGAGCGATGTAACATACTGTCATCATCTACATTTGACCATTCTAAATCATGGATATCATTTTGTTTTAACCAGTCTACCCCATCCTTGTTTTCATATGAGAGATCTGTCCTACATTCACCAATATCATCTGACCATTTTATCCCAAGGTCGTCATTCTTTTTTGACAGTTCTATCCCATGACAGTTCTCTTTTGATTGGTCGATACTGAGTTCCCTGTACTTATTTGAATGATCTATGATATGTTTGTTCTCGTTTGTTAAGTCTAACATGTAATTACTATTCTCGTTTCTTGAGCCTGTCATGTAATCTCTGTTCTCATTTGAGTTTAGACAAGAAAATGTGTTATCCTTATTTACTTTTAAATTGAAATCTGTCGAACCTTTGGCACTTACATTATGACCACTACTGAGCCAAACATTGTGTGGTACATGTGAATTATTTTTCGGTATGTTATAAACAGAATCATTAAAATTTCCAAGTAACAAGTTTTTCAAAAGAGGTAGTGACTGTTTGTTGGAACTGATGTCTTTGTCTAAATTTTCTCCACTTGATGTGTCTAATAAAACACTATCCAATCCTGTGTCATCCTCAAATTTCCGTTTTTTGTCTCGACCTTCCCATGACCCACTGCTATAGTCATTGATCACCTTATCTGAATTAGCCAATGGTATACTATCACTGAAAGACTTCAAAAGACAGATACACTGACTGGCGCACTGACCAGAGATACATGGACTGGCACACAGACCAGAGTTATCAGAGTACTCAGCAGGGATTTCTGATATTGACATGTCTGACTTGTTGTCATTCAATATTTCTATGATTGGTGATTGCTCCTTTGCTGAATTGGACACACTGGATTCACTCTGTGAGATACTTGATTCACTGGGTGAGATACTTGATTCACTGGGTGAGACACTTGATTCACTGGGTGAGATGCTCAAGTCACTATGTGAGATACTATCTATAGAAACAGGACTTGTGGAATTTGACAAGTATATGGGCTCATCTTCTTGTAAAGTAAGTGATCTTGTGGCTGCAACTAAGGCCTGATATCTTTTCTCTTGTTCAGCCAGCAATAGTTCACCTTCTTCATCTCTGCAAAAGAAACCCAAGTAAAGTAAAATATTTGAAAGCTTGTGCGGTGTAAGACAGCATGGAACTTTTTCTATCTAACACTATGTATTACTATGCCTGCAATAAAAAAAATATAAATCAAGGAGATCATTGAAATTATTAAAAGTATTTCAGAAATTATTGTTTTATTGATTAAAATTTAATATATTTTCATTGTTGCCATTCACTTCTTAACAATCACTATATGCAGGTCATGGGAAGATAACCCACAAATGAATTTGAACCTATAAATGGATATTTACAAAAAAAAATAGCTCTCTTCATACCTGGATCAAGACCATCAGCAGAAATAATACTTGAACCCCAAAAGTAAGTTTATAAGACATGTTTCTGCCTGTGGATTTTGCATTTGGTTATAATTATGATACAAATTGGTAAAAATATGTTGGAATAGGGAGTTTGGGAAAAGATACAATGATTGTAAACATATAAAATAGTTTTTGTCAGACACAGCATAGCCTATACATGTACACTTTAGCTATGAAAGTGAGGCCATATTTTACTGACTAAATATATTTGACTATATATCAGCTATAAGCCCTGATAATAAGGAACTTTTGAGTTAAACCGGATTACCTTTAAAATCCTGCATTTAGTTGCATATGTAACATGAAATGTGAAAAATGGTCCTCAATATTATTTCCAAATTTGGTTATATACAAAGAGCCCGATAGTGCAGTTGGTAAGAGAGTCCTGCTATTTTTCAGAAGCTCCTGGGTTTGATTCCTGGTCTGTCCGCATATTTTTCCCTGCCTACTGCATCTGGCATTCAACGTAATATCTGTGGTATGTTTTAAGAGTCTCTTGGATTTCTTTACATTAGATAATGTTAGTGCACTAAAACACAAGGATATTCCATGTATGTGGCATATGTTGTGAAGGTAAATATGAAACCAGAAATACGTATGAGGAACAAAATCGAAAAGGTGTGATTAAATGCAGGATCATAACAGTTATCCAGGCTATTCGAAAATTTCCTATTATGTGTCTATTAATATTTTGGTATTTTAAATTGTAGCAAACGAAAGGGCAATAACTCTGTAATTGAAGGGTTGCAGACCCTGATTTTAGTACATGCTGACTTGCCTTAGTATGGCTGATGCATTATGATCCTAGCTTAGCAAAGCTATTTTGATGTGGGCAAAGTTATACTCCAGACACAAAGGGTGATAACTCTATAATACTGTGTTATGGAACCTGAATTCAGTACACTGCACACTGCATTAGTATGAGTGAGGTACACACTGTCACCAAGTAACATAAACCTAGCTTGAATATGGGCAAAGTTACACTCCAGACATGGCAAGGACAAAAGGACAGAGAGACATTCAAAACAGTGACTAAATGCTGCCCTGAAAATTTTCAAATCTTAAAAGAGCACAACATGTACAATGTACCCTAACCCTAACCCAATGTCAAATTTTGTAATTTATGTAATAAATTGAAATGTTTTCTATAAATTGATAAAGTAAATACTAAATAAAAAAGAGGACTATCAAAAGACCTTTAATGGTCACCTGAGGCCAAATGGCACTAATAAGGCAGTGGAGAGATTATTTATCATTTAGGGTCTAGACATTTATTTTTTTCTTAAGACTTTCAATGGCACATGTCTTTACAACAAGAGGTTTCACAAGCTTTAACAGTAACCTGAATGATATACATGATCACAATGAGAATACATGTATGCTAATCATAAAGATCATACAAAGTTTTTATCCCTTTTGGAGCCAATATGGGTACAAACACCTTTTCATTTGCAAACTTCATTCAGTTTCCCATAGGGATAGTTCTTACCAATTTAAAAATGACCCATTGATTTTTCAGAAAAGTGTTCATCAAGGTTAAGGGTCAAAAGTCAAGGTCACAAAGCAACATTAAAGGATAAAAAATTGTGCAGGCAAGGTGCAGACCTAACCATTGCACCCTGGATTTTAAATTTGCTACACATGTATACACCTCATGTTGAGTAGAAGAAACACATTGTTTTCAAGGTCAAATGTCAAGGTCAAGACCCAATTTGAAGGGAAATCATTTATAGGCAAAGTGGTAAACAAACTATATTACCTGGGATTCTCGATATCAATACACATACTCCTTATAAAGCGATGAAGACATTTTGTTTTTCGTGGTCATCTAGGTCAAATGTAAAGGTCATGGGCTAACTTTGAAGACAAAAACTTATAGTCAAGGTAAAGACTAAACTGTTGTTCCTGGGATTCTCACTTTTGAGACACATGCTTCTTGTGGTGAGAGGAAGATTTGCTTTTTTTTTATCCAGACAGACAGACAGACAGACAGACAGATAGATAGATAGATGGATGGACAAACAGACAGACAGACAATGACAAACACTATATTAGTCCCCTCCAGATTCACTGACAGGGACTAATAAGTCAGAGTTATATTTAAAAAGAAACAACCACACATGAGTTTATACAGTACATTAAATATTAACCAAAAATGGAATTACTGTGCACAAAAAAATATATATACATGTACTAACATTTTCAATGTTTGAACAACTTTTATTAGTGATTAGATATATGATTTTATTTTATTGCAAAGTTTTGTTTTGCAATTAATACTTGTGCATATCTATTTTCTACATGATAACATAAAAGTTTCTTAAACAAATTTGTGTGGTGTTTAAATGAAATATACATAATAATACATACCCTCAGCAATTATTTACATTTTGAATTCATCCAATTTTGAATTCGCACACTGATAATGAGGGCGGAAAGGGCAAAAAATGAAATGGGGCAAAAATTCCCTTGTACACAGTAATATATTTATACAGACTGGCAGACTAATAAAATGCCATTAAACAGAAAGGAAACAGCACAGCATCAGCACATAATCACATGACCTAAATGATGTCACTAGACTTATAATTAAATTTTTGATAGTTTGCCATATAACTTTAATGAATAATTTGAATATAGAAGCAATTAAATGAAAATTATATGCAACAATGTATTTTTTTTTTTATTTTCAAGTATTTGATAAATGATTTGAAAGTACAGTCAAACTTGCCTTAGCGACCCCCCTCATATAATGACTTCCTGTCCATAACGACCGTATTTGGACCGCTCCTTGAGAATTACTTTATATTTACCCCTTATATAGCGACCACCTGCCTTACGCGACCGGCGACCTACTTGCGTATAGTGACTGCTTACACACTTACTACTCGTGGAAGGGAGATAACTCGTAGATAATTATTGCGGGACAATTCGAGACCTAATCAACAACATGGCGCAATACACGATGTTTTGACAGTCACAACACACCTGGAGGTGTCAATTAATGCCCCGGGTAGTAATTAGGCACACAGATGTGCTTTATGACAGGGTGTTTTTACAACCAAAAACTAACAATCATCGCTGACTGATTGATGTTTTGTTTTCGATCATCAATAAATGACCTAAGTTTCCGGTGATGATTACTTAATTGGCGAAAGACTAAAACTAAAAAGAAAAAAAATTCAGAAAGGACACACTTTGTGACGAGGTGTTTTTTACAAACAGGAGCATTTAAATATCATCGCTGAACGACTGATGAATTGTTTACTTGTATTCTGGAGTGCAATGGGGTAATTGTCTTACATCTTATATTATCGAACATCACTTGATTAGCAAGTCAACATCTCAATCGAAAGAGTAAAATCACCGGCGCTCGTAGCATTGGATTAGGTCTAATGAAATGAAAATTAAATAAAATTCATCTATCTACATGTTCTACAACTTATATTCTTACACCTCTGTTATGATCTACATCTTTCTGTATTTTCTTACACTTCTGTGTGACTTAACAACATAGACAACCGACTTTGAGCACATGTTTTAGATATTGGTCTCAGTTTTAATAATGCGCCATATCCTCGATGTACATGTATATAATTCAATTACATCATAAATTAATTTAAATTACTTAAAACATTGAATTGTTTCTTATTCTCATTATTTACATGTTATACATGTACTATAGCTAGTTACAGGGATTTTCCTATGCCTATTTTTGGTCCGGTTACAGGATCCTTCTCAATGCAAAAATGGCTTGTATTTTCTCCAGAATATGCAAAAATTCCCAATTTGGAATTAAAAAAAATGAATATTTTCCAATTTTCCAGACCCTGGACTAATACAATATACATTTAATTACTAAATGAAACATCTAACCAGGGAATAAATAAATATGTAGTTGGAAATAATGAAAGTCATCTCCAATACCTTGGATTTCATAATATCTCATGTGACCCTGTATATAAAGACCACCTGTCTATAAAGACCATTTTTGTAATTCCCCCTGAGCGGTCTTTATATACAAGTTTGACTGTAGTCAGGTTCTGTACCTATATGTACAAATTTATAATAATATAGATGAAAAGTTTTGTTGCAAATTGACATTTCAGACTAATTTGAAATCATACTGAAATGTCAATGATTCATCTCATTTGTCTTCACATAAAATATTGACTGTATCAACTCTATCGCAATCTATACCTGTATACTATACTGACAGAATTTGCAAAATAAAGCGTCACCATTTTTATAAAGATCCTGTGGAAATTGAGCAACCCAGGCTTTTTCTTCTCTGTTATTTAACAGGTGCAAGTCTCTCCCTTTACTTTTGCCATCACAAATGACTGAGATGAACTGCAAAATAGGTCACAAGTAACTGGAATGACCTGCAAAATAGGTCACAATTGACTGAAGTGGCCGATATAATAGGTCACAAAGTGACTGAAGTTACTTGCTTAAATAGATCACAAATGACTGAGGTGACCTGCACAATAGGTCATGAAGTGACTGAGGTGATCTGCAAATAAAAGTGAAGTGTGCTTCTTTTTCTAAACTTCATTAACAGAGGTAGAGTAGAACCTTGAGACAACCCAATCTGCCAGTGAAATGTGGTCTCTCAAGACATGGTGTTTCTTATTAGAGATTTTATTCAAAGGATTATTTAACTGGGTGATTCTCGGAATGTGGTTTGACAGACCGAGGCACAATAACTAAGCCATAATGGAAATCGCTGATTAATGAGCATATTATTAATTAACTTGGCCAATATGAGATCCACCTAGGCCAATGCTGCATGGAAAAGATGCCTGTATGGTTCTATTTGAAAAAAAATAGCAGTCACTCTCACTTGAAATTCTGCTTGGTCATGCAACTTTTCAATATTTGCATATTTTCAATATTGGCCTAGTTTTGAATTTCATATTGTTTGGGCAGAAAATCCCACTGTAAAGCTGACACTAGACTTACTGTTAAACATGGTTAAACACTGTAATACACTGTAATACACTGTAATGCTGACACTACACTAACTGTTAAACAGACACTACACTTACAGTAAAAGATGGTTAAACACCCCGTAATACACTGTAATGCTGACACTACACTAACTGTTAAACAGACACTACACTTACAGCAAAACATGGTTAAACACTGTAAAACACTGTAATGCTGACACTACACTAACTGTTAAACAGACACTAGACTTACAGTAAAAGATGGTTAAAAACTGTAATACACTGTAATGCTGACACTACACTAACTGTTAAACAGACACTACACTTACAGTAAAACATGGTTAAACACTGTAAAACACTGTAATGCTGACACTACACTAACTGTTAAACAGACACTACACTTACAGTAAAACATGGTTAAACACTGTAATACACTGTAATGCTGACACTACACTAACTGTTAAACAGACACTACACTTACAGTAAAACATGGTTAAACACTGTAAAACACTGTAATGCTGACACTACACTAACTGTTAAACAGACACTACACTTACAGCAAAACATGGTTAAACACCCCGTAATACACTGTAATGCTGACACTACACTAACTGTTAAACAGACACTACACTTACAGTAAAAGATGGTTAAACACCCCGTAATACACTGTAATGCTGACACTACACTAACTGTTAAACAGACACTACACTTCTTACAGTAAAAGATGGTTAAACACCCGTAATACACTGTAATGCTGACACTACACTAACTGTTAAACAGACACTACACTTACAGTAAAACATGGTTAAACACCCCGTAATACACTGTAATGCTGACACTACACTAACTGTTAAACAGACACTACACTTACAGTAAAACATGGTTAAACACTGTAATACACTGTAATGCTGACACTACACTAACTGTTAAACAGACACTACACTTACAGTAAAACATGGTTAAAAACTGTAATACACTGTAAGGCTGACACTACACTAACTGTAAAACAGGACACTACACTTACAGCAAAACATGGTTTAAACACCCCGTAATACACTGTAATGCTGACACTACACTAACTGTTAAACAGACACTACACACTTACAGTAAAAGATGGTTAAACACCCCCGTAATACACTGTAATGCTGACACTACACTAACTGTTAAACAGACACTACACTTACAGTAAAAGATGGTTAAACACCCCGTAATACACTGTAATGCTGACACTACACTAACTGTTAAACAGACACTACACTTACAGTAAAACATGGTTAAACACCCCGTAATACACTGTAATGCTGACACTACACTAACTGTTAAACAGACACTACACTTACAGTAAAACATGGTGTTAACACACTGTACTGTAATGTATACACTGTAATGCTGACACTACACTACTGTTAAACACTGTTAAACAGACACTACACTTTACAGTAAAACATGGGTTAAACCACTGTAATACACTTGTAACTGCTGACACTACACTAACTGTTAAACAGACACTACACTTACAGCAAAACATGGTTAAACACTGTAAAACACTGTAATGCTGACACTACACTTACTGTAATACATTCTAATACACTGTAATGCTGACACTAGACTAACTGTTAAACAGACACTACACTTACAGTAAAACATGGTTAAACATTTTTTTTTTTTTTTTCCACTGTAAAGCTGACACAACACTAATGTTTTTTGACACTAGATACTACCACGTACAGTAAAACATGGTTTACAACACTGTAAAACACTGTACTAACTGTAAAAAATAGTTAAACACTGTACTACACTAACAGCAAAACATGGTAAAAGACTGTAATGCTGACACTACACTTACTGTAATACATTCTAATACACTGTAAAGCTGACACTAGACTAACTGTTAAACAGACACTACACTTACAGTAAAACATGGTTAAACACTGTAAAGCTGACACTAGACTAACTGTAAAACATAGTTAAACACTGTAAAACACTGTAATGTTGACACTACATTAACTGTTAAACAGACACTACACTTACAGTAAAACATGGTTAAACACTGTAATACACTGTAATGCTGACACTAGACTAACTGTAAAACTGACACTACACTTACAGTAAAACATGGTTAAACACTGTAAAACACTGTAATACACTGTAATGCTGACACTACACTAACTATAAAACATAGTTAAACACTGTAAAACACTGTAATGTTGACACTACACTTACTGTGAAACAGACATTACACTTACAGTAAAACATGGTTAAACACTGTAATACACTGTAATGCTGACACTACACTTACAGTAAAACAATTAAACACTGTAATACACTGTAAAACTGTAATACACTGTAATGTTGACACTACACTTACTGTAATACATTCTAATACACTGTAATGCTGACACTACACTTACTGTGAAACAGACACTACACTTACAGTAAAACATGGTTAAACACCCCGTAATACACTGTAATGCTGACACTACACTTACAGTAAAACAATTAAACACTGTAATACACTGTAAAACTGTAATACACTGTAATGCTGACACTACACGTACTGTAATACACTGTAATGCTGACACTACACATACTGTAATACACTGTAATGCTGACACTACACATACTGTAATACACTGTAATGCTGACACTACACGTACTGTAATACACTGTAATGCTGACACTACACGTACTGTAATACACTGTAATGCTGACGCTACACGTACTGTAATACACTGTAATGCTGACGCTACACGTACTGTAATACACTGTAATGCTGACGCTACACGTACTGTAATACACTGTAATGCTGACACTACACCGTACTGTAATACACTGTAATGCTGACACTACACGTACTGTAATACACTGTAATGCTGACACTACACGTACTGTAATACACTGTAATGCTGACACTACACGTACTGTAATACTGTAATGCTGTAATGCTGACACTACACGTACTGTAATACACTGTAATGCTGACACTACACGTACTGTAATACACTGTAATGCTGACGCTACACGTACTGTAATACACTGTAAATGCTGACATACACGTACTGTAATACACTGTAATGCTGACACTACACGTACTGTAATACACTGTAATGCTGACACTACACGTACTGTAATACACTGTAATGCTGACACTACACGTACTGTAATACACTGTAATGCTGACACTACACGTACTGTAATACACTGTAATGCTGACACTACACGTACTGTAATACACTGTAATGCTGACACTACACCTACTGTAATACATTGTAATGCTGACACTACACATACTGTAATACACTGTAATGCTGGCACTACACTTATTGTAATACTTTATAATACACTGTAATGCTGACACTACACTTAGTATAATACACTGTAATGCTGACACTACACCTACTGTAATACACTGTAATGCTGACACTACACTTACTGTAAAACCTGGTTCAGGCTTACGATGTACTTGTGCGTTTTAGTCCATGCATCCTTGACAATGACTGATCTTGACTGGATATAGTTTATCTGTTTTCTAGCATTTTGAGTCTGTAGTCGAAATACTGTTGAGGGAATTTCTTCATCTGTCATGACTATAAATATACAAAACAAAGTAAAGAAAGAGAACGTTTATTTGTGATATATGTATATGTACAGTAAGTAACATTGGGGCACAGCTTAGGCTTTTAGGTAATTACTCTTAATTTGTTAATGTTTTTGTTTCTATACTGAGATTGATTATAATGATGTTGTTGTTATTGATGATTATAGTTATAATTGATGATGATGATGATGATGATGATGGAATTGGTTATGATGATGGTGCTGATCATGTTCATGATTATGTTATTAATGATTAAGAAATTGTCGTAGTTGATGATGACGATAATGATGATGATAATGATTATGTTCATAAATATGATTTATGATGGTGATGATGATAATGATGATGATTATGATGATAATGATGATATTGTCATTGATGATTAAGTTATTGTTGTAGTTTAAGATGGTGATGATGATATTGTTATTGATGAATAAGTTGTGGTTGTTGTTCTTATCATTGTTGATGATAATGATGATGATGATGATGATGATGATGGTGATGGTGATTATATTGTTATTAATGATTAAGATATTGTTGTAGTTGATGATGATGATGATGATGATGATATTTTCATTGACACTGATGAGGTTACTGATGATAATGTTGATGCTGTTGCTGAGTCAGAAAAGTAACTAAATATAAATAAGAATATTTTGTGTAGTTTTCAAGGTTGCTTTGAATTATAAATATTCACTAACTTTTCATATGACTGACAGCAACCACCTTTAGATCCTCCTTAAAAACCAACTCATACACTGACGTTCCCGTCACCTCAGATGGTAGTTTGCCCACAACTAAAGCTACTCTGAAATTATATAATTCCTATATGTTAAGATGGTATACATATTCATATTAAATGCTTCAAAATTCTAAATTAAAACATTCACATACAGTGAAACCTGTACATAGGGGCCACCCAAGGGACCAGAAAATATTTACCTTTATGTGCAGGTGACCCTTATACACAGGTTCAATTTACTTGAAGTATGCAGTCAAGGGACACACACTGGATGTTAATTCCTAAAGTCCTCTAGCTCTTTTTCATTCAAGGCCATTCAATGTTGTGAAATTATTAATGTTGATCGTACCACATTATTGATGCCCAGAAAAGCTTCTATTTTATGCTCCAAAACAGCTTTTGTATTAAGTTCACATTAAACTTCATAAGGTCAATGATTTAAGTATCAATTTACTGCTTGTAAATGGACCAATGGTATGTAGAACAACAACACTGTTTTAAATAAAAGTTAAATTAAAACAGAGGTTGCTGATAAGATTTTACAGGGGTCAAGGTCAAGATCTCATGTCAAGGTTGAAAGTGTCAAATAAAATGGTTGAAGACAGTGGAGGTATACTAAGTTACTCCTTTCGAATTTTGTGACTTACCTAACTACGGTTTTGATCAATACTGTTACATGCATCAATGACCTTTGTGTCAATTCAAATACAGTCAAAACTTGTTATGTCGAGATCAGTTATCTCGATTTACCCGCTTAACTTGAGATCAAGCATTGGTCCCAGTAATTTTCCTTCTATATTTTACTAAAAAAAAACACCTGATAACTTGAGATCAGAAAAGTAAAAAAAAACCAACCTAATGTCAATGTTAAAACATTGTCCCAATACATCATTTCAATGTAAAAATGACCAGTTATCTCGAGGTATGGTTTTCATTTTTACATCTTCATTAAATTAAAATGTGATGATACGACTAGTGCTGAAAAATATGCCTTCTGTATTGCTTTTTGAGTACATTCAATCAATAAAAATATTCATAGAAACTCCAGTTTACATGTGATAAACATGTAGGCCTTTAAGTATTCTGGCAATTACAGAGATGCTCACGAGAGGAATCAGGATTCTATTTAGTGACAGACCTTTTAACTTGAGAACCTGTTTATCTCGATTTTTTCACTTCGTCCCAACGACTTCGAGATAACGAGGTTTGACTCTACTTCTATCAAATGTATAGACCTGATTTAAAATTTACAAAATTGTAGATAAACAAACAAAAAACATGTAACCTCTCTTTTGATCACAAAATGATTACCTTTGATCCTGAAACCAGATTCTGCCATCCATGGCATGTTGTGATACCCAC
Organism: Atrina japonica; assembly: GCA_030159075.1. Lineage (NCBI taxonomy): Eukaryota > Metazoa > Mollusca > Bivalvia > Pterioida > Pinnidae > Atrina > Atrina japonica. The sequence goes on from BROG01000558.1 coordinate 89,121, forward strand.
TCATATTTCTCAGGATTCGTGGGTGACAATTCTACCAAAGAATTGCTTGGTTCACCACGACAAACTCCTATAAACCAACTTTCTTCTACAACTGTATATAAAAAGATGTTTAAACACAATAAAGTTTGTTGCCCTTATACAGATTAGGCCCAAGGGGCCTTAAGGTGTTCACATGGATAATATAGTCAATTTTACAACTATGATTATGAAACTGATATTTTGTGTTTACTCAGGTGTCTGTGACCTTGACCTTTGACCCCATAACTTTGAATCTTTGTCCCAATGAAACTTTTTTTTTTTTTTTTTTTTTTTTTTGACATTACTTATATATCTTGATATACAAAACGTCAATTAGTTCTGAGTTAATAAGTCATTTGTATAAAATCATACCCTATGTCATTATTTAAGTGTCCATTAATGGCTTGTCAAGAGTATATGTTAATTTCATTCAAAATGGTGGAGATCTGGAGGTAAATATTATTTGCATCAAATCTAAAAGAAATCTGATCATTGGTTCATTATGATACAGAAGACAGGTGACTTAAAAGCACAACATGACCACTCAGAGCGCTTGCTATATCATATCATTTGTTCATTAGAATAGGCTACCATATTTAAACAATGTTTTTGTCCTTTTTTGCCCCTCTGACTCCATTGTGTGTGCTAAGCCTTTTTCCTCCAAAAACATGAAGAAGCTTGACATTAAGATATTTTCTACAAATTTTGGTGGAAATTTGTCTATTTGTTCTTCGGGTAAGAAGTAAAAGAATATTTCCAATTTACTTGTGTCTAAGTCCTTGACCTTGAGACTTTGTTGACTTAAGATAAACTCCTACAACCTTGAGACTTTTCGAGGATTTCATTGGTCCAACAACAGTGATCAATGATTAAGATTAACTCCTTACAACTTTTTCCTTTACATAATCAATCAACAAATGTGTATCACGCAAGATGAAAAAGTCATACAGAAAAATTTATTATAATTAAAATTAATAAATCGGTTTTTTCCGAGGATTTCATTGGTCAACAATCCAGAAAACAATGGATATATTAACATTCGAGTCATTAAATACATCAATGATTTGTGAACTGTAATTAAGCCCACACACGCTCTTTCCCGTGGACAGCACTACTTTTTCTTTACAAATGTCGACCATATTTGCAATAAATCACTTGTTATTGGAATTTAATGTGTCTTTACGTCACGCAAGATAAAAACAGGTCATAAGTTACAGTCGGGAACTTCTACCAGAAATAAGCATTTTAACCACACAACAGAAAAAAAACACTATTAGTAAGAGAGGCACGAGTTCAGATGGTGTACGTGTAAGGTTCCATTGTCTTCCATTTCAACTGGTTAATTCTGAATCAGCCCCAAGTTCAAGTGCATTAGCATCGGTTTTAAATGGTCAAGTACAGTCTGGCCTATTCGACCTACTGTATTGACAACCAACTGCAGTTAGGTATTTATACAGTTTAATACTAGTTTACTACTTGTGACTTCTGCAAATTGGGCAATCCAAAGCAATGGATATATTAACATTCCAGTATCATTTGAATACCATTGACATGCCGAAGGGGAATACTCTACATTTATCGGAAAAATATAATTCCGTGGGATTGAAATTTCAAATTCCTGGTTTTCAATAACTGTAGAAGAAAAAATTTTAACTTAAAGCATAACCACACATCAACTTAACTTCTTCTTAGATTCATCGTGATGATTCAAATGATGGACAAAAAATGACGTGTACATTCTTAGTGTTGTTCGTAACCGGTTGTCATAAAACGACACAATTAAAGTGCGACAGGTAAAGACTTGTTAATTCCTGTTGTGACATATTAATAATATTATTGATTTGGGAAAATCAATAAATAATTGGTAGGTGTGAATGTTGAAAGTGTTTAAAAAAAATGCTGATTTTTGTTTTTGAATAAATTTAATTATAAGCATTGATTCTATATTTTTTCCGTGTCACTAGGAAATGACCTGAATGAAGACTGTGCACACTTCTGTGTAATTCGCTTTGCGAATTACACAGTGTGACACGGAAAGAATATAGAATCAATGCTTAATTTTGAGTAAATAAGTCAATTTATAAAACCACCATTGAGCTATGAAGCTTGTACTAGTTATGAGAACTGTTTGAATGTAAATGAAAGTTCTATATACAAATTGTAATAAAGATAAAATGATTGATTAAAATTGACTTCACTTACAATACGAATACAGGCAGTAAATTTGAAGTCATTCTTATATTTGTTTTAAAAATTGTCTAATTAAAAATTACTTCCAAATTAAAGACTTTCTGCCCCCAAAATAAACCAAAAAAATATCAAATCAAATCTAATTCTTAACCCTGACTGATGCTGTATGCATAATTATATATCTATATGTCAAGTTAGGTTTGGTACATGTCATGATAAACAACGAATCTTTAAAGGGGCATTAGCTGTCTTTACTAAAAATAATTATTTCAAATTTTTCTACTTTTACTACATGTACTTGATGTACAATAACAAATAAGAGCTATACACAGGCATAAAATTCTTACATTTTGCAAAAATAAGGTCAGGTCCAGTGTAGTATACAAAAAGGTAAGGTTGTGTTAATCACTTGCAAGTGATAAGGTGCCAAATCTGGATTTCTCAAGCAATTTTCACAAAACATACTGGGTTAAAAAATTTTGTGTCTACGTATACCCTTTTTTTTGCTATTATATATCAATCTAAGTAGTGAAAAAGGAAATAAAAATTTTGAGAAAAAAACACAGGTAATGCTCCTTTAAGAATCCATCAATTATTTTTAATTTGTGATAACATTAAATGATGCTAATTGACATTTATCAAAATTGTATATGATTCCTTTGGCCAAAACGAAATTCCCTCTTCTAGGTCCAATTTGGAATCGTAAACAATTATGATAAATGTCATTTAGCATCGTTTAATGTTATCACAAAGTACTTTTGCATGTCAAGTACAAATAAATGAAAGTTCAGTGACTCAATGGAGGCCTGTCAGCAGGAGATTTCCCCCCGTACAATTTATGAAGGGAGAAATAGAAACAGAGGTGGGAAGTATGACCTTGATGTTTCAATAGAAATTAGTCATATTTACTTTGAAAAAGATTTTATACACTCTTAACACATTTACTTTAATAATACATGTTCGGGTGAGTGGAATTTATGTAATCACTTGCCTGAGGGGCAACTGCTTTTTTATCAATTTTTTTCTCTGTGTCAAGTTTGGTACATCTAATGATATATCTATGTGTCAAGTTTGGTACATCTAATGATATATCTATGTGTCAAGTTTGGTACATCTAATGATATATCTATGTGTCAAGTTTGGTACATCTAATGATATATCTATGTGTCAAGTTTGGTATATCTAATGATATATCTATGTGTCAAGTTTGGTACATCTAATGATATATCTATGTGTCAAGTTTGGTACATCTAATGATATATCTATGTGTCAAGTTTGGTACATCTAATGATATATCTATGTGTCAAGTTTGGTATATCTAATGATATATCTATGTGTCAAGTTTGGTACATCTAATGATATATCTATGTGTCAAGTTTGGTACATCTAATGATATATCTATGTGTCAAGTTTGGTACATCTAATGATATATCTATGTGTCAAGTTTGGTACATCTAATGATAGTCAAGGTTGAGGCATACGTCTCTTGCACCTCCGTAACAGATTTTAAACAGCAAGGGAGATGGCATGCCAAGTTGTCGGCACTTATGGTCAGCCAGTGTGCCCAAGAATGGGGAATTGGTTATGGTAGTTTCTTTTAAGGTCACAATGTCCCTATGTAGGTCCATCACTTACAGAGGCAACACCAATGTCGAATGCAATGGCTGCTTGCACATGCACCTAATCAATTTTGTTTGGCCTATTAGAGACGTGTGACTGACAAGTCTCGCTTCACACTTTACAGGTCAGATGGATGACCAAGTGTCTATCGACGTCCTGGTGACGGACAGATTCGGGGGAGGGTCTGTAATGGTATGGGCAGGGATATCTTAAGGTGTGCAAACACTTATTGTAGTTATCCATGGCAATCTTACAGCAGTAACATATTGGGATCAGGTCTTGAGACCACAAGTCCTTCCTCTTATCCATCAACGTAACCTTACATTGCAGAAGGACAATGCGAGGCCCCATGATGCTAGTGTTTGTGATGACTTTCTGGCTCATATCAACATCCAAGGCCTTGATTGGCCACCATACAGTCCAGATTTGTTCCCAATCGAGCGATTGTGGGGCGAGCTGGACAGGAAGGTTAGGAAGCGCGTCAACGTCCCATATAACGTCGCTCAACTCATGCAGGCCCTTATTCAGGAGTGGAATAATATCCTTCAAAGGACAATAAACACCTTGATGGGGTCAATATTAAGTAGAGTGAGAGCAGCGACTGAAGCCAGGGGTGAGCACACACACTACTGATTTGGATCAGGAAATGGCGTAGGGTACCCTTGTTTTAATGTTATTTGCGCAAACGCCGTCTGTGATAAGACAACAAAAAGCATCAAAATGTATACAGTAACAATGAACTAATCATCAATGAATCATGTAAAATAATAACTATCGAAGATAAACATGCATTTCTTTTTTCTGCTAGTATATATATATATATATATCTATATATATATATATATATATATATATATATATATATATATATATATATATATATATATATATATATATATATATATATATACATACAGTGAACCCGTATATTGGAGCCACCTGAGGGACCAGAAAAAATCTTTATGTGCAGGTGACCCTTATACACGGATTCATTTTAGTTGAAGTATGCAGTCAAGGGACTTGAAAAAACTGGCCTTTATAAACAGTTAATCCTTATATAGAGTTAGCTGCTATGGCAGATTTTACTGTATATATATATATATATATATATATATATTTGTATACACACACACATATATATATACATAGGTGGCTGGCTTTTCCTGTCCTTCAGATGAAACAGTAAATACCAAGGTCCCGTGTCACAGCAAGCCATAAGTGTAGAGCAAAGGTCAAATTTTGAAGCCCTTCACTGGCATTTGGTGGCATTTCCATATGAGTGAAAAATTCTTGAGTTGGACGTTAAACAACAATACAACAATATATGTTACTACACAGATACATGTATGTCAGGTTTGGTTGATCTACTATGCTCCACTGTGGAGAAAAGAACAAAATACAAAAATGTTATGTTGTACTATTACAAAGTCACTATAAATTACAAATGACTTTTTAATAACATCTTGCCTTGATGAAGACAAAAATCATCATTCCTACATGACCAAAACCAATAAATTGATGAAGCCAGCTAATGATTTATGATTTTCAAACACATTTCAAAAAATGTTTATATAAGATTATCAAACATATATTTAAAACAGAGATTTATTATACAATATCACTTTAGAATAACAAATTGTCATGGCCACATTCTGTGATGTAAAATTCCGCGATGCCACGTTCTGCGATGCCACATTCTGTGATGTACAGCTGTGACATCCTCTATAATCAGAGGACGACGATGATAAATCAGTACTTGTTTACACTAACAGCAATTTTATAACTCAATATGAAATCGAGTAAAAAATATATCTACCAGGTAACACACAATGACCAAGTTTTAACACACCGTGGAACAATAAAACATACCTGAGGTTTTTGATTTTTTGCGATCACTTTTCTTGTTGGTGCAAATGTATCCATTAATTTGGATTTCTTTGAACTGTGCTTTTTTATTGACTGTGCATAATAAGTTCTGCATTCTTACGATGAAAGAACAGCGCTCTTTCTTTGAGCAATTTACTGCAAGTACAAAATTTAGAACAAATAAGAAAAATAAAAAAACCTAATGTATAAATTAGAATGTTATAGAGTTTTAATATTTTTTTTGTATCAAGTTATCAATGACCAAATTTTGTAACAATTTTAAGTTGGAAAACTACTTGAGATAAACTAGCATTTTCTTTTAGCCTGCATAAAACACCAACTACATAACTAATCCTTGCTGCTGCCCAGGGTATTTGCACCGCTGCTGAGTTGCACCCAGGGTGTTTGCATTGCTGACCGAGTGCCACCGAGGACATTACACTGCTGCTGAGTGCCACCCAGGGTATTTGTACTGCTGTTGAGTGCCACCCAGGGTATTTGCACTGCTTCTGAGTTCCACCCAAGGTGTTTGCACAGCTGTTGTGATCCACCCTGGGTATTTGAATTGCTGCAGAATGCTACCCAGGGTATTTGCACTGCTTCCGAGTTCCACCCAAGTTGTTTGCACTGCTGTTGCGTTCCACCCAGAGTATTTGCACTGCTTCCGAGTTCCAAAAGGATGTTTGTACTGCTGTTGTGTTCCACCCAGGGTATTTGCACTGCTGCAAAGTGCCACCTAGGGTATTTGCACTGCTTCTGAGTTCCAAAAGGGTGTTTGCACGGCTGTTCATTCCAACCTAAGTATTTACACTGCTGCTGTATTTGCACTGCTGCTGAGTGCCACCCAGGGTCTTTGCACTGCTGCTGACTTCCACCAAGGGTATTTGCACTGCTTCAGAGTGTCACCCAGGGTATTTGCACTGCTGTTAAATTCCACCCAGTGTTTGCACTGCCGTTGTGCACCACCTATTGTATTTGTACTGCTGCTGTGTTCCACCCACAGTACTTGCTCTGCTGCTGAGTTCCACACAAGATGTTTGCATTGCTGCTGAGTTCCACGCTCAGTATTTGCACTGCTGCTTGGTTCTACCCAGGGTATTTGCACTGCTGCCGAGTTCCACCCACAGTATTTGCACTGCTGCTTGGTTCTACCCAGGGTATTTGCACTGCTGCTGAGTTCCACCCAGGGTATATATATTGCTGCTGAGTGCAACCCAGGGTATTTGCACTGTTGCTGCATTCCACACAGGGTGTTTGCTTTGCTGCTGAGTTCCACCCAGGGTGTTTCCACCTTCAGTATTTACACTGCAGCTGGGTTCTACCCAGGATATTTGCACTGCTGCAAAGTGCCATCTAGGGTATTTGCACTCCTGTTGAGTTTCAACCACAGTTTTTGCACTGCTGCTGGGTTCTACCTAGGGTATTTGCACTGCTGTTTTTGCACTGCTGCTGGGTTCTACCCAGGGTATTTGCACTGCTGTTTTTGCACTGCTGCTGGGTTCTACCCAGGGTATTTGCACTGCTGCTGAATATATTGGGTTAATTTGCTTTAATACTTCTTTTGTTGATTAATATATCAAAATTATATTAAAAAAAAGTATTATTGTTGTCCTGTGATATCGAGAGACACCTGTTTTTAAAATCTATGAGTCAACTAAATTTCATCAACATTTTAAAAGAACTAATAAGAGGGAGAGGAGTGGTGAAGAGTTAAACTTGACCAAATTTTCATTGTGGATACAAGAATGAATATTGACGGGATTTAACTGATACAGCCAAGATTAAAAAGGATTTAATACAGGGAATTCCAACAACAGCACATATACCCTGGGTAGAACTGAAGATGGTTCTCCCTTATAAGAATCTTAAATCAATATACACTTGAAAGAGAGGGATATAAAGGGATTGCAATGGCTAAAAACAGTCAAACTTGCATTAAGTGCCACCTCTGTATAAAGGGCACCTGCCTATAATTGTCATTCAAACACAACCTCTGTTAACATTTTTATAATGAATAAATCTCTTTATAAAGGCCACCTAACTATAATGACCACTTCTGCCTGTTCCCTTGAGTGACCTTTATAAACAAGTTTGACTGTACTCAAGCGTAACAATGAGAGCCTACATGTATGACTCATATATTGAATTAGAGGTGGTCTCTCAATAAATAGTTGGTTGTATGAACATGGTTTGGTACTGACATTTCAACATACATATACAACAAGTAAAAAGTTTAAACATCTCTGTTAGAATCAAAAGAACAACTAATATCTGCAATTAATATACTGACATTTCAACATGCATAAAACATGTAAAAAGTCTACATATCTGTTAGAATCAGAAGAACAATCTCTTTCTGGAATTAATATTAACTAATTATTTCCACCAACTACTTCATCTACCATATTTATCCTAATAAATGTCCCGTGTATATAATATCATTTCTGGATGGGAATGTGGTGTTTAACACAGTTAACATTTAAAAAATTTTGATACCAAAGTATAAATCTTCAGGATGTCCACCATCAAATTCAAATGAAATACAGAAAAACTTGCTTTAGCGACAACCGGTGTACCTCCCTATAAAGACTAACATGGTTGTGTCCATAAGACGGTCTTTATATACAAATTTTACTGTAAGTAAGGAACAAACCCTCATCACAATTAGTACAGACGTCTCAACAACCGCTATCAAACAGGTAACTCAACATTTCATTTAGTGAAACAGAGTAATCACTATCATACTGACTGTAAAATTTGCTGAACATTGACATCAAATTCGATTTTCAATATCCCTTTGTCTTGTTTGTTTGTTTATTGTTGTTTAACATCTCACTCAAGAATATTTCACTCATATGGAGACGTCACCAAATGCCAGTGAAGGACTTTAAATTTTGGCCTATACTAGGCACTTAAGGCCATTGACAAGTGAGGGTTCTTTAACGTGCCAACACCTACTATAACAAGGGACCTCAGTTTTTACTGTCTAATCCGAAGGACAGGAAACCAACCTGCCCCCAGCTGGACTCAAACTCATGACCTCACGATCAAGAGTACAGTGCGGTACCAACTTTATGTCAATGACCTGTCAGTAAGTAGTTTATCTCTGTATATGAAATGTGCATATGTTGAATATGCCCTGGCATATTGGATCATTTGTGAGATATAAACACAATATGCAGGTGATTGCGGGATATTACTACTTAAATGTGGAAAATCTAAGATGGGAAAGCCAAAATTGTGGCGTTTGTGTTAGAGCCTAGTTGTTAATTTCCTGCCTGTCTCTATTGTAAGTATCTGAATACCCAGTATCAAGAAGGTCGCGGATGACACTAGAAATAATGTATGTAGTATATTATATAGAGACTTGTATGTTGTTAATTAGGGATATTTTATCCTAAATAATACCTTGAAATTAAAGACATGGTACAGTAAATCGCCATAGTAACTTACAGTTTTAGAAAGGCAAATTGTTCTTAATTACATAATACAATTGGTTATGGAAAAGTAAGGCATTTATCAAGGAAGGGACAGTTACTAGGATAATGCCGTATATCATTAAAATGAAATTATGATATAAATTTTACACAAGTTGACTGATGTTAATGTGAGTACATAAATGTATGTGGATAGTAAACTAAATTAAAGCTTCACAGGATGAAAAGGACCATTACTTACATTTTCTGTACCTGCCATCTTCTATTTCAGAAGAATTTGTGACATATGTTTCTGAATTCCTAGATCCGAACTGTAACTCAAACAAGTTTTGATCATCTTCATGAAGAATCTTCTTGATGGGACTTCCAATAATATCAACCTATAGTTGAATAGATTATATCAACTTAAAGATAATATCACCCTACAGATGTATAGATAATGTCAACCTATATAGTATTGATAATATCAACCTAGTTGTATGCATAATATCAACCTATAGATAATATCAACCTGTAGTTGTATGGATAATATCAACCTATAGCTGTATAGAAAATATCACCCTACAGATAATTTCAACCTGTAGTTCTATAGATAATATCAATCTAAAGATAATATCAGCCTACAATTGTATAGATATTACTATACCTCATTAATAAAACACAATCAAGGATTGGTTGTGAGTTGTCACGTGTCAGGGAGACTACACTTCATGTCTCCCATGCATATGTTATATCTCCCTCACGTGCATCATGTCTCCCTCATGTAAAAAACCCTTGCAGCTTATTCGACAGTCTTTACCGATTCTGTATTTCAGTATAATAAACAATTTATTGTCCTGGTTGTAGGGATACATGAGGATTTGTTTACCCATGACAACTCATATTCCCCTTGGGGAATGTGACTTGCCTTGGGTAAACAAATCCTCATGTCTCCCTACATCAAGGGCAATAAATTATAATATTACCCTATAGATAATATCAACCTGTACTTGTATAGATAACATCACCCTATAGATAATATCAGCCCACAGATCTATAGATAATATCAACCTAAAGTTGCACAGATAATGTCAAACTGTAGTTGTATAGATAATGTCAACCTACAGTTATATAGATACAGTCTAACTTGCCTTAGAGACCCCCCTTATATAACGACTTCCTGTCTATAACGACCGTATATACATACACAGTGAAACCCGTATATAGGGGCCACCCAAGGGACCAGAAAATATTCATCTTTATGTGCAGGTGACCCTTATACACAGGTTCAATTTAGTTGAAGTATGCAGATAAGGGACTTGAAAAAACTGGCCTTTATACACAGGTAATCCTTATATAGAGTGTATATATATATATATATATATATCAGATGGCTATGCTTATTAAAGATATTGTTCTAGTCTATTGCTTCCTACAAGCATAATTATTATCATGATAAAGGTTACACTATGCAAGAATAGAAATATCACACAATGAATCTCATTTAAGCAATCCTTAGTTTTAGTGCACCATATTATTTTGAGACTACAGAAAAACAGTTAGGAGTCAGAGTCTGCAAGATTCCTATTTTAGCACTGATACTTAAAATGGTAAATGCCATAAACAGAAAACTTTTCCGAAAGGTAGGCAAAACTGTTAAGAACTTTGGGTCTGCACATTAAAGAGCACCCAGTGTGAAAATGAAAATTTCAATATTTGAAGAACTGAACGTTTTCAGTAATTGCTGGAACAAATATATAATAACAGCTGCACAATTGCAGAGTGAGCAGACTGTATCTGTGAAGTATCATTGAATTCTGCTGGGAACAATATACAAGTATACAGTATACCAATCCCAGTATACATGTAATCACAACTATGTAATATACATGGGCTGGAGGTCATGGGGGTGGTGGGGGGGTTGTGTTTTACATAACAATTATTCATCTTTAAATGACAGAGAAGTATCAGAGTTTTTTTTACCTGAGCTGTAGATACATATAAATCGGACAAATTTAGCATTTCTGTCTCAATAGTCAGTTGGACGATTTGGAACAAATTAAAATAGTCCTATGACACTAGCCCCTAATTGACACATATTTACAAAATCTGTACTAGAATTACCCAATTTAGTAAGTTATCTATTTTTGTGTTGTTATATTCTCAATAGTTAAAGGAACTATGATTAACTTAGTTTTACTAGTCAACTGGACTAGCTGAAGCACAACCTTGACTAGTTTGTGTTGAAAGTTACTAGAATAGGACTGGTGGACTTTGAACCCTGTAAAATACCACAGATTTATATCACAGTACTTACAAGTAACAGAATAGTAGCAAATTATGTTAAAGTGTCCAGCAGGTCAAGGCACAAAGTCACCATATAGTAACTCAGTGCTCAAGCTTAATCAATTTCTTTATAATTTGAAGACAAATTTATGCTGCAACTGTATCTTTATGACACACAGTTGTAAATAATTATGAAAATGACAAGGTAGATATTGAATTTTTATTTTTAAAACTGAGAAGCATCTATTAATGTACATACCTGAGAATGGCCTAAAAGCTTACAAATGGCTTCAGACAGGTAAATGACGATACCAGACTGAGTTACAATGAGCAAAAATCCATCCATTGTCTGAAAATAAAATAACAAAATGGCAACATGCAGAACGATCATGCTGTAAATGAAGTGGAATTCAAACTGAAACATGTCAATATGCAATCAATTTCCCTTTTGCAGAAATAAGGGGGGGGGTGTAATAATGAATCCTTAAATTGGATCAGAAATTCAGTATGTATATGATAAGTTAGGAGTTATTATGTTGAGTTTTCTAAAGAATATGAGAAAAAAATTTAACAAACATATATATAAATTAGACAAGAGACCCAATGGGCCTTAACAGACATATGAGTGAAATGTATTGTTACAGTAAAACCTGTTGATCATTTAACAATAATATTTTAAAATTGTACCATGTTAAGCATGTTTTGTCCCATTTTGAATCCCCAGTCCCTTTTAGTTCTCTTACATTAACCAGTTTCAAAAGGGAATACCGTATCCAACCCATTAATCACCCATCTCCCTATAAGTGCCTCCTCCCCTTTTTACATACGATCAAGAATCTTTTCTAGCTGGTTGACAAGGAGATGTGGATGCAAAAACCCATAAGTAACAGTTTATCTGTAGCCCTAGCAACAGAATTATGTTGGTGTTGGTAATAACTACAACAACTTCAGTATATAATTCAAGTGTGTACATCATGTAAATATTTAATCTAATCAGAAAACGTGAGCAATTAGAGATTGCCTTTTAGTTAGATTGGCATATCTTATCATGTGACTTTCAATATGAGGTCTATTTATTTTATAAGCTAATGGTTTATTTCTTTGTTTACAATTGAGATTGATACTTCTAAGTGCCCTTAAACAGATTATTAGAAGGCAAGGTCACATTTTGATTTTTGTGTAAAATTATGTTTTTGGATATTTTACAATGACTTGACCATAACTTCACTGAAATAAAACCGAACAAATTTTGTAAATAAAAACCAGAGGTCCAGTGGGCACATAAGTGAAATCAAATCACATCAGTGAAATCAAACTAAGTTGTGTCCTTTTTTGAGCCACTAAACTGGGTACTAGTCCCCTTTCATTTGTAAACATGTTGTTTCAAATGGGAATACTTCCTGCCAAGTATGGTTAGAATTTAACTTAACCATTGATTCTTCAGTAGAAATAAAAATATGTCTAAAAATTGATAATAACAAGAGAGCTCCAAGGAGCTAAATATGTCTCAACTGCGGCATATAATCAATAATAATAATAATAATAATAACAGTAACCCCAACCAACTGTGTCATCATTATCTTTAGATAAGTCCTAACAACTTTGTAATATACTGTTGTATACAAAAATCAATCAGATTGAATTAATAAGCCTTTTGTATAAAACTGTACCACATGTCATTTAAATTGAAAGTGCCCGCTGAAGGCTGGTTTACGAACAGGTCTCAATTTCATTCCCAAACTATGTAGAGATTGGCTTATTAATCATTCACAACAAAAATAGAAATCTGATCATTGGTACTATGTATATTAGAAGATTTTTAAAGATGTATGAATATGGGGGCTCTATTGGTCCCTTTTAGTCTCTCTATGGGTCATAGCCCCTTTTCATCAACATAATTTATGCCGCTTCAAATGGGAATAGTTCCTGACAATCCATGTCCATTATAACTAATATCTGACATTTCTATCTTTAGGAAATAACAAAATTTTGTGAATCATTCATATACGGTAATGATAGTTCAGTATAAATAATTTTCTCTAAACATGCAGTGAACTTTTTATATGTAATTATGCTATTAAAAGTTGCCAATCTGAATGTAATGTGATAGTGATAAAGTAGGACAGAAGGAACACTGTTAATAAAACAATAAAAGAGGATTTGTACAGGAAAAGCATTATTCTACTTTGCTTGAAATACAGAGGAGTATGTGACAGCCAATGTATTATGACTTTTTCCAATAAGTTGGAATATAATTTTCTGTTTTATTGTGGTTTCACATGCCACAAGCAATTTTATATGGAGATGCCACCTGCTATTGTTAAGGTGCCACAAATTCATACTTGTGCTGATACAGTGAGGTTTTGTGCCACACCTGTCATGGTACCACAAATTCATACCTGTGCTAATACGGGGGTGGTTGTAATACATCTGTCATGGTGCCACAAATTTAAACATCTGCTGTTACAGGGAGTGTTCTTCAATGTGCTGCACCTGTCATGGTGCCACAAATTTATACCTGTGCTGATACAGGGAGGTTTTGTGCTACACCTGTCATGGTGGCACTAATTTATACCTGTGCTGATAAATTGATGATTTGTAATACACCTGTTTGGTGCTACAAATTTATACCTGTGCTGATACAATTAGGTTTTGTACTACACCTGACATGGTGCCACAAATGTATATCTGTGCTGATACAGTGATGGTTCTTCATGCCACACCTGCCATGATGTGGAACCTCAATTTTGAGTTTCATCTCATTTTTGCTAGGTCTTTGGATAAGCCACTGCCATCTTTCATAATCACAAAGCCCATAAAATTGGTCTAGGGCACTGTTAACTTGGTCTAAGCCACTTTGAGTGTTCTAAGCTACTGTGATTGGTCTAGGCCACAGAATTCGAAAGTATCCAGAGAATTCCTTTCATAACCTTGAATAGGATCTAATCAGCAAAGATGCTCCAAATGAATTCTAAGATGTTATAAAAATGAGCTACATCTCTTTACTATTTGATAAACTTTCAACATTTTGTACATGTTGTAAGTCATATATTCTTTGGGTGAAGCACATACAGTAAAACCTATATGGAGGGGCCACCCAAGGGACCAGAAAATATTGGCCTTTATGTGCAGGTGATCCTTATACACAGGTTTAATTTTGTTGAAGTATGCAGGCAAGGGACTTGAAAAAACTGGCCTTTATAGACAGGCAATCCTTATATAGAGGTGGCTGCTACAGCAGGTTTTACTGTATGTATATATATATATATATATATATATATATATATATATATATATATATATATATGAGAGGTCACTTGCATGTGACCCCGTAGTGGGTTTCATTAGACCCTCTATGCTACATGATCAGAAAGCAGGATCAATGAGAGAATGGTTTTTAATCAAATCGAGTTAAAGCTAGATTTTCTAAAAAAAGAAAAATTGATGTAACTACAGTTCATCTGTTGACAACTGAACAGATATTTTTTCCAGCACATTACATCCTAACAAAAGCTAATTTGCAAAGGTTTATGAGTTACTTCAAAAGAATCTTTTATTCAACCAATAGGATTTATCTCAAGAACCAATTATTGACTTTTTATATATAAAAAGAACAGATAGTTGATTCTTGTAGCTGACATAAACAAAAGAATAAGAACATTCTTTACAATGGGAACATAAAGATGAATACCATAAGAAGCTTCCCATCTACAAGAGATATTTACATCTGGATTAAAAGTAGGAGGTTTTATTGTCACAGTGAGCTTTAATAAGTAACAGTGCCTAGTTATCCTGTAACTAACTCTAGTAATTAGTCCAGACACATTAAACATGTCTGATCTGAGGAAACAGAGAAAATACAGTCAAGCTTTAGAAAAAGGAAGAGTTATGGTACCTTTTCTAGTTCACTTAAATCTGTCATCAAGAAGTCAGGCAACACTGGATATAACTTTCTCTTTTTGACTCCTGTAAAGCAGATAGAAATAATGTTAAAATCAAAAATGTATTAGCAAGAGTTCTATATGCTTATAAAATGTTACAGAAAAACAAATACAGTTTTTACCCAGGCATTGGCATACCATATGATGTACAGTTTTCACCAGACATTAACATGGACACATGGCTGTGATGTCATCTCTGTGACTAGTGGCATACCATACAATGTACAGTTTTCACCAGACATTAACATGGACACAGGGCTGTGATGTCATCTCTGTGACTAGTGGTATACCATATGATGTACAGTTTTCACCAGATATTAACATGGACACATGGCTGTGATGTCATCTCTGTGACTAGTGGCATACCATACGATGTACAGTTTTCACCAGATATGGCTGTGATGTCATCTCTGTGACTAGTGGCATACCATACGATGTACAGTTTTCACCAGATATTAACATGGACACATGGCTGTGATGTCATCTCTGTGACTAGTGGCATACCATACAATGTACAGTTTTCACCAGACATTAACATGGACACATGGCTGTGATGTCATCTCTGTGACTAGTGGCATACCATACGATGTACAGTTTTCACCAGATATTAACATGGACACATGGCTGTGATGTCATCTCTGTGACTAGTGGCATACCATAAGATGTACAGTTTTCACCAGATATTAACATGGACACATGGCTGTGATGTCATCTCTGTGACTAGTGGCATACCATACGATGTACAGTTTTCACCAGACATTAACATGGACACATGGCTGTGATGTCATCTCTGTGACTAGTGGTATACCATACGATGTACAGTTTTCACCAGATATTAACATGGACACATGGCTGTGATGTCATCTCTGTGACTAGTGGTATACCATAAGATGTAGTTTTCACCAGACATTAACATGGACACATGGCTGTGATGTCATCTCTGTGACTAGTGGTATACCATACGATGTACAGTTTTCACCAGATATTAACATGGACACATGGCTGTGATGTCATCTCTGTGACTAGTGGTATACCATAAGATGTACAGTTTTCACCCAGACATTAACATGGTCACATGGCTGTGATGTCATCTCTGACTAGTGTTATACCATAAGATGTATAGTTCCCATCCAGATACATAACCAATTACACTTATAACACATTTTTATAGAATGTCCACAGGAATTCATTATATGGGTAACCAAGGTGACACTGTTAATATACATGTACAAGGAGACACTGATAATATACAAGGTGACACTGTAAATATACAAGTTAACACTGAATATACATACATTGTACTGACACTGTAAATATACAAGTTAACACTGAATATATAGGCTGACAGTCTGATACTGTGAATATACAAGCCGACATTATGAATATACATGAGATCCCAGAGGGATCTTGGCACCCACCATGGAATGTTCTGTCTGATCTATGACAGACTGTTATTTTCTCTTCTTTTCTCTTATTTTGTGTCTCAACATTGAATTTGAACTTACATCCATAGTTAAATTAATGTTTCTGTGAAATACTTTCACAAGATTATAGCAAAACTAAACTTGAACTGAGCATATTACATTTTTTCAGATACAATGGAATTCAACATGGCTGACAGGTGTCCATCTTAGATTTTATTTCCTGAAAATGTAATATGCACATCTAGACCTCAGGGGAAACCTCCATAATCAATTTCCAACAGATTCCTTAAGTACATGCTAGACCTCAAAGAAACACTTCATGTCAAATTTCAAGGAGATCCCTTCAGTCCTTTCTGAGAAATAGTGGTAACAAACTTCCTTTGGTCAAAATCCAAGATGGCCACCTGTTGGCCATGTTTGATTTCAATCTCTCTGAAAATGTAATATGCAAAACTAAACCTCAAGGGAAATCTTCATGTCAAATTTCAAGGAGATCCCTTTACTCCTTTCTGAAAAGAAGCGGTAACAAACTTCCTTTGGTCAAAATCCAAGATGGTCACCTGTCAGCCATATTGGATTCTGATCTGTCTGAAAATGTAATATGCAAAACTAGACCTAAAGGGATACCTTGATATCAAATTTCAAGGAGATCCTTTCAGTCCTTTCTGAGGTATAGCGGTAACAAACTTTCTTTGGTCAAAGTACAAGATGGTCCCTTGTCAGCCATATTGGATTCTGATCTCTCTGAAAATGCAATATGAACAACTAGACCTCAAGGGGAACCTTGATGTCAATGTTCAAGAAGATCCCTTCAATACTTTCTGAGAAATAGCGGTTACAAGAACTGTTCAGGATGGACAGACAACGGACAGATCTCCGACGCAGGGCGACAAGGTGACAATACATAAGATATAAGTGAAAGACAGCCACTGACGATTATAACCACCACATGAGGTATGAGACAGCCACTGACGATTCTAACCACCACCTGAGAATTAAGACAGCCATTGATGATTAACCACCATGCGGGATATAAGACAGCTACAAATGACTATAACCACCACATGAGATAAAAAAAGATTCTCTCCTTCCTCTGATACTCCTCCGAAAGTTTTCTCTTTTTAGGAGAGAGCCCCATTACTATGTACCCAGGAAGAGATCACCAGCCTTCGGCAAGTACCAAAAAGTAAAAATAATAGTTTATATCCAACAGGTTACCCTGCCCTGCAAAGTGATGTGAAACAGACAATAATAACAACAAAAACTCGGCGATGACAAAACAGTGACAGCCTGTCTAGGCAGATAAGATTAAATATAAATTATAGTTAAATGTTTGAAAGGGGTTGTATCAAAATATAACAATCCAGTTTTCAAACAACTGCAATAGGAAAGGTGTAGAATTTCAATATACAGTCAATTCTTGAATTACCACAACTCGATTCATGGTCATTCTTGCAATAACGCCACACTTTTTCAGGAACATTTTTCCTGTTATATAAGATTCTCTTTATAATGCCAAACGTCTTCCACCAGTCTATTTTTTTAACAAACGTACATTTAAAAGCATCAGTTATCTGGATATACTGCCATACTTATATATCATGGTCAATGAAGCGGCTAATTGATTGCTAGCAGTCTCTGGTTTAAACAGAAGTAGTAGGACCAGGTAATTGAATAATTTTAAATTAACAAAATAATAACTCCATATGAACTGTTGTCCTGATTTCTGCTTAGTAATGATATATCTATGATACCAAGGAACAGTAACTCTATCCCCCCCCCCCCCAGATGCACATTCATAACCAAAGGTATCAGTTTACTAAGAATTGACTGTACAAAATGTACATATACAAATGTATATAGAAATATCTTTGTAACCTGAAAAAGAATTCTAACCTAAACATTAATGATGCATTGAAGATATTACATCATTATATTTCTGTGTTACTTTGTCCAATAATACAAAACATTGCTTAACAATGAGCAGGCCTCCGTAACCATGGTTAGAGCATCAGGCATTAAACCATGAAGTCTCTCACCTCTAGTCAACGTGGGATTTAGCTAAACTGGAAACTGAGCTGATTTTGTGTTCAAGTTTGCCAGTCTACTATAGGAAGGCTGGTGATCTCTTATTGGGTTCATTGTAATCAGGGCCTGGCACCATCAAACTTGAGAATTACTTAGTCAAAACATTGTACTCAATTTTGGCTAATCCTGAAATCTGATGGGCTGAGGAGGTAAAGTTGAGAATATTCTAAGACTTGAGTAAATTCTCAAGTTTTATGGTGAGTGCTTGGCAAATGAAGTCATTTTCTGTATAGTAATATGTGTGTGTGTGTGTGTGTGTGTGTGTGTATGTGTGTGTGCACGCACACACACACATGCATGTGCATGGGCTGGGAGGTTTAGTAAAAGTGAGTTATTACATGGATTCCCTGTACTCATTACCAGTTTGAGAACAAAGGGTATATGGTACATGTATGTTCAAATTCTGTCAAATAACTGAATAAAATATAAGTAATAATGACCTAATTTAGAATCTATCAACAGTTTGGCCTCTGTTTTCCCATAAATATTCCACATGTATTCTGCACTCTAAAATTTTAAACACAATATTATGTACCAACTTCCAAACAACTATGTAATTATTTATGACGATATACCGGTAGTAGTAGAGTGATGGACCTACAAGTAGATGATCCCAGGTTTGTTCCTCATTGTCAGACAATGCCAAAAACTTCTTTAAACAAGTGGCCCAATGGGCCTTAACGGTCACCTAAGAAAATTTCCTGTCAAGTTTGTTTAAAATTAGTCCACTGGTTCTTGATAAAAAAAAGTCGAAAATTAGACAAATTTGACCAAAAAAACCTCAAATTATTTCCATAAGGAAGGACTTGACAATTTCGGCCTTGTTCACTTCTTGTTGATCTTTGCGTGCTGAATATTTTTACTTCTTTCACTTTTATTGTATCTATTAAGATAAATATCAATAAACATGCAAAAACATGAAAAATCAACTTAAAAGGGGAAAAATCTCCCATAAGGGGTGACCTGAAAATTTTAGCCCTATTGACTTTTTTGTAGATCTTTGCTTGCTGACCATTTTTGCTTCTTTCACTTTTACTCTAGATATTATATTTTCAAGATAATGTGGAAAAAAACATCCAAAAACATAAAAAATCCACAAAAAGGGGAAATAACTCACATAAGGGCCGACCAGACAATTTCCACCAAATTAAAGTATTGGTAGATTTTTGCAAGCTGCTCATTTTAAGGTACCGTAACGGTTTTTTCTCTAGCTCTAATAATTTTGGAAATACATGTATTAAATCAAAAATACATTTGTATCTGCTGACTCATTTATTCTATATTTAGCCCTGACAGCCATGTTTGGTCCTAGCCCCTTTTCATCTGCAAACTTTATGTGGCTTTACATGGTTATACTTCCTGCCAAGTTTGGTTCAAATTAGCCCTATGGTTCTCGAGAAGTAGTCGAAAATATCTAAAACTTTATAAAAAAACTTTCATTTTCCATTTATTTAGGTGCCTGTGACCTTGACCTTTGACCTCATAACCTTGAAATTTTGTCAAAATGATCCTTAGTTAATTCCTAACAACTTTCTCATATATCTCTGTATATAAAAAGTCAATCAGTTTTGAGTTATTAAGCAATTTGTAATACAATTGTACCCTTTGTTACTGAAGCGCCCCCTAGTGGCTTGTTTATAGACAGATTTCATTTTCATTCACAAACTTGTAGATATTTGAAAGTCATCTGATCATTGGTTCATGAGAAGAAGATTTTTAAAGATGTATCAAGTTTTGGTCATTTTTGGCCCATTTTGAGGCCCCTACGGGTCCTAGCCCCTTTTCATTCGCAAACTTTATGTGGCTTCACATGGGGATGCTATATACCAAGTTTGGTTAAAATTGGCCCACTGGTTCTTGAGAAGAAGTCGAAAATGTGTAATGTTAACGACGCATGATGGACGAATGACAACACACAACGGACAACGACAGATGAAAGACGATCGCAATAGGTCACCCTGAGCCTTTGGCTCAGATGACCGAAAAAGGTGGCAGGAAGACATGAAGGTCCAATGTCAAGACAAGTGTGCCACAATAAATAAGAAACTCATGGGCCATATTGCTCACCTGGGCCATGTTGGTATCTACATATAACTTGCTTTAGGGACCACCTGTGTATAAAGACCACTTGATCATAAAGACTGGTTTTGCTGTCCACAATAGTACCATATGTGTACAAATCAACCTCTATATAAAGACCCTCTCCCTATAAGGACTGGTTTTTATGTGCCCTTAAGAGGGTCTTTAAATACAGGTTCACTGTACATGTAACCTCTATATAAAGACATCCTCCCTATAAGGACTGATTTTGTTGTGTCCCTAAGTGGGTCTGTACACGTACAAGTTTCACTCTACAAGTAACAAATACCAATACCTATATATGGTTTTAAAATGGGAATCTCAATTTCTGTTTGCAGTCTTAAAAATTCTTTAAAAATTCAAAAAGTTATATTTGGCAAAATTCTCTTACAAAAGCATTTCTTCACCTAATAACAGGTAAAACACAAAACATGAATAGGGGAAGAAATCATTCAAAATGCTTGTTCAATCCATACAGTAGTTCTACGGGAGAAGATTTTCAATGAGGGTTATGTCCTGAGACACTGCTCCACCCCACAGCAGATCTGGTCAAATAAACAGAGACTTAATATAGGACCTTGGTACTCAATTCCTGTAAAGTTTCATCAAAATCCTTCAGCAGTTTTCAAGAACAAGCTGACAGTATGAACCTCCCCTCCACTTTGCAGTCTTTAAAAATGCTAAGAATTATATTTCAGCAAAATTATCTGACAAAACCATTTCTCCATCTGATTACAGGTACATTGTAAAACACATCAAATGAATGCACTATAGTGATTAAGGAAAGAAAATAAAAGAATTCATCCAAAAATGAATGAAAATGATTAAGTCTGAAAACAAGTCTAAAGCTTGTCAAGAATTAGTTTTCTGATTTCAATGAAAAACAGAATTTAATTGACACATACAATTTTTACATCTAAGTTGATCATTCAGATCATTTAATTGTATTTTTACAATGAAGTAGCTGTTCCGTAGTAGAAGATTTTCAAAGAGGGGTAACCTTTGAGACCTACATTTTGTGCCATCCTTGATCCATACCTGAATCAATCTGGCCAAAAAACAAAAATTTCTTAGAGGACCTTGAGCACTTGCTTCCACTAAATGTTCGTTCAGATCACTTTGACATAAAAAATGTGAAAAGTGAACGGACTGACAGAAGGACAGTTCAGGTGAGCTAAAAACCATCACCTCATTGGCATGTATCTACAGAACAAGTCAAAATCTGTAACACTTCTGGCTGTTGACATCTCCATTTAAATGGTGAACTCATGGTGAGACATAAGAGACAGATAGATACAGGAGAAAGCGATACTATGGCCAAGTCACATGATATCAACATTTCTAATGATAACCTAATCTGTATTTTTGTTAATACATGTATGTAGATTTCTACTGGCAAAGTAGAGTACAGCAAAATGTGTTTACATGTGATCTTACCTATCTATATTACATATGCACGCAATTCTGTTATATGATATTTGTTTGTAGAAGTTAAACTTACATGTACGTGGGAATTATGATCATTCAAATTTCTTTCATTTCAACCCGTATGAGGACTTCAATTAATAGTTTACGGCCTATTACGGCACTACATTCCTAATTATGACATAATTTTCATTTTTTCATTTGTTGATTTTATATAATTATTGTTTTGAAAGCCACATCCATATTATTACACTACATAAAAAAGTGAAGGTTCCATGGAGCCTAAATTGCTCAACTAGCAAACACATCATGCAATCCAAAACACGTCTTTTTCTGTCAATTTTGGAAAAATCTCATTGCCAAATATAATGTGAATTTGTGTCTAACTGGGAAAAATAGTTTGTACACATGTAAATCTAAATGTGATTGAATCTTTTTGGAATGCATTCCCCCTGCATTAATTCATTTTTTATTGCAGTCATGGTGAGTACACCCAATAGGGATTTCTTTTCATCAATTTGGGAAAAAAAAACATGTAATTTGCAATTTTGGGAATGTGAAAACTACAGAAGAAGGACTTGAAAAAATCATTCTTGCACAGGAGATAGACTGATCTCGTTTTTTTTTTACCAGTTTTGCAAAATTCTATCAAGAACTGCTGATCTAGAACACTATGTATCCCTACACATGTCGTCTGCATTGTTTGTAAACATGGTAAATCAAGGGCATTTTTGTGTCGATACTTTACATTGTTAAAATTTAATACTAACAAGAGATCCAAAAGGAATCTTGGCACCCTCCATGGAATGTTTTATGTCTGATCTATGAGAGACTGTTCTTTTCTTTTCTCTTTTTTTGTGTCTCAACATTTAATTTGAATTTAAATTCATATTTCTGTGAAATACTTTTTTTCACAAGAATATAGTGAAACTGAACTTGACCTGAACGTATTACATTTTCAGAGAGAATGGAATTCAACATGGCCGACAGGTGTCAATCTTGGATTTTAATCTCTCTGAAAATGTAATATACACAACTAGACCTCAGAGGAACCTCCATAATCAATATCGAAAAGATTCCTTCTGTACATTCTGAGAAATAGCGGTAACAAATTTCAATTGTCATTTTCCAAGATGTTGCATTGTTGGATTCTGTTCCTTCTGAAAATGCAATATGCACAACTATACCTCAAACTTCAGCAGTACTCATGTCAAATTTCAATTACATCCCTACATGTTTAAATTTAACATGATGTTTCCCTTTGAGGTTTTGTTGGGAATATTACATTTTCAGAAAGATAAGAATCCAACATGGCTGACAGACTGCCATTTTTTATTTTGACCAAAGGAAGTTTGTTACCATTTATATTTATCAAAAAGTACTGCAGTAATTACTCAGAAATAGGGGTAACATATGCCCATTGTCAAAATCCAAAATGGCCACCTGTCAGCCATGTTGGAATCCAATGAGTGATATTGTTATACATGTTTAGTGACCTAGATCTACATTTTGTATAGTTGTGTTTAGTCTCCCGGATAACATGCAAGTGTTTAAGTGATAAATTTCTCTATACAATCCACAGTCCTTCACATATAAAATCAGTTTTAAAAAATTTATAATGAAAATTTCAAATGACAAATTTTTAATATTTCATCAGGCATGCTGTCTGGAAGGCTAATTCTACTGGAAATCTGACTGACAGGGCAGATTAAAATCAAAGTACTGAAAGTATTGATACGATTTGATGGTAATCGTTAAGTTTTAATGAGGTATAATACACTCAGTATACTGAAAAAATATACATTGTGTACACATGCTTGAAATATATTGCAGGTTAATTCAATAAGAAGTTATTTTGAATTTACTGTCACAATATGACCTCAGCCTTTTTACTGAGAAAATGCATTTTATTTCAAGTTTCCAAATTAGCAAAAACCTGCGAGATTCACCAAATTTTATTTCAAATAAGAACAATAATGACAATGAAAACATCACAATTTTTTCCAAATTTTTTACCATTTATAATTATATCACACTTGAGTAGCTTATAGGTCAAATTTTTAAAACGATTTTAAATTACTTTTTATTTCGGTAAATTAGGTTTTATAAATCAAAGTACTGAAAGCAGTGAAATGGGTTGTTATTTTGACAAAATAACCCTTGGATTCAAACTAAACTACTTCCAATTAAGAAAAAATATTTCTGAAAGAAAGGCAGTGTAAAATGAAAATTAAGATACATTGCCATTAATATGCAAAAGACAGTTAAGTTAGGTCTACCACTTCTATAAACATTTCAATTTCTCATCACAATTTACATGTACACACATTTATAAACTTAACAACACTCGACGGTAAAATGTATCAGTGTTACAGAAGTTCTAATGTCTTTACTTGAGATGATGAACCAAACATAACTTATAAGTACAACAAATTTATTTTTGACAAATTTAAACTTATCATTTATTGCAATAAATATATTATTCTTATATTCTTCAGATAATGTCACATTTAAGAAAAAAAAACAAAATTTTAATCATCAGAAGCCTAACTTACCAAAAAAAATACAATAAAGTACTGGATAAGTTTAACTGACAATTTCCTAGTTGCAGACGAATTATATTTATGAAACGTTGAAAATGAAACTGGTACTGTGGATTACATGTATTTAAATATATCCTTGTTGTTTACACGCAAAATGTCACCCCACTGGCATTTGTTTCTTGTTGAGAGATAAAAAAAATTATCCCTTTATATTCATATCCAAACTCTTCACATTCCAACGTCTCCAACATGTTATTTATTTATTAATTTTGCTGTATTATAATATCCATCACATTGGACAGTTTTGGCATCCATAACAGTATAGCTTGAAGTTAAACTGCTTACGATTGATTGAATTTATATCAGGAACCAATGAAATTGCATCTTAAAGTTTGCATATTTTTGTACATTGCAAAAATAAGATTTCTTTAAACGAAATGAAAATGCATACTTTTTATATTTTAAATGGCTTTTAGGAATGAAAAAAGAAGTTTTCAGCATTACCTGTGACAGATAATGTCTAAAAACAATATTTACAACAGTTTTCAAATACTGTTTACTGAAAAATACCTGTGTATTCAAAATATAAAACGATGTCCACTTTAATCCAAAACTCAGGTGACCTAAAAGTGAATGTCGAGCCCTCATTATACAAGTTTAATTGATTTATGAGCAGCAGAGGCAGAAATTGAACCTGACCCAAACCAATCATCTTAACTGGATGCTGATGGTGACTCCACCATTGGAATGAAACTGATAAGCCCTCCTCAACATTTTTGTTTAAATGGTGTTTTACGACACACTCAACAATTTGTCAGTCCTATGGTGGTGGCCTGACTCTATGTTGGAGGAGAGAACATGAAATTACAATGCACCCAGGAAGAGACTACTGGCAAAGCAAACTGACAAATTTTCTCACAAAATCAGCTGAGGTTTCTGCCAAACTTAAACCTGCATAGATCTTTTGTTTTTTAAATATACAACAAAACTGGTTTTACTCATCATTCCTGAGAAACAATAATCTATCCTATACATTAATAACTTAGGCCAGTCCAAATTTGTCTGTAGGGGTGAATGAGATAGCATGTTAATAGTGGGCTGCAGCAGACGTACAGTTAACATATTGGACTTCTGTAGATTTTTATCTGAATTATATCAATGTAATGGCACAGCTTTTGGGTAAATTAATTGCGTTTTCTGTCACTTTTTTGCCTAAAAAAACCAGGAATTTGTGTAATGAAATAACAAACACATGAACTAAATCCACATCTATTCTAATTAACTCCCAGTGCATGGCACACTGTTTTGTAATGGTAATTCATTATGGGAATTTACCTTATGGTAAATTAACCAATTGCTCTCTTAAAGCTGAACTAGGAAGATAAAAAGCTTTTGAACTTTTATAATAAGAAGAAAAAATGTGTGTTGAAAAAAATGTTTTGAAACATTCCCACTTCATATCCCCCGTACAGCTGACATATTTGTAATTGTTTCTATGGAAAATTAAGTCCCACAGCAGGTTTAAAGGCAGATTAGTTATAATTGGTCGTCATTGTATATCTGTACTCACATCGCCAAACGTGCTAAGTCGCAGAGGCTAAACAATACACATCGAATCTTACCTGTACTTTTGAGTATCCTGTACGTGTCTACAGATGTTTCAACAAAAATATGCATCTGTGCATCCAGTGAAGTTTTCAGCAAAGTACAAACAGCAACAAAGATAAAAATGGTTAATTCATTCATAGTAAATCAAAAAGTTATTCCATTTTTCCAAAGATCAAGCCCCTTCCAAAAAAAAAAACAAAGCAATCTGCTTCCTACTGTCATTCAGCCAATGTGCCATGTTTGTTCTTCCGGTAATCAAGGTGTTCCAAAATGGATGAACTAACCATTTCTCTGCTTGTTGCTGTTTGTATGGTGCTGAAAACTTCACTTGATGCACAGATGTATATTTCTCTTGAAATGTCTGTAGTCATGGTATACACAAAAGTACACTCAGGTAAGATTTGATGAGTATTGTTCAGCCTCTGGGAATAAGCATGGTTCACGATACGAGTATAGGTATACAATGATGACGGATATAACTAATCTGCCTTTATACCTGCTGTGAGACTTGATTTTCCGAAGAAACAATTACAAATATGTCAGCTTAAGGGGGATATGAAGTGGGAATATTTCAAAACATTTTTTTCAACACACATTTTTTTATTAAAAGTTCAAAAGCTTTTTATCTAAGTTTGTTTGTTTGTTTATTGTTGTTTAACGTCCCGCTCAAGAATCTTTCACTCATATGGAGAGATGTCACCAAATGCCGGTGAAGGGCTTCAAATTTTGGCCTTTGCTCGGCACTTACGGCCATTGAGCAGTGAGGGTTCTTTAACATGCCAACACCTACTGCAACACAGGACCTCGAGTTTTACTGTCTCATCCGAAGGACAGGAAACCAACCTGCTGCTGCTGGACTCAAACTCTCAATCAAGATTCGAGTGCACTACCGACTGAGCCAGGCCGTCTCTTTTTATCTTCATAGTTCAGCTTTAATATATCAACTAAAAATTATCTAGTATTAAAAGGTGTAGATTTTCATTATCACAGCTCTAATTTGATATAAAAAATGACTTACCATGATGAAGCTTTAGATAGCTAGCCGTAAGTTTTAGAACGCTAGCTTTGTCTGGTCGTCTATTACTACTGGCAAGCCATGGAAGCTCTTGAGCTAACATGCCGATATTCTGATTCAGCCGATCTCTTCGTAACTTTTCACCATCTCTCCGATGTTTCCTGATACAAAAACAATAAACTACTTAAATCTTCCACATTTACAATAAAAATTTACATTCTAAATAAAATCAAATAGATTTTCATTTGTATACAGTTGAACCATAATATTAAGACCACCTTTCTGACGGACTCAAAGTGAGGTTCTGTACTTATTGAATATTGACCAAGAGACTCAAATCTTGTGGTCTGAAATGTGAGGTGGTTTCCAAAGCGAGATTACGTACTTACTGAATACTTACCAAGAGACTGAAATCTTGTGGTCTGAGATATGAGGTGGTTTCCTAAGTGAGGTTCCTTACTTATTGAATACTTACTAACAGACTGAAATCTTGTGGTCTGAAATGTGAGGTGGTTTCCAAAGCGAGATTACGTACTTACTGAATACTTACCAAGAGACTGAAATCTTGTGGTCTGAAATGTGAGGTATTTTCCTAAGTGAGGTTCCTTACTTATTGAATACTTACTAACAGACTGAAATCTTGTGGTCTGGAATGTGAGGTGGTTTACTAAGTGAGGTTCCTTACTTATTGAATACTTACTAACAGACTGAAATCTTGTGGTCTGAAATGTGAGGTGGTTTCCTAAGTGAGGTTCCTTACTTATTGAATACTTACTAACAGACTGAAATCTTGTGGTCTGAAATGTGAGGTGGTTTCCTAAGTGAGGTTCCATACTTATTGAATACTTACTAACAGACTGAAATCTTGTGGTCTGAAATGTGAGGTGGTTTCCTAAGTGAGGTTCCTTACTTATTGAATACTTACTAACAGACTGAAATCTTGTGGTCTGAAATGTGAGGTAGTTTTCTAAGCGAAGTGGTCTTCAGGTGAGGTTCCATTGTACATGTCTTTGATTTTAGGATTAGGTCTTTTCAGATGCTTCAGCTAATCAATTGTGTCTAGTCTTTAAGTACTCACAATACATACTAAAATTTGACAGACAAGACGCCCAAAAGGGCCTCAATCACTCACCTGAGAACCATCTACAAATATGGAAAGAAGACCAAGAAGAATATGTACATGTAGGTTGATCTGGCCAAGAAAAATAAATATTGGTTTTAAGATATTCATTAAAACATCTAAAGACTACATTTCAGCAAAATTCTTGCACAAAAACATTTCTTCAACTAATTACAAGTAAAACACATTAAATGAATGCATCAAAATGAATACAAGGAGAGATAATTGAAGAAATCAATAAACAAGAGGCCCGATGGGCATTGACAGTCACCTGAGCAGAACATAATTAACTCCCCATGAGCTCTGACATTATAATAACTGCATGCTGAACATTTTTACTTCTTTCTTTTTTACTCTAGCTATTATACTTTTCAATGTCAAAAAACATCCAAAAAAATGAAAAATCTACTTAAAAGGGAAATTACTACCATAAGGGGTGACCTGACAATTTCGGCCTACTGACTTTTTTGTAGATCTTTACATGCTGAACATATTTAGTTGCTTTCACGTTTAATCTAGCTATTATACTTTTCAAGATAATGTCAAAAAACCCATCCAAAAACATGAAAAATTCACAAAAAGGGGAAATAACTCCCATAACGGGCGACTCAACAATTTTTACCGTACTGACTTTTTTGTAGATCTTTGTATGGTGAACATTTTTGCTTCTTTCACTTTTACTAGTTAATGTCAAAAACATCCAAAAACATGAAAAATACACTTATAACACACTATAAATACACTAATAACTCACATAACGGGCGACCCGACAATTTTTACCTTATTGACTTTTTTGTAAATCTTGTATGCTGAACATTTTTTATTCTTTCACTTTTACTTTAGCTATTATACTTTTCAAGATAATGTTAAAAAACATCCAAAACCATGAAAAATCCCCAAAAAGGGAGAATAACTCCGATAAGGGATGACCTGACAATTTCAGTCTAATTGACTTTTTCGTAGATGTTTGCATGCTGAAGATTTTTAATTGTTTCACTTTTACTCTAGCTATTATACTTTTCAAGATAATATTAAAAAACATCCAAAAGCATAACTTCCATAAGGGGTGACCTGACAATTTTGGCCTAATGACTTTTTTTGTAGATCTTTGCATGCTGAACATTTTAGGGTAATGGTTTTTTCCCCAGCTTTAATAATTTTGGGAATACATTTATTAAATAAAAAAAAACTGCTGATGCATTCGTTTTATTTCTAGCCATGAAAGTCATGTTTGGTCCTAGCCCCTTTTCATCCACAAGCATAAAGCAGCTTTACATGTTTATATTTTCTGTCAAGTTTGGTTCAAATTGAAACAATGATTCTGGAGAAGTAGTCAAAAATGTTGAAAATTTTACACAAAAAGAACATATTTTCCGTTTACTTTGGACACTGTGACCTTGACCTTTGACCTAATGACCTTGAAATTTTGTAAAAATGATCCTTATATAATTTCTAACAACTTTCTTATATATCTTTGTATAAAAAAAGTTGATCAGTTTTGAGTTATTAAACAATTTGTTGTACAACTGTAACCTGCATTACTGAAGCATCCCCTAGTTGCTCATTTATCATTTCATTTTCATTCACAAACTTTGTAGATATTGTACCAAGTTTTGGTCCTTTTTGGCCCCTTTTGGAGCCCCTATGGGAGCTAGCTCCTTTTCATTGCCAAACTATATGCGGCTTCACATGGGGATGATACATGCCAAGTTTGGTGAAAATTGGTCGTCTGGTTCTTGAGAAAAAGTCGAAAATGTGTAAATGTTAATGACAGACGACAACAGACAAGACGATCGCAATAGGTCACCCTGAGCCTTTGGCTCAGATGACCTAAAAATGAATGAAAATGACAAAGTCTGAGAAGACCTCAAAAATGCATCCAAAATTAATATTCCAATTTCTATGAAAAATACAAACTTGAATCATACATTCATGTAGATAACTCTGAATTAATCTGTTTTTCAATTCATGAAGTGGACCTGGAGAAGGGTAAAGAACCTTGAGCACTTGCTTCCTGGCAAGTTCTTCAAAATCCCTTCAGTAGTTTTGAAACAAAAGCTGATAGTGTGAAAAAAGCACATGACCACCCCCCCCTCCCCTCTTTTTGTAGTCTATAAGAAATTCATAACAAATTCTAGAAATTAAATTTCAGCAAAATTCTTGTACAAAAACATTTCTTCATCTAATTACAAGTAAATTACATTAAATGAATGCATCAAAGTGAATGCAAGGGAGATAATTGAGGAAATCATGCAATTATTAATGAAAATGACAAAGTCTGACTCTGAAAAGACCTAAAAAATCCGTCAAAAATTAATGTTCTGATTTCTATGAAAAAGACAAACTTGAATCATACATCTATGTAGATCACGCAGAAACAATTCATTTTTCAATTCATGTAGTTGTTCTGGAGAAGGAGATTTTTAAAGAGGGTTACTTTTGGGGACGTATTCTACTCCGCCCTGGATGCATCTCTTGGCCAATCTGGCTGAAAACTATAAACTTGGTAAAGGACCTTAAGCACTTGCTTCCTGTCAAGTTTCATTAATATACCTCTAGTGGTTTCAGAGAAAAAGTCGAAAATATGAAAAGTTTATGGACAGATGCCGGACGAGGGATTGGGAGTGATCACAATAGCTCAATTGAGCCTTTGGCTCAGGTGAGCTAAAAACATGAAAAACCCACTTAAAAGGGAAAATAACTCCCATAAGGGGTGACCTAACAATTTCAGCCCTATTACCAGTAACATTTTTGTAGATTTTAGCTGCTCTTTTTAAGGTAACAACTTTTTCTCTAGCTTAAACAATTTTGGACATAGTTTGTGGCTGACGGGCTAGGACCAAACATGGCTGCCATGGCTAAATATAAAACAAATGATTCAGCAGATACATGTACCATATATCTTATTTAATACATGTATCTCCACGACTATTACAGCTAGGGGAAAAAAACGTTGCCTGAATACATTGAGCAGCTTGCAAAAATAAACCAATATTTTATTTTGATGGACATTGTCAGGTCAATCCTTATGTGAGTTATTTCCCCTTTTATGGATTTTTCATGTTTTTGGATGTTATTTGACATTATCTTGAAATATATAATAGACAGTAAAAGTGCAAGAAGCAAAACTGTTCAGCATGCAAAGATTTACAAAAAGGTCAAATTGTCAGGTTGCCCCTTATGGGAGTTATTTCCCATTTTATGTGGATTATTCATGTTTCAGGATGATCTACAAAAACTCCAAGATGTCCAAAATTATCAGGACACACCTTATGGGAGTTATTTCTCCTTTAATTGTCAAATTTGAGACAATCATTT
Source organism: Atrina japonica (assembly GCA_030159075.1). Lineage (NCBI taxonomy): Eukaryota > Metazoa > Mollusca > Bivalvia > Pterioida > Pinnidae > Atrina > Atrina japonica. The sequence continues at coordinate 121,078 of BROG01000558.1, forward strand.
TTCTTCTCAAGAACCAGTGGGCCATTGTTAACCAAACTAGGCATGTATCATCCCCATGTGAAGCCATATAAATTTTATGAATGAAAAGGGGCTAGGTCCCATAGGGGTCCCAAAAGCGGCCAAAAAGGACCAAAACATGGTAATCTTTAAAAATCTTTTTCTCATGACTTTCAAATTTTATATGCATAATTTTACAGTCAATATCTACAATATTTTTTAATGAAAAGGAATGTCGATAAATGGCCCACTAAGCAGGGGGGGGCTTGAATATCATATGGTACAGTTGTATACAAATGGCTTAATACTTCAAAACTGACTTTTTGTAAACAAATATATATGAGAAAGTTGTTAGGAATCATCTAAGGATCATTTTGACAAAATTTCAAGGTCATGGGATCTAAGGTCAAGATTACAGACAATTACATGTAAGTAAGCAGAAAGTATTAGGCTTTTGTCAAATTTTAGACATTTTCTACTTCTCAGAACCAGTGGACTAATTTTAACCAAACTTGACTCAATTTTTTTCTCAGGGGACCTTTAAGCCTCATTGGGCCTCTTGTTAAAGAGTATTTCCACCTCAAATAGCATTTCATTCTATGTCGGCACTAAAAATTTATGCAAGAAAGCAAGTAGCTAATAAAGATCTAGAGTAGATTTATATTTTGTCTGAATTCGGCAAAAATCCGATACGCTGACAGAGATTGCTCGGGAGTACAAGGACTGACAACTCGGTGTACATCTAAGAGATTGGCAGGACAGTTTGGTCGGTGAAGTCCTGTGAAAATAAAGACCTTAAAGCTGTCATTTCAACTTTTAAACAATTTATAATTTCGAAAAAAAAAATAACAATGAATAAAATCCTACCAGTAATCTGCACCCTTTTGTTTATATTGTTTACACAGTGTCACACATTTGGGTTACAAGGTATAACCCTTATCATATTTTTACAAAGATGACATCAAATGAACTTCACTGTGAAAGATTGCTATTAAATTATTGGAAAGTATAAACAATCCAACTGTTTCGAGTATACCAGGCATATTTCTGAGTTGACTTTGGTCTGACTTGTGACACTAGTCCTTGATTCATTGGTATTTCAGAAGTGAGGACATTTATATCAAAAGAGTACCGCAAATGGTCTATAATACACCCACGATGAAAAGCGATGCACAGTTTATTTGGAGGGAGCAATTAACACTAAGCATGCTCTATTGGGGGTGCTTAAGAGGAATATTAATTACATTGAGATAAGTATGTGATTATAATTTACAGGTATAAGAGTATACATGGAGATGCAAAATGAAATGTGCCTGCATTCAAAAACCTACACTGTGCATAAAGTTATGTATGATTTCTAAAAATAGTAATGTTGACCTTTATTGACAAGTGACACTGAAATGTTGATTTGTCTCAAGAACATGTTGCAAGTAACAATTATATGAAGTTTTATCAAAAATCATTCATTGAATTACTCAGAAAGTATCAGATGAGCAAAGTTACATCATATTTCTAAAAATAGTAACTGTGACCTACATTCATAAACCACGACTTTGAAATTCATTCACCTCGAGAACAAGTTGCAAGAAACAACTGTATACAGTTTTAATAAATTCTGTTTGCTGGAAAAGCTCTGGACAAGCTAAATATTGACGTAAAGTTATATAAGATTTCTAAAAATAGTAATGGTGACCTACATTTGCATACCATGACCTTGAAATTTTACTTGTCTAGAGAACTTGTTGAAAGGAACCACTGTATTAGTTTCAATAAAATCTGTAAATTACTTTGCTTAAAAAGCAGCAGACAAGCTACATGTAAATTCTGAGGTTTGAACGAATGGACAGGGTGATCCGTTTGTTTAAAGTTTTAGGGTATTCACATGGAATATTGGAAATATGTTTATGTTTAAACTGATTATTTACATGCTTGTGACCATATATTAGCAAACAAAATGTTCCAACAGAGTAAATATATACTGCTAAACTTTGTTGAGATCAGTATTTGTTTTCGACATACAGACGAGTTTTACTCAAACTTTCTTATCGGACTGTTGTTAGACAATGACAACTGATTTTGCAAATTTGCCTTTTATACCATTTCTGAGGATAACTTCTATTCAAGAAACAGAACAAAAATTTCTGCTACTAAAAATAATCAATTCTGGGGACGTTTCAAAACATTTTTCTTTATTCTTTTTCAAAATTAATATTTGTTTTAATTTGTTTAAAAGTTGAAATGACAGCTCAAATGTAAGAGCATTGCATGCTTAATTATAAATAAAATTTTATTTTAATTTTAATCTTAGTTTGTCTTTTGTTGAAATGCATTAAAAATAGACCATTTTCGAGTTCTTCTTTAGTCCGTTTTTGGATCCGGATTTTTCAAGTGCCGATTCAACTTTGTTATGCTTAGCAATTTCCGGTATGTGTCTTTGCGTCGATCAAGAAATAAAATACAGTTGTATCTGAAGGCCAGATTATTGTCACTAGTCAATTTTGGTCACAAACAAACTGACATTAATGTCTGAACACTATACCAGAAATGGAATATTGTGAGATTTTGATGTATTGTATGAAATCAAGCATTTTATTTCTTGATAGACGCAAAGACACATACCGGAAATCGCTAAGCATAACAAAGTTGAAGCAGCGCAAGAAAAATCTAGATGCAAAAGCGGATTATGAAAATGATCTATTGCTTTTGAATTCATAACCTGTTGAAATAACTTGCCAATTTACCGATCAGTAGATATTTGTTAGGAATCATTAACACCTTCAAGACTTGCTCTTGTTCACCTGTAAATGTGTCAATACGAATATTTGCTTATTACCCAGGTGAGGTGTTTCCCAAAATAGTATCGGCAAAGGTGTTAGTTACAAATTTTTTTTTCAATTAAATTTTCAGTTGGTAGAAGATTATGAAATGTGAAAAGATTGGCAGACGTAACTCTTAGCATTTTCCCCCTCACTGGAAAAGAATCACATATATGGAATTGGAGGGGTTATATATGCTCAGAATAGATAATGCTGCCTCCAAGACAGCACTGATGTGGCAGTTAGTAAGAAGAAGAAAAATAGGAAAAACCTAGACAACCTGGAGTCAAACAATTGAAAGAGAGGGGGGAAACACGGAATTGGAAAGTTGGGGTGTAGCTAAGATGTGGCAGACAGAAGGAAGGAGAAAAGTACAAGACAACCTGGGGTCAAACAGTTGAAAGAGAAGTAGAAAATCTGGAATGGGAAAGTTGGGGTGTAGCTAAGATGTGGCAGACGGAAGAAAGGAGAAAAGTACAAGACAACCTGGAGGAAATCAACTAAAAGAGAACGGAAAAACTGGGTCTGGTCAAATTGTCCCAAATCCAATTTGTCCCTATTTTTTGCTGATTTATCCCACTTTTGGTCAATTTGTCCCAAATCCAATTTGTCCGTATTAAGGTATTTGTTGCCGATTCATCCCACTTTTAGTCAATTTGTTCCAACTTATGTTTTGGTAAACTTGTCCCAAATCCAATTTGTCTTGTTTTTTTAAAAAATGTTTTTACATGATTTTTCAACATTTTTTCTTTTTTTTTTTTAAATGTTCAACTTTTCTGTTTTTATTTATTGTAAGTACAAGGAGAGAATGCATAATTTGAAAGTTACTGTAAATTTCGGTCAATTTGTCCCAACTTTTATTTTGGTCCATTCGCCTATCATTTCATAAAATGTTTTCACATGATTTTACAACTTTTTTCTTTATTATTATGTTTTTAAAAATATTCGAATTAAAATGTGGGGATGCATAATTTGAAAGTTAGTGGGAAATTTGGTCAATTGTTTCCCAACTTTTATTTTGGTCAATTTGAATTTGTCTCATCTTAGGAAACGTTAATAATATTTCCATCATTGTATAAAAAACATAGGCTAGCTAGGGCCAAAGAAAGTATAACAATAAACAAAATATAATGTTGTAAATAATCTCAAGACATTCATTCTATCTTTAGTTAATCTATTTTTAATTCTGATTGAAACAGAATGTAGAGCATATTAGGTGTTCCATCAATGGAGATGGAAAAGGTAATTTAAAAACTGGGTCAGGGTTCTTTAGTGGGCAGTTAAGGCATAAATCAAACAAATTGAATGTCTATTTTTAACTTTGTGACCTTGGATCTGTTTCATATTCCTAATATAATAATATTCACCAGGAAATTCAACTTTTAAGACAATTAGAAAAATATGAGATAAAGTGTGAAATTCACGCACTGACATAGATAAAATCCTGTTCTACTTTCTTCTGATTTTAAACAGACCATGTAGATCTAGTTCAGAATTATATACATGTAGGCCTATATGCTCCATTTAATTCTTTTACTTTCATGGAAATGAACTTGAAGGGAATAAATGTAAATGTAAAATCTATAAAATCGACAAAGATGGTGTAAATGACACATTTTACAGAAAATTACAAATCTAGGTTTTATATACAGGTTTACAAATGAACTCTGGAAGGAGCACCTGTTCCCTGATCCAGTTCACCAATTTATTGTAAAATTAGCCCCATAACTGTAAAATAATACAGATGTCTTTATATCAGAGCAACATGTTAACCTGTATGTAAAATCAATGGAATACAAAATTACATTCAAAGAGTAGGTCTTGGTACGAATGCGAGCCTTCAAAGAGCTGTTCTAATCATCTTAGATCTTAATACACAACTGCCACTGTACGGCAAAGGCATTATTTTAAGACCTACCTGTCCGTAACTGGATTTAGATATTTCCCACTTGTATTTTCAACAAATATGTATTCTTACCTTGAAGACAAATGAATGTCTTGCGTGTCGCCCATACTGCGAATGTAATCATAGAATGATATTTTCACGTTGAAAGTAGGTCCGTGTGTAAACAAGCGCCTGTCAAAAGCGACGGCGCATGTGCAATCAACACCGATATTCTTTTATGTTTACTACTATAGGTAGGTGTAACTCAATATTAATATATATATACATAGGCGTCGGAACCGGGGGGTCTATTTTTTTGCAAAGATAGACATAGGTGTTGAAAATTGGGGCGTGTGTGCGTGTGTTTTAAGTTGGTTTAGCCCCCCACTTTCAATATGCTTCCGACGCCTATGTATATGTATATATATATATATATATATATATATATCAGTGGCGACGAAACTGGGTCCAAAAAAGGAGGGGGCACAACCGTTAAAAATATTAAGAATGGATTACAGGGGCGGATCCATGAATTTTCAAAGAGGGGGCGTAACTTTTTTTTTTGGGGGGGGGGGGTAACAAAACGCCATGCACGTGAAAAAGGTGCGTTGTTTATGCAGTCTAATTAAAAATCGCACTCGCTTTCTGATATGTCGCGTACAGGATCTAACGCAATCCACTATTGGGTAACGTGCGGATGACCTCGTAGGTGTGTCATTTTTTTTTACCAATAAATGTGTTTGACAATACATTTTTTTCAGTGTCCGTTATACACTGTTGCTACAATGGAACTTTTTTGTTTATCTAAATTTCATACTGAAATTAATTTGGATATTTTGTTAAAATGTTCACATACACTTAGTTTTTGTGAAAATAAGGATTTTTTTCGATAATTAATGAGTAAAAGGGTACGCCGAACTACGAAAGCCGATTGGTATCAAAGAAAAAATAAAATTATCTCGTTATTACGAGAAAATATCTCGTATCTTATCTCGTAATAACGACATAATTTTGTCGTAATTACGAGATAATTATGTCGTTATTACGAGAAAAGATCTCGTCATTACGAGATAATTTTATCGTTATTACGAGATAGTTTTCTCGTAATAACGAAATAAATTCTCGTAATTACGAGATAGTTAGGGATAGGAAATTATAGTTAGTTATCTCGTAATATATATAATAACTCAAAATTTCGAAATAATAATTCGAAATTTGAAATGTGTGTGTTTCATTATATGTAATATTTTCATCATTTTGATAATGAAAACAAAGATTTGAAATTTTATTATTCTAATTACCATGTCTTGCTTATTGGCAACGATGGTTGACATAAAAGTTATGTCGACATCCAGTTAATCGTTATAATTGAGTAATTAAATTCTCTTTAACTCAAGTAAGCATGATCAATTTTCTTAATTTTTTTCTTGAGATATTGGAATATTTGTTCAGATACTAAGGTAAAAATAATCAGTTATATGACCAATCACTAAGGTTCAAGATTAAGATTAATTGCATTGGCTTCATGTAGGTCTCTGACCAGTTGTTGTGCTGACCAGAACTGAATGCATCTATTAATACCACTCTAAAAATCAAAGTAGATAACTCGAAAATTTTATATCCCTTAATATCTCGTAATTACGAGAATTTATTTCGTTATTACGAGAAAACTATCTCGTAATAACAAGATCTTTTCTCGTAATAACGACATAATTATCTCGTAATAACAACATAATTTTCTCGTAATTATGAGAAAAGATATCGTAATTACGAGATAATTATGTCGTAATTACTAGATAAGATCTTGTAATTACGAGATAATTATGTCGTCTCGTAATTACGAGATAATTTTATTTTTTTCATTGATACTTATCGGCTTTCGAATCTAACAGATACAAGTGTTACTGCAATTTTCATACGTCTAAAGGAATACCAAATTATTTTGGGTTTGGATCAATACATGTTCATTATCCTAAAGCTGTTTGTTAACATGCCACACCACATTTGGTTTAAACCCTGTTGTTTATAAATAGATTCTATAGTTGTAAATATTATATAGGCCTAGGTTTAGCGTATCAGTGACACGTACACAAATAGTAAATATAATATATGTTAGTTAACTTTGGTTATATTTACGACATTATAAACGGAGGTGGGCATATTGCTGTATAAATCGCACAAAACGCTTGTATATACAAGTTAATACAGAAGTAGGGAATTTTACAGAGTTCATTGGGATGCTCGCAATTCATGCCTTTTTTATTGCTGACTTTAAGATCCCATTTCCCACCAGTATCCTGTAATATGTACCTGTACGTAGATTTAGAGGTAATTGTCATTTTTTCTGTCAACTTTATATAATATATTTTATACAATATATCAAGCAGTTGTTGGTGGTTTAAATAGTACACAATTATGCTGGGTATGGGTACCACATAGGTTCCATTGGAGTCAAGGACAGAGCTTTTGTGGGGAAATCAGGCCTAGGTAGTCCCCAGAAGCTAAGGAGTTTAAGTATTTTTATAATCATATTAATTGTTTAATGCCACAGATAAAGTATACACTTCAGGATGTACAGGATACAATATACTATTCTGGACAAACACGGACCTCTGGAAGTCCAGAGGTGGGATCAAGTGTCATGGAGGAGTAAGCATCCCTGATGACTGATCACATCCGTCGTGAGTCCACAGTCAAACTCAAATCAAATACAGTAAAACCTGTATATAGGGGCCACCCAAGGGACCAGAAAATATTGGCCTTTATGTGCAGGTGACCCTTATACACAGGTTCAATTTAGTTGAAGTATGCAGTCAAGGGACTTTTCAAAACTGGCCTTTATAGAAAGGTGATCCTTATATAGAGGTGGCCGCTATAGCAGGTTTTACTGTACTAGTAAGTGAGGAACGAATCCTTGTAACAATTGGTACAGACGACTGAAACACTCTTGAACTGGTTACTCAACATTTCAATTTAGAGAAATAGTAATTGCAAACAAGGTCATTATACCGAATTTGCAGAACGTTGGCATCAAACGCAAAAAGTTTTTTAACACCATAATTAATCAAATTGTGGGCAACGTGGACACCATTTCTAACAGAGACAAATGTGAGGGTAATCAAAAGAAGACCGTGTCTCTGAACAGGAAGCTGGCTTATAATACCTGAAAACATTACTTGAGAGCATTTGATACGACAGCTAGTTTCTAATGTGAGCAATTGTTCTAGTCTTAGGTACTATTGTGCTGTGTTATTTTTATATTTTGACTGTTTTATTTTTTACCTATTATGTAACAAACAAAACAGTGAAAATATAAAAATAAATATATAAATAAGTTAAGAAAAATAATTGAAGTGAAGAACAAAAGCATTCAAGATCCGAGACATTCACTGGACAAAACAGAGCTTGTTGGAAAACTAGTTACATTATAGGTAAAAAGTTTTCCAACAAGTTCTGTTGTGGCCAGTGAATTTCTCAGATCTTGAATGCTTTTGTTCTTCACTTCTATTATTTTTCTTAACTTGCTAATTGGGAAACAGTATTTAGAACCTTAAAAGTAGTTAAGTGATAACTCTAGTACAGTAAATGCCTCACTATGTCTGCATGCTGTGGTTCTTAGCATTGTATACAAGTTTCATAAAATTTAGGTGAAGCAAATTTAAAGGGGCATTAGCAGTGTTTTTTTTTTCTCTTTCCTTTTTTACCACTTACATTGATATACAATAATAAAAGATATACACAGCCAAAACAACTCTTAGATTCCAATATATTGTGTGAAAATTGCTTGAGAAACTCATTTTGGCAATTGGCAATCTTGCAGTTGATTAATTCAACCTCATTACAAGTATTTGTACATGCATACCACACTAGACCAGACCTCTTGTTCACAAAATATATAGGGATATTACATTTTTTTTGCCTGTGTACACCCCTTATGTTTTATTGTAAATCAAGTACAAGTAGTAAAAGTAGAAAAAAAAATGGTAAACATAGTTAATGTGCAGAAATTTAAAAATAATGATTTTCCAAGTTATAAAGGGTCATAACTCTAAAACAGTGAATGACTCAATGTCCAAATTCTAACTGCGTTAGTGTGTTGTGTTTCTTGGCATAGTGTATTAGTTTCATAAAATTTAGATGAGGCAACATGTTAAGTGCACTTCAGCAACATAAACTTAACTTCAAGTTTGAAATTTCCAAATTACAATTTTACTCCTATATTTTTGCTTTTTAAAACGACAAAAATATAGTAACAATTCGCTGAAAAATATAGGTTTTCAAGATTTGTTGAAATATAATATATCTGCTATTGAAGGTCAGTTCAGCGTCCTTTATGAATTTTAAGATATTATAAATTTGCTTCAGAATGTTACTTTTCAATTATTTTTTACCATTATACTCTTGTGATAGAATTGACATTCAAAGCAACAGACTGGACTTTTAACAATTCTTGGGCAAGATTCATATGCAAATGAGTTTTGGTCAAGTTTCCCTTACTGTGTATTGGCAAGATCTGTCTGTGAAGTTGGACACAGAAGTTGCTTCATACATCATTCACATGAGAAACTCGTGGCAGTCTTTGAAGTTGAGATTTAAGGCTACTGATCTAAGTATAGCGTAAGGTTATAAAACTGCCCCGTCACATAGAAATTTAATGTCGATGAAACACTGTTTATAAGCACAAGCTTTTAAAATCATATCGCTGATCTATGTAGTTTGTTGCATAATAAATAAGCCATCAGTACTCATGTTAGGCCATATGTCTGACCCGATATTTAGTTACTTTTTATGTAAAACCTAATTTTACAGAATTAAAAAGTATTCAGTATACTGAGGGTATTATAGGCCTACCTCATTAAAACTTATGATTGCCATCAACTCGTACCAGTACTTTCTGAAAATTCATTATTTTTTGTTTCTGATAGTGTTTTCACCCATCATTTGAGAAAATTAAAGTTGTTAATTCAGTTTTTTTGGTAGTGTCTGTAACAATAATACTGTTGATTCATGGGAAGGAACCCAGCTCAAAGGTGCCAGTGTGTCTATGGCCAGACACCTTACCATTAAAGAACTAACAGGTACTCGCCAGTCTGTTCCAGTAAATTTTACTGGCCCATAGTTCCCTGTGACCTCTGTCATTTAAAGTGCTCTGTAGTGACTTGCTAATGAATACAATTTGTTTTCATAGGCTAAATATGTAGATTTTCACTTAATAATGATTATTTACCAAATTTGAACAAAATTCTGATCATTGATTCATAAGATGTTTGTCAAAGATGTACCAAATTCTGGTCCTTTTTCATTTTTGTTCCTGTCTTGGAGCTCCTATTTTCATCTTCACAAACTTTATGCAACTTCACCTGGGGAAAGTACCCAAGTTTGTTTAAAATTTGCCCTTTTGTCGAAAATATGTAAAAGTAAACATTGTTTGACACACTGCAAGACATAAGATAATAGTAAAACTTAAACAAGTGAACAACTCGGAGATAAAGTCGAGATTAATTTATTTCAGATTTTACTTTGAAACAGATACTATGGTAAGTTACAAAATTTGTTTTGATGCCACTCTCTCACTAACACACATACATTATAACTAATCAACACATCCGTCAACACTAAACAAAACTTACAAATAGAACCATTCACACATTATCATGAAGCAGAGTTTGGAATTTTTAATTCATTTAAAATGTTCAATATTTTAAAGATGATTTGATCACAAGATTTCACATGAGAATACATTTCAGTTAGTATAAATCAGGTCTGAATGGTAATACAGCTTTTAAGGAAGTCCTCCAAACATTAAACTTTATAAAAAAATAAGAATGAAACAAATCTGAAACAAATCTCACAAATAAATACAAGCTAAATTGTAGATTTGCTTCAATAGTTGATGTAAATAATCTTTTCTCATCAATGACCATACCTGCAATTAAGATAGCATGAACAATTAATACTTAAGAAATAATAAATCATTTTTACAGAAATAAATCATTTTTACAGAAATAAATCAATTTTAAAGAAATAAATCATTTTTACAGAAATAAAGTTTTGATAAAATGTGCTCATCTCTTGCACTTCACATTATGGGGAAAAGTGGTTAAAGCATTACGCTTTCAACCATCAAAGCCTCTTACATGTTGTCAGCGCTGGTTCTAGCCATGCTGGAATCTAAGCTGATTTTGTGAGAGAGATTGTCGATTTACTAACGGAGGGCCAGTGGTCTTCTCCCCTGGTACATTTAAACCAGGCTCTCCCCTCCACCATTAGAAAATGGCCACCACAATACAACTGAAAAATTCTTGAGTGTGGCACAAAAAACATTTAAACAAACAAATAAACAATTCTCTTGTGTTACCATAATTTGTTAATCATCACATAAAAAAAAAAAAAAAGAGCTAATGTTAAAATGCTGTGAAACAGTATTTCAGAATTACAACCAAGAATAATAACACCCTCCCTCCCCAATGTTAGCATTAAATAAAATCATTGATTTGCTTACTTTTGAAATTCCCATTCTCTATTATCTAGAGGACACACCTGTCTTGTTTTTAACCATCTGGATATACAATGGAAGTGGAATGCATGCTGTCAAAAAGAAAATACATTGTAAAGAACAATACAAAATATATTGAATTTTCTCTTTCATACCAAGTAGATGTAGAATGTTTAACTTGGAAGTTGGAAATTTGGGATTCAGGTCCAGACGAAATCTACAGTTAGTTTGTAAACACAGTGTAAAATATTTGGTCAGCCAAAATAGTCATAATAAATGTAAAATGGAAAACTGTAACTACATTGAATCTTATACATAGGGGCCACCCAAGGGACCAGAAAATATTGACCTTTATGTGCAGGTTACCCTTATACACAGGTTCAATTAAGTTGAAGTATACAGTCAAGGGACTTGAAAAAACTGAGCTTTATAAACAAGTAATTCTTATATAGAGGTGGCTGCTATAGCAGGTTTTACTGTATATACATGTACACAACCAAGTAAACAAAATCAACTATTTTCCAATCTTCCAACTTATGTCACCGTCCGGGTGAATTTTACTTACATAACCCAGTGCTCCAGATAAAGCTGCATATTTTACACATAAAAAAATGGATACCCAAGCAAATTAAAATCCATGTGTAAGATACTCAATGCAAATCAAAACTGAAGTGTAAAATTAAACATATTGGATCTGAAACCTGCTGAGAGATAAAATATTGAGTTCACTTGTTCGAATTCTGAATGGATCTTGGTCATAATAAGTGTTAAAGCTCTACATTTTACTTACATTATACACACCCCATGCCACGATACACTTTATTTAAATCCCATGCCACTGAACACTTTATTTACATCCCATGCCAGTGAACACTTTACTTACATTGCACACACCCCATGCCACTGTACATTCTTCACTTGTTGCTGATGCCTGATTAGCTTGACATTCAATGCACAGGTCCATGATGTGATTTCTACAGATTGCGCAATTATCAACCACAATGTCTGAAAAAAAATGTAGATTAGAATGTATATCATCTGTCCTTGTGTGCATGATAGAGAAAAAAAATACTCTTTGTAGCCATGTTTTCTGTAAAATTCATTCATAACACAAACTTAAAAGTTAAATTGTATTTAATTTATATTTGTATAAATCTAGGTGTGTGTGTGTATATATACATTGTATATATGTATATACATATACGGTTACAAGTAATTAAACATATACATGTAAGTAAGTTGGTCTCTATATATTTTCCTCTTCTATGAAGATATTTATAAATAAGTGTAGGTTATAGAATATATATGTAGCAATATCAATCCCTGAGTTCTTGTTGTGGAAAAGCACTGAGCTTGTGTGTACACAAATGATTCATAAAACTAATAAGATAAGTAAAGATTTTAATTCTGATGCACATGTAGGCCTAACCACAACCTCTTGTTTATCTTAGAATATGAAAGTAACTGTACATCTCCATAAAGGTTTATTTACATGTATTTCATAAAACAATTAAAATTTCTTTACAGCTACAATGACTTTTACTAATTTAAATTTGTCTGCATTGAAATGCATATAGTTCATTACTCCTGTGATACATTTTATAACATGTTCAGGGGTTGCACTTGTTGAAGAATTTGTGTCGCCAAAAAATTTGCCAGTTGTCAAAATCTGTCCCCAGTTTCCAATTTTTGGAGCCAGATTCAAAGTCAATAAAATAAGATTATTGAGGTTGTATAAATGTCTTAACTGCCATTACTGTCAATTTATTTAACTCAATTCAATAGGTTACATTAAGATATTATTGCCTGTGTTTAAAATATTATGTAATTGAAATAAAACATTGTTTTTGTATTGAAATCATCACTATTTTAAATTTAACATGCATCCATAACACTGTATAGATTTATGGTGTGAATTGCGGATGTTGTAGAAGAAATTTCTGGTTTTTTTTACGTTTAACGGCTGATACGACATATAAATAATCTGCATTTCGACAGAATTTACAAAGCAAGCATCTTTCTGCTTTTTGAGCACTAGCCACGACTCGGCACGAGTAATTCTTTAACCAAGATCTTTCAAACTCAAACTAGTGTCCAATGATGAGGCAGATTTTTATCTTGAAATCGACACTGATTTAAAGAAAACGTCACCTTGTTCTGTTTGGAAAGTTTCAAGTTGAAAGTCGTACAAATATGACAGCACACAGCGTGGTTTTTTGACAGAAATCAATGTGAGTCAGATGCTCTAATTTATTAAAACTGAATATTTAAATGCATTGTTGTAAAGGGCATAGCTCACCATGATTTCAGTGAAGTAATTTCAGAGTGAAAACGGAAAACTTTCGATTTCTGGTTTGGTAGAAACTAGTGCACGATATATGATTGACTTGCAAGAAAACACTCGTGAAAACCTGAAAAATGGTCGCATCTGCAAGTGATGTGGAGCTTTGTTATGAACAAGTAATGACTTGGTGTTAAAAAAAACATTTACGAGTGCATCATCAAGGAAAACTATTACTCAAAACGGCATCGGTCATGCTGTCCAGAAATTGGGAGAAGAATATCAGTCCGTACGGATTTTGTCAGTCAGGACCGACGGACCAATGTTATTGGCATAGACTGCAAATGACAATGAATTTAAAGAGATACTTGTGTTTCAAAACATTTATGTGTATTTTTAGATTTCCCATTTTCAATAAAATGTTGCTAAAATTCTCAATTTAAAAGGTCAGGCCCCATTCCTAAAAGAGTGAGGATTGCCGTCCACTTCAATACTTACCCCAAGCCCATAGTGCTACAGCATTCCACTGAAAAATTAAGAAAAATATCATATATACAAATAGTCCACTGCTAGTATTACTGAGAAAACTTCAAGATGATGAACCGTTTAGAACTCTACATATTTCAATAGATTCTGTTAGCTAGGTGTTACGTACACAGACATAAAGACAAATAATGAAATTAAAGCTTTAGTTCTTTTAATCCTTTGAAGATTCTGTTGTGTTGCCCCACCAGAATACCTTGTCAAGCCTTCATTGTTTTATTCTAGAAAATCTGGGCTTTGGTGACCAGCTCGCTCGAAGAGAACTTTAAATACAAATATAATAAATACCTGTGTGGCTGTCAAACAATAAGCAATCTATCATTTCTAGGCATTCAATTTCTATTTGCGATTTCAAGCAAAAAACTATTTGGATTCAAAGAAAAATATAGCTAGAAACAATAGATGACCTACTGACTGACTGTCACCCACGGCCAGGTATTTATTATTCAAAGTTCTCTTGAAGCAAGTCGGTCACTGAAGCCAACATGAAGTCATGAAGGCTTGACAAGGGATTCTGGAAAGAGTACAAATGTAACATGACAAACTCCCCAAAGGGATTGGAGTTCTTTATAATTAGGGATCTTCATTTAGGGTCGTCGTTAACTATCTAATGAAAATATATAGGATATACTTTTTTTCACTGATAGAGAGCTCAGTTCAAATGAGGCCATTCACAAAGCGAACTCATACAGGGTTTCCACTAGAAGCTGAGAGTCAAGGGTCACTGACCCCTCAGTGAAAATTTCTGGGGGTCAAAACTCAAAACTGAAGAGTCATAATGATTCAAGAGTCAAAATTAAAAGTTTATTGCACTTTTTGTGAATCATAATAGATGGAGTAGATGCAATGCCTACACAATCTGTAAATGCTCAGCCAGTCAGGCTTACAAAGCGTTACCATGTGTAAGGTACATTTTTATAATGAGTACATGTAGATCTATTTCTGAATTTAATGTTGACTTGATTTTCTTCTTCATTTGTGCATCTTGCATGTTACTTGTTAGTCATGGGACATTTCTGAAGTTCCATCAGACTTGCCTCAACCATTTGTGTCCCAATTTTAGGTTATTTATTATTAATTTTTAAAATGGGATTAACCAAAACAGTAACTTTTAAAATCTGGGCATAGTTCCAGCAGTGATATATATATAATAATAAATAATAGAAAAGCAGTAGGCTTGATAGTTTATAATTACCACAGGTACCTGAGGACAGGAATTTGTATTTTTTTTTTCATTTTGTTAATTTACTATTATTTGCAATATCACTCAATGCTATTGATGTAATTTTATTTATTTTATTTTATTTTAAATTCTTTCCCAAGTTTAGATTATGTCCTGTTTTGGATTACACATGTACATACACTCCAATATACAGAAACAGGGCATAATCTAAAAAACCTTGAAAGTAAATAAAATTACACCAATATTGTATATTAATAGAGGGCGAAGCCCTCATATATGTAGAGAAGCTCACATTTTTTATTCCTACTACATCCGGGGACCCGTACTACTAATGGTAAAAATTTTGCTCACATCGGGAATTTGCGCGTGACATAAAAAAAAAATGACGGAAATGCGAAGTCATTACTTAAAAGCGCATTGCAAACGAAGTTATAAACTACCACACTAAGAAACGTTTTGTAGACCGAGACTTTCCCATAACCACTAGGGTTGTACATCAAACCCGATCACGAAGCGCCTCCATTATTCTGGTAGTGTGAACTGCACGAAATGATGGATACGCTGGGATAGAGAAAAATATATTGCATAAAAACATTTTTGTGCCTTTAATTCATGACTAATTCCACATAGATTCTATTTAAATTTTAGCACGAAGGAAACAGTCAGCCACTCAATATTTTATTTAAAAGTAATAAAACAATGAGTGAATGACCGGGACATTTACGAGATAAAAACACTGTCACTGAATATTAATCTCTTTGGTGATTCTGTCGTGTTGTAAAACAAGGAGCCACACTCGCTTTCAAGGCATTGCCTTGGTTCATATTATCAGTGAAAATGTTTTTATTTTGAAAACTGGCCTACAAAATATTTTTTGAAACTAAATTTAATGTGACAGACTATAATTTTAATTTTCTTTAATTCTTTAAAACATTTGTGTTATTCATCTACACTGATTTCTACAATAACCTGATAAGAACTACGCCCAGTAAGTTATAATGAAGAAATGATGACATCATATTTATTTTCTAGTAGGCCTAATTTTCTTATTTTGTCTATCCAATTCTAGTTATCTAAAATATTGACTGTGAATCATGGGCAATTATGAGTTTCGTCACCACGCAGAAGAAATAATGTTTTATGTTTCGTTAATAGAGATTAGTAGTTGGTGAGAGGATATTAAATTGTTTACCTTTTTCACTTCAAATCGTTTCTTTCCCCCTTTGTCAGAACCAGTTGGGGGACCATCAGTGTCGTCGATATCCATAGCGGCAGCCATTACATGCGCATGTGCAACTTTTGATGGTCGAACTAAATGCCAAATGAAGATATGATAATAATCGTGTTTTCAAATAAATTCAAGATATCAACAACAAAAATGTAAAGATAGATAAAGTGATTATAAAATCAGTGAAATTTAACTTTCATCCATTGTTTGTTAAATTATTACTTCGGAATTGTTCTGGAATTTCTATACAACAAAGAATTCAGAGATAATGACCCAGATATTTTCCTGATTTTAGACGGAGCATATGTTGTAAATAATCTTTAGAATTTAAATTTAGAAAAATAATAGAACGAATAATTTCTTGATTATTGTTATATATTGTTTACCGAGACCGTATTTGTTTTGCGTCTGGATAGCGGAAAATTACATGTTACGTATATCACAAAAGTACACAGAAACAAGACCGAGTGATCATTCAGACTACAAACTAATTTTTCTTCTTTCCATCATGGAATGAACTCCAATCCGGCGCATGACAGGAATACAGCTAAAATTTGCAATACATGTGTCTAAAAAGATATAATACTCATAGGCGTCGGAACCGGGGGGGGGGGGGGGGGGGGGGGGGGGCTTAGCTTTTTTTTTGCAAAGATAGACATAGGTGTTAAAAATTGAGGCTTAGGCCCAGACGTTTCTGGCGTGTGTGTGTGTTTTAAGTTGGTTTAGCCCCCCCCCCCACTTTCAATTTGCTTCCGACGCTTATGATACCAGTATCTTCGTTTCTTTTTATCAACAATTATCTAACAGAATCTTGTGTATCCTGCCATTTCCATCACTTCCTCATTTGTTTTCCTTTCTGTCCATGATATTTTCAAAATCCTTCTTATGTACCACATTTCTGCAGCTTCCAGCCTTCTCTCCGATTCTTTGGTCAATGTCCAACATTCGCTTCCATATAGTAGTGGGACCATACATAGGCTTTCAGAGCTCTCATTTTGGGGTCCTATGTTCCTGTTTGTGAAGATGGATTTCATTTTACCCCATAGCGACTTTTTCTTTTTTACATCGCACCTGGCAAGTTATTGTGAAACCAAGGTACTTGAAGGTTTCTACTTGTTTGATTTGTTCTCCTTTAAAATGCTGCATATTGAGATGGCCATGCATTCTGTCTTCTTTGCATTTGGAGGCCTTTGTTTTCACTCTCTCTTGCAACAGTTGTGAGGATTTTCTGTAATTTTTGTCCGCAATCAGAACTGTGTGCATACCTCAGATTGTTTATGTTGAGTCCTTCGTGATCCTCTATGTTGCGCAGGATGATTTCACTATAGATGTTGAAGAGATCTGGTGAGAAAACACAGCCTTGCCTTACTCCTCTACATATTGGTCTGTATTCGCTGCGATCGCCGTCAACTCTGATAGCTGCTTCTTGTTCCCAATAAAGATCTCTCCTGAAAGTCATCAGACATCGACAACTGAAATTCTTTGGGCACATCATTAGATCAGACAGGCTGGAGAAACAACTTCTATCAAAATAGAGGGAGTCGAATACACTGACAGCCTGAGTAGTTTCGTTTTGATAAGACGAAGCGCTGATAGGGATGGATGGAAGGCCATGATCGCCGATGTCTGCAACAGGCCTGGCACATGCAGAAGAAGAAGAAGATCTAACAGAATAGATATTTAGAAGATACTTTTAATCGTCATTTTAGTGCATAAAAATGCTACAATACATGTTTCTCTCTTTTTTATCTTCATAAATTTAAAATGATTTTATAAATTTAACTTCATTCAGAGATATTTGATATATTTTCAAATTTTTATATCTACCTAGTTTCGGGGTGGATTCAGGAATTTTCAAAGAGGGGCGCATTTTTTGGGGGGCTGGGGGAACAAGACGCCATATGTGTGAAAATGGTGTATTTTTTATGCAATTATGTAGGAAGCAAATGAAAAGGTGTTTTAGAAATGTATCTTGTTCCCACTTTTTCATTTACCTGGGGTTTAACCACTTTTTGGTAATATCCTTGGTAGATCAAAAAGTGGGAACATGATAAGTGGGTTATGTTTGAAGCTAGAGACATTAAATTAAACTTGTTTATACTTCAAAATTAAAATTTGAACTTAAATTAAAACTGTATTGCATACCTTATCAATCATAGACGTCGGAAGCAAATTGAAAGTGGGGGGGGGGGGGGCTAAACCAACTTAAAACACACACACGCCAGAAACGTCTAGGGGCTAAGCCCCAATTTTCAACACCTATGTCTACCTTTGCAAAAAAAAGTGGGGGGGGGGGGGCTAAGCGCCCCTAGGCCCCCCCCCGGTTCCGACGCCTATGTCAATAGTAGAGTGGTGCAAACTCTAAAAGAAGTCGCGAAAATGTTTTGAAATTTGTCTTTAATTTTTCGACTTTTTATAGAAAAATGAAAGGTTTTACACCAATTTTATCAACTTTAGGCGGCACTCTCTTCCTCATCACCGCACACTTTACTAAGTTTTGGATTTATTGTGAGGCAATTTTTATTAGGGGTATGGTTTTAGTATCTTTCAAATAATTTTTTAAAATTTGGAATTTCTTTTTTTACACCCAGACGCGAAAATACGGAAAGCAATCCCCTAATAAACCACTTTGATTATCCTTCTAAAAAGAAGGTTGGATCAGCAAAAAGTTACTAAAATCGGGACAAAAGTTTGGCCTAGTATCTTCCATACATTGAATTATGACCTCTTTATCATTATAATGGTGGATTGATGGATTAATTCGGAAGCCCGATGAGGTATCCTCTAGCTTCCAGACACCAAAAAAATCGCCATTTCCCCGTGGTCCAAGGTATGCTTCCCAGAAATGTTTAATTATTAAACATCAGAAACTAAATTATCACATTGCGACTCATTGCGGGTTTCATATTTGACTAGAACGAAGTTTCTTTTCAGAAGTAACGACATTATAACAAGTTTTTTTAAACCCTGGATTTTTCAAAAACATTTGAAACTTTGAATACAAACAAATAAAAATCCATTTTGACAGCTTGTATGCCTTTAAAACTTATCGATTAAAATAACTTGTATGACAAACAAACATTTGAAGTTTAATATATTTCATTTGACTGAAAACACATTTTTATGCATCCAACTAACTGCGCATCAAATATATTTTTGGAAGATCTTTCTATTTACTGATATATATTTTACACGGCGCCAATAATTTTTCTTTTCTTTTTTCTGAGATGTCAGACTTAAGTGAAGTGCCACAAATTTTGACCTGTGCTATGAACTGATGCCAACGTAGTGAGGGTTTGTACCACACCTTTCGTGACACTGGGCCTGGGTTTTATGTCTCATCCAAAAAACCGTGACTTTCACTTCGTATGGCGATTGCATAGTGAAGAAACAGTCATTTCCATTTTTAAAAGTCTTTGGTATGACCATCCGTGTGGGAATCAAACCTGGTACCTTCCGCTGCCGTGTTGAACGCACTGTCAGGTATAAAAATATTTTTATGAATATAGATTTTATTTTTGACACTTTTCTGTTTTACTTATCTCAAAATAATGGAAATTTTCGGAAATGTAACAAATGGGGAGAAATGATCGGGTTCGGAGTATACGTTGATCTAAAATAATCGTTTGTCAATTACTATTCCTATTTTTGTCAGTTTCACAGAACATGTCAGGAACAGCAATGTTGGGATTAGGAGGTTCCAGTTTTTCCTCAAAATCAAAACAGCATGAACACAACCCTGAGGGTGATGGCTGTGAAGGGTGCAATGCTAATTCTAGTAAAGATCATCCTATATTCGCTGCTGTTAGATCTGGGTAAGATTTTTTTCGGTAAAAACTGGAAAATCTAATGTTTATTTTCGAAATTCTGACTTGTTTTCACCAACTGATCCAATTTCTCAAGAACGTCGAAAAACGACCGAATCACAGAAAATATCTACTTGCATATACAAGAACAGTTTGTCATCTGTTGAAGTGTAAATTGATAAATATTTTAATCAGCAAGTATCAAATTTAACTTGTCCACGTGGTGATTCGTGAGGTCATAGTTGACAAAAGCCGGTTTTGTTGTTATTGTTGCTATGCGCATATATACAAATCAAATATTGTTTGAAGGTTTTCAGACAGTATTCCTTAATTTTAAGCTTCCTTCATAAGTATTTATCTTTTAATTTGTTTATCTGAAATGATTTTTATTGATTGGTTTGGAAACTCTCAAGAAATTGTGAGACACTGGTTTTATATTCTCACCTGTCAATGCACAGGACTCTGACATTTTCTCAATGTGCACAAGACCTTCTGTACGTAGGCCAACAAAAAATAAAACAAAAACAAAACACAACACAAAGATTGAAACATCTTTTTCTGGACCTGGACTGAATCCACCACACAATTGTTGTTTTTTCTCAATAAAACTTACATTAACAGCAACCGAGTATCAAATTATCAATAAAACACTATAAGTTTCCACACCTCGTAGTTTTTTTAAAAAGTTTTTTGTCTTGGTTCAAACTGAAGCGTAACACACAGGTTTCATGATGATCTTACCGGAAGTTCACTACTGACAGTATAGAAGCAAGTAAACTTCCTGTGAAACTTGCATGTTTAATTTCAGCATGAAGAACAATGATAAACTGTTAAAAAACTATGAGGTATGGCAACTTCAATGATTTGATACTCCCCGAATAATGCAATTGTTGTAATTATCCATCATCTGGAAATTATTCATTCTAGTACATCATGGGATTTATTTATCCTGGCTTAAACCCTAGGAGGGATTATAAATTGTAAACATATGTGTATATATGTGTGTGTGTGTTGAGAACATTTTTCTGCATTATGATCATGAAATGAAAGAAAACACATTTATTTTGAACTGATTTGACTTTATTATATTCAAAGCGCTATAAATGATTCATTCATTCCGTTTTTTTTTTTCGCTCAGGCCAGGAGTGTTTATAAGCCCACATTATTTATATTGTTATGGCAAACTTAAATTTCTAGTTTTTGAATTTTTAACGGCGTATAAATAGTCTGCATTTCGACAAAATTTACAAAGCAAGCGTCTGTCTTCTCTTCTAGCACTAGCCACGACTCGGCAGGAGTATTTCATTAACCCAGATCTTTCAAACTCAAGCTAGTCTCTGATGATGAAATTGACACTGATTTAAAGAAAACGTCATCTCGTTCTGTTTGGAAAGTTTCAAGTTGAAAGTCGTACAAATGTGACAGCACACAACGTGCTTTTTTGACAGTAATCAATGTGAGTCAGATGCTCTAATTTATCGAAATTGAATAGTCAAATGCATTGTTGTAAAGGGCATAGCTGACCATGATTTCGGTTATGTAGGTTCAGAGTGAAAACGGAAAACTTTTGATATCTGGTTCAGTAGAAACTCGTTGCGATATGCAATTGACTTGCAAGTAAACACTCGCCAAAACCTAAAAATGGCCACATCTGCAAATTATTTAGAGCTTTTTTATGAACAAGTTATGACTTGGCGTTAAAAAAAGTTTATGAGTGCATAATCAAGGAAAACCATTACTCAAAACGGCATCGGTCCTGCGGTCCAGAAATTGGGAGAAGAACATCGGTCCGAACAGATTTTTGTCAGCCAGGACCAACGGATTGATGTAATTGGCATAGACTGTTTGATTTAATGAAAGTAGTAATGATAACTGTATAAACTGATTAATGATTAATTTACATAAATGTGTATGTGAATCGTACAATTCCTGTGATGCCATCATAACCGTAAAAAACGAGTAGAACCGACCGTATGATTATCAAGAATTTACCCAACCTTATCACCAAGTAATTGTGAATCAGATAATGAATATAGATGAGATATCCTTAGAACTCGTTATACTGCCACACTTGTAATACCACCCGAATATGTCTCATACAAATGTATGAAAATAGTGCATTGGGTACATGTACAGGAAAATACATAATGTTCAAAACACAAGAAATATCAACTTAACACAATTTCACATAACAATTCAAATATATATTTTATGTACTTTTTAACATTAATGTTTTAGACACTTAGAAATACAATGTCAAAACTGAAAATTATTTTGATTGGCCAAGTGAAAAATAACACAGTTTACATCAATTTTGTATGAAGTGGTTTTTTTTCACGCTGTGAAAAGAAACAAAAATTACAAATATATTTAATTGATAAATCCTTGTATTTCACTATCAAATATGTAATGAATATGTATACCTTATATTTTTTTCAGTTTGCTAGTACCTGTACAAACAATTGCAGAGGATGGTCCAGAGGTGTTCTCTATGCGGGATGAGAAAGGTCACACCCCAGCACATTGGGCATGCTTGGGAGGACATGGAACAATACTACGGTTTATCATGGACAATAAAGGCCCTGTTGATGAGCCTAGTAATAATGAATTAGGGGCAAGGCCCATTCATTGGGCTTGTGTGAGTGGGCATATTTCAATCGTAGATATCTTATTGCAGTATGGTATTAATATAGATGTGATAGATAACAAGGGCTGCACGCCATTAATTGTAGCTGTACAATATGGACACACAATGTTATCTGGTTATCTGATGGGTAAAGGATCAAGGTTACAGATGGTGGACAAAGACGGTGATAATGCTTTACACTGGGCCTCATTTAAAGGTTTGTGCACGTTTCGTTTTTGTTTTTTTGTGTGTTATTGATATTTTAACAGTGGAACCTGTCTTGAAAGACCAAGAATTTGCCACTTAAATGTGGTCTCTAAAGACAATGTCCCTCTAAAGACGAACCTGTCTTGAAAGACCAAGAATTTGCCACTTAAATGTGGTCTCTAAAGACAAATGGTCTCTAAAGACAAGTGGTCCCTCAAAAGAGGTTTTATCTAATAAAGCGTTATTTCATTGAAATTTTATTTATTTTACAATGATTATGAAACAAGTTATGTCAACTTATATTAATGTTTCTTGTTGGCTGTAATGTTGGTGTCCTTGCTGTGGGAGGAAACAGCTAGGAGTACATGGAGAAAACTCCGACTTGGCAACTAGCATACCATCTCACACACTCCCCTGTCAAATCCAAAAATTGAACTTGGTTCACATTGTTGGATTATAGGATTATTTAATTAAGTGGTTTTCAGAGTGTGGTCACAGAAATCAGGTGGTCTTTAATGAGAGGTCTTTCAAGACAGGTTCCACTGTAATATAGAAGCAGGAAATTTCAGTGGTATTTTTATTTTATTGTTTAAATTTATCAGCAAAATTAAAACCATGATGAAATTGATGTATAATACTCCTAGTAATAATTAAAACCATGATGAAATTTGTGTATGATACTCGTAGTAATAATTTCCTTTACAAACGTCACCTCATTTCTGTAGTTCATACTGTACAGTGTTTCCTGTAGTTATGGTCCTTCATGTTTTCTTATTGAATGGAAAAGAAAACAGCTCAAATCAGATAGAACTATGATATGGCACAATGTCATGAGTACATATTCAATAAGTGAAATATGTAACTAATCAGATAACTCAGAATAAATTTATTTCAATGAAATTCAATGTTAACAAATTTCTTTTAATTTTTAAAACAATAAAAGTTTACTGCCAGAAAATTGTCTGTTTCTACATTCTATGAACATGATATTATGAGTCAATTCTTCTGTGGCCAAAGTAGGGTACAAGTGAAAACTTTAGAAAGTATCCAGACACTACTTTGAAACATAATTGTACAAACGCTACAGTGCCTTTTTTGAAAGATTTAATTTTTTTTTTGCAAATCCTTCCAGGTTCTGTTAGACACTTTAATATGGTTTTTGCTGTACAAGAACTTGAAGTGTGATTTGGAGTCCTGCATCTTGTCAAAGTTTTTGTACTTATTCCAGTATTAATTCATTTCAAATAGGAGTTTCTGTTATAACATGTATACGTGTAAGTAAGCGTGCAACATAGAATGTCTTATATACAATCATAATCATTGATTTATCTACACACATTAGATTGTTTGACTGCTTTTTTGATGACAACAACTGATATTATTCTATAGAATTGTGATGTATGATGTCTTTTTCAGGTTTTTCTGAGTTGATGCGTTTGTTGATTTATTCTGGATTCAACCCGCGTCAGAAGGATAACTATGGCCAGACTCCACTTCATTTGGCCTGTATAAGTGGAAATCTGACCGCAGTAACGGAACTCTGTGAACAGGTAAGTTAAGTACAGATATCAACACACCTAGAATGATCACCTGAAATAAGACATGGCAAAAAGTAATCAAATTACCGGTAGTGAATTTGTATGTATTATTGCAAAATATATCTCAGAGAGTGAAATCAGTTTATAATAAAATAGTTAAAATGTAGCAACAATAATGTGAAACAAGATTTGAAATGACATACAAGATATAACAGTACAGTTGTTTATTTTACATGACTTATATACACAGTGTATATACATGTAACTACTGCTGTTGTTTCACAAGGAATATATGCAATGTGCAGTGGTCATTATTTCAATACATCTACACAATAAATAACAGTACAGATGTCATTTACATAGAAGAATATCCTCTACAGTTAAATTATAAAAAGACAACAAATAATCCCAATTTGTTTATTAGATGTAACTATAGATGACATATTGAAATGTATTTGTATAGATGGCTGTATAATGTACAGTGTTTTTCATTGCCACTGTGAGTACATAACATAATAACATCTCATTATAGGATTGTGTTGAACTTGATTTACCAGACAAAAACGGCAAAACACCTTTGATTCTAGCAACAGGAAGGAAGCATGATGAAGTCTGTGAATATCTAAGACGCCAGGTCAAATTGAAAAATAGTTTATTACCGAAAATAGATCTATTGTAAGTGGTTGAATCTATTTTATGTGTTTTTATGTCAATGGTGTGTGTCTCAGTCAATGTGTATGTGTGACATGTTTTGTTTGTTTTTTTTTAATTTCTTGACATATTGTTTTAATCTGGTGGTTTTTAGGCTTTGTTTTTGTTGTTTCGTTTTTAAAGATAAAATAGTTGTTACATTCTTACTTTTAATTTGATGTTTATCCTGTTATAAAGAAATGCTGGATACTTCACTAGGATTTCCTTAGGCCATTTTATGTCCATTTACAGGACCTATTCCCAATGCAAAAATGGTTTGTACTTTGGTAAAAAATATGCAAAAATTCCAAAATTTGACTTTCCAACTGAAGCATAAAATATTTTCACACAAATGTTTAGAATAAAGTTTTTCTGTTTTAGTTAAATATTGTATATTTTCCCAAATTAAACCCTGGTCCCAGAATTCAGGAGTTATGAAACCCCCTACTTCAGTTCATTAACTGTTTGCATTCCAAATTTGTAGACAGTGTAGATAAAGATATATATATTGATTTATAGTTTGAACATCTCTGCCTTTTATTTATTATAAAATGAAAATATTTCATTTTCAGAACCATTGCCTTTGGTCCACCGGGTAACAGCAAATCAGCCATTTTGTTTTTTATTATAAATGTTGTGTTTTGGGGCTACCCAATGTATGCATTAAAGGTGAGCTAAAGTTCTATTAATTTCCCTATATTTGCTTTATACTGTAATTTATGTAATTAAGGCGCTGCTCTAATTAAGATGCCACAAAGGCTAAAATAACGTGAATTTATTTGAATATAGGCATCCTTTGAAAGGAAAAAAATACCCCCTCACAACAACAAAAATGAAACTTTACAATGATTACTGAGAAATAAGTAACTTTATGATGATTGCTGAGGGATAAGTAACTTTAAGATAATTACTGAGAAATAAGTAATATGATGATAACTGAGAAATAAGTAACTTTATGATGATTGCTGAGAGATAAGTAACTTTAACATAATTACTGAGAAATAAGTAATATGATGATAACTGAGAAATAAGTAACATTATGATGATAACTGAGAAATAAGTAACTTTATGATGATAACTGAGAAATAAGTAACTTTATGATGATAACTGAAAGATAAGTAACTTTACAATGAACTTAATGCTTATTTTCAGTGTTTACCCTACACATGGGCTGAACTCCATATCATCCATATCCTGTTTTTCATATGTAATATTGCTATGTGGTTCTGTCTCTTCCATGCCAGTACAACTGATCCAGGGTATCTACCCAGGAATATACCCGAATATGACTTAGCTATAAAACAGGTATTTATCATATAAAGCTGATCCAGGTATCTACCAAGTAATATACCCGAATATGACTTAGCTATAAAAGAGGTATTTATCATATAAAGCTGATTCAGGGTATCCACCCAGGAATATACCCAAATATGACTTAGCTATAAAACAGGTATTTATCATATAAAGCTGATCCAGGGTATCCACCCAGGGATATACCTGAGTATGACTTTGCTATAAAACAGGTATTTATCATATTAAGCTGATCCAGGGTATCCACCCTGGAATATACCTGAGTATGACTTAGCTATAAAACAGGTATTTATCATATAAAGCTGATCCAGGGTGTCTAGCCAGGAATATACCCATTATGACTTTGCTATAAAACAGGTATTTATCATATTCAGCTGATCCAGGGTATCCACCCAAGGATATACCTGAGAATGACTTAGTTATAAATTAAGTATTTATCATATAAAATCCACCCTGGAATATATTTATGACTTATATAAAACAGGTATGATCATATTAAGCTGATCCAGGGTATCCAGCCCAGGAATATACCCACGTATGATGACTTTGCTTAAGTATTTATCATATAAAGTTGATATAGATGACATATATATAGTGGCTCACCTAGATAATTGTTTATAAAGAATGTTTCATTCTCATTTAGCCAAAATCTGTCAGTGGTGTGTAATTTGATTTGATATAATAGTGGCTCACCTGGATAATTATTTATAAAAAAATGTTTTACTCTCATTTTAGCCACTATGTGTAGGTGGTGCCTAATTTGATTTGATATAATCGTGGATCGCCTAGATAATTGTTTATAGAAGAATGTTTCATTCTCATTGAGCCATAATCTGTGGGTGATGCCTAATTTGATTTGATATATATGGCCTCATTGTGGTTTTACTCTCATTTTAGCCACTATGTGTCAGTGGTGCCTAATTGATTTGATATAATAGTGGCTCACCTGGATAATTGTTTATAAAAAATGTTTCATTCTCATTTAGCCACAATCTGTTGAAATATATTAATCTATAAACAGTATTGCAAATGATGTTTGACAACTTCTACAGGTGGCGCAGTTTGATGAGTGGCGACAAAACGAGAATCCATTAAGTAGACTTTGTCATACGTGTAGAACAGTAAAACCGCTGCGGGCTAAACATTGTAGAATATGTAATCGATGTGTGCAAGTGTTTGATCATCATTGTCCGTATATATACAATTGTGTTGGATATTATAACAGGTAAGTTTTGTTTACATAACTATGCATGTTATACAGGTAGAGGATGTATATATTGTTTTACAATATAGAACCAATAGCTACATTCACATCCATATCACAGAAAATCTTATTACATCCGCCTATATTACAGTAGATCTACCTATATCTATGGAATAACAGCATCAAATTTACAGTATCTCTATATATAAAATAGCACCACCTACATCACATTACCTCTAATATAAAATATCACCACCTACATCAAATTACCTCTAATATAAATACCACCACCTACATCACAGTATTTATATATATAGAATAGCACCATCAAATTTACAGTACTTATATATAAAAAAGCACTATTCACATCACAGTACCTCTATATATAAAAGAGCACCGTCCACATCACAGTACATCTGTATATAGAATAGCATCACCTACATCAGGGTATCTATATTTATAGAATAGCATCATTTACATCACAGTACTTATATATATATATATATCTGTATATAGCTAAATTCACAACACAGTACCTCTATATATAGAAAGCACCATCTATATCATAGTACCTCTATATATAGAGCACCATTCACATCACACTTCTTTTATATATATATATATAACTACATTCACATCACAGTATCTATCTATATAGCTACATTCACATCACAGTACCTCTATATAGCTGTATTCACATCACAGTACCTATATATAGCTACATTCATGTCACAGTATCATATAGAAGCTAGCATCACAGTACCTCTATATTTAGCTATTCACATTTAGTATCTAGCATCATACATTCACATCACAGTACCTATATAGCTACATTCATATCAAAGTACCTATATATATATGTAGCTACATACACATTACACAGTATATATAGCTATATTCACATCACATTACCTAGACATAGCTACATTCACATCACAATACCTATATATAGCTACATTCACATCACAGTACCTATATATAGCTACATTTACATCACATTACCTACATATAGCTACATTTACATCACAGTACCTATATATAGCTACATTTACATCACAGTACCTATATATAGCTACATTTACATCACATTACCTATATATAGCTACATTTACATCACAGTACCTCTATATATAGAATTTAGCACCATTACCTACATATCTACATTATCACATTACCTACATATAGCTACATTTACATCACATTACCTACATATAGCTACATTTACATCACATTACCTACATATAGCTACATTTACATCACATTACCTACATATAGCTACATTTACATCACATTACCTATATATAGCTACATTCACATCACAGTACTTATCTGTACACACGTGGTGATAAGATAATACATATAGTCAGATTGTGGCATGTGTTAATGTTGCTGTGTTTGACATTTTATCCTGGTATATTTAACTGCCATGCTATAGCTAGTAGTAAGCTTGCTTAATCAGTTTGTAACATAGATATATCATAGTACCTCTATATATAGAGCACCATTCACATCACACTTCTTTTATATATATATATATAACTACATTCACATACATCATAAACCATGTACCAGTGTATATTGTTGCATTTTGTGTTTGTGATTGTTTATATAAACACATTATGATCCTAAAATACTAATACATATCCCACTGGAAAGCCGCAGGTTCGAGCCTCAGGCTTTTCCTGTTGTTCGGATGAGATGTCACATTACCCGTGTCGCTTTAGGTATACGTTAAAGAACCTCACGGCTCACATCAAATTTTTAAGCCCTGCATATGAGTACATTCTTGAGTCACATTACCTATACAATACAGCAACAGCAATAATACATATCCCAACACTGTTACCTTTGTCCAACCTGTTACATATGTTTTACATACTCACTGTCTGAGCTCTAGGTCTCACATACAAACTCAAAAGTCTAATCTAACAATGTATTTGAATAACCGTATATTACGGCCTATAGGTCGATATTTTTTTTCACCTAGTTGTGAGCTACCTATTCACATCGACAATGCCTATAAAAAAATAGTGAAATATTTAACATGTATCTGCATTACTCATTCTAACATATAATTCAAAATTTCCACAGGATAATTAGGGGCCTACTCCATATACTCTTTTGTATTTACACTTAATACGACTATTAAATGTGACCTACATTGTGCGTATCACAGTGTTCATAATCAAGTGACACAATAAATAAGTTACAATATCATTCAGATTCAAGACTGTCAGAAAACTGTGTAATAATGTTGCTGTTGTTTGACATTATATTTATCCTGGTATATTATACTTTTGAATGATATATCTCGTACTGTGAAGCTTGCTTAATTCAGACTTTCAGGACACTACAAGCTGTGTTCACATGGAACGTGACCTTCAAATAAGGATCGCGCCAGTCTTTGAAGTTGTTGCAGTTTTGGAAAAAGTGTTACGTAAATTAATTGACACTAAACCTTGAGTATTTAATTGTTTGATTGCCTAAAATCCTCATGTAAGGATAAGACACTGATTGAGGGCCGCAGGTTAAACAGCCTCAAGCTTTTAATGATGATTTGACGGATGAGATAATGGCTATGCTTGTAACAAAATCAGTCACCGTGACGCTATAAGTGATGTTAAATATGTTAAAATGAACCCTCACGGCTCAATGGTCAAATTTAATATTTGTACCGTAATATGGCCGTGAAAGATTCTTGAGTGTGACATTAAACACCAATTTTTAAACATAAACGATGCAATTTTTATCTTCCAACATGTTTCCACCTCTGTCCATCGACCTTTCCTCATATGTTTTACTATACTCACTTAACCTGAGCTCTAGGTCTCAAAATACAAACATTCGAAAAGTATCCCCCATATCGAACAATGTATTTGAAATACGGTAAAGTATTTCAACATTTTGAGAATTAAGTTTTACCACATAATGAACTAAATTCAGTATTTCACACAAAAATTTGTGTTTTAATGGTTGGTCATGTTGCAAAGAGGAGTTATATCTTTATATCTTAAAACATGTTCCTTTTCTTATGACTAGGAGGCCTCCATGGCCCTGTGGTTAGTCAATCACGCTTTCCATGAAGTCCATAAGTCTCTTATCTCTAGTCAGCGTGCCCCCCGGAACCTAAGCTGATTTTGTGACATTGATTGTCAGTTTACTTACGGAAGGCCATTTGTCTCCACCGTGGTACATAGTAACCGGGTTCTCCGTCATTTAAAACAAAAACAAACAGATAAACTCAAAAGGTGTGGCAATGTGCAGAAATCCGCATTACTAGCTGACTGTGACAGCTCAATCTGTGGTCAGAAATCTGCATTACTAGCTGTCTGTGACAGCTTATTCTGTCCGGAAATCCCCATTACTGGCTGACTTTGACAGCTCAATCTATGGTCGGAAATCTGCATTACTAGCTGACTGTGACGGCTCAATCTATGGTCGGAATTCTGCATTACTAGCTGTTTGTGACAGCTCATTCTGTCCGGAAATCCCCATTACTAGCTGACTGTGATGGCTCAATCTATGATCGGAAATCTGCATTACTAGCTGTTTGTGACAGCTCATTCTGTCCGGAAATCCCCATTACTAGCTGACTGTGATGGCTCAATCTATGATCGGAAATCTGCATTACTAGCTGACTGTGACAGCTCTATGTCCGGAATTCTGCATTACTAGCTGACTGTGACAGCTGTATCTATGGCTGACGACATCTTCCTATTACTTCAAACTTTCAAGGCAAATCATGACAAAACAGTAAAAACAAAAAGTTTTGTTGTAAGAATGAATTATATGTAAACTGCTTATGTTGACAAATATATAAGCTGATCAGACATGTAGGTATGGGATCTCTCTAGTACATTAACATATCCATCTACCCCTGCAATAAAATGTACTCTACTTTACATCACTGACAGACCAGTTCAATTCTATCTTTAGAGGTGAATTGGGTCACTCAGTACACAGGCTGTTGGTTCTACATCTTTCCTAGTTTAAAAGTCATTTAATCTTAAATGCATTTATTTTTGTCTACAATACATGTCAGATATATAGCATATGTATAATTTATCTTAAAGCATGGTCATATTTATAGAGTATTTATGTTTTGTGCATGAAATTGATGGTCTGTAGCCAGAGGTCTTACAATCTTCCTGGTGGTTTGTGCATCTTTCATGTAATCTGCTGTGTATACATTCCGGGTGATTAGGTTTCCATTGTCTGTACTCAAATCTATCTTAATGGCTTGTAATGTTACTGTATGTTCTTATACCTGTTATGTGTACATGTATACAACTGTTTCCTGATAGTTATACATCTGCATGTTTACTAGAATTGCTTTATTTGTAAGTCCGCTAGCTATTCAATCCAGCAATATTCTGATTTTTAGGTATCATATTATGTGTAAAATACATGTATGAATCAATGTTCTTTTGACATTCTGTGGAAGGGAACCTTTAAGAATATATGAAACATAGTCATCTACCCACTTCTTATCATTCTCTTCATGTTAAATTTTACTTTCTTTCACCTTAACATAACATTTTCCTTTCTACCTTCCACTCACCACTCACTTCCTTCCCCTCTCCTATATATATATATACATGTATATATATATATATATTATTGCCAACTTTACATCATACTTGAAAGACATCTTAAATTCACAGTGAAAAGATAAACTATTGATATTCTTTGGAAATGTATGAAAAAATCCAAATCTCTGACAATAATATATATAAGTCTAATTTAAAAAACTGTGGTAAATACAGGAACCTTAGAATTATTTGGAGGGGCAAATTACTAACAACTCAACCATTTCATGCACTGTATTGTTATGTAGCTAGTAAATTTACTTTACCAGAGGAATGCCCATTGAACCATATCTATTTATTAATCAGT
The DNA here is from genome assembly GCA_030159075.1 of Atrina japonica. Taxonomy (NCBI): domain Eukaryota; kingdom Metazoa; phylum Mollusca; class Bivalvia; order Pterioida; family Pinnidae; genus Atrina; species Atrina japonica. The sequence goes on from BROG01000558.1 coordinate 153,785, forward strand.
TTCATTTAGTCAGAACATAGCCTTAACATTGTTTGAATGTTTAAATTACTTCGAATGTCTATAGCTATTAACATTGCTGATGAAGTAGTTGTGCTGTAATTAATTATATATCATTCCCCGTGCATTTGGGTAAATTTTCTATAGTTTCATTGCATGTTCCCTGTTTCTTATTTGGTCCCTAACAGTGACAGTGTATTCATTCTGTTCTCTTAATTATTATCATTATTTTTAATTTTAATTTTCGTATTTGTGGTTTCTGGTATGGTATTTTCTCCAGAATGTCTAAAGATGTCCTTCTGTGATCCATACTTATTATAAATTAATATTTTGTGAAAATTCAGATGTATTAGATTATATTTGAATATCTTTAAAAAGTTTTTACAAAATCAATATAATTGTTAATATACAAGAGTGATAACTGTTTAAATCTGTGTTAATGAGATGCTTGAAGTGATTACTGTTTAAATCTGTGTTAATGAGATGCTTGAAGTGATTTGTAAAGGGAGATAACTGTTTAAATCTGTGTTAAAGAGATAGATACTTTGTAGTGATTTTGTTTTTGTTTTGTAGGCCGTGGTTTTATTCCTTCGTAGCCACAGTTCTGTTATTAGTTTTCTTCACCGACTTCTTCCTTTACCATCTGGTTAATGAGTTTGGATGGGATTGGGTCCTCATTATCGGGGCAATAGAGGCAGGCCTTGGCACTATAGCTTGTACGGCAGTGACTATTCTAATGGTAAGACTGTCATTTTTTATTAAGACCATCAGTTTCATGTCACGGGTCAGATGAGAGAATCAAATCCAACGCATTGATACACAAGTTTTATTATTGTTCTCTGTATTGTACATTTTTTTTAAAAATCTCAATCATCAACTTTAGGAGAGAAGAATTTGGCCTTTATAGACATATATGTGCGATTAAAAAAAGTGTACATTTGCATTTAACCCCCCCCCCCCCCCCCCCCCCCCCCCCCCCCCCCCCCCCCCCCCCCCCCCACCCCCCCCCCCCCCCCCCCCCCCCCCCCCCCCCCCCCCCCCCCCCCCCCCCTTTCCAAAAAAAAGAGCAAAAAATACTTCTGCAATTTACATGTGCAATTTTTAAACTTGATATCAGTGTTTTGGAGATGATATTAAACTGTTTCTAGTTTTAGTTCATAGTCACTCTGAAATACTATGGTAATATTTCCATGTTGTTGGTTAAAAAGATTCCTGTAACATCTAACAAAATAATGGTCATTGAAACTCAGTTCAGATTAAACAGTTAAATGACAATAGACCTACAACAGGTTTATGGCTATATAGACACAGAATATCCTCAGAAGGCAAGGAACAATCTTTGGTTCTGTAGACAGTAAATCGTTTATGGTCGTGGGCATTGGTTCCTTGGAATATACTTGGTGTCAGACATATGTGTCACTATCTTACGTCAGAACTTTGTATTGGAATCAGTAGCATCAAGACTCACTAATCAGCTTGATGAAATCATACATTAATTTTAGGGTAAGAAATTCAACTTCATTCTTTGGTCATAACAAATGAAAATACAAAATTGAAATCAGTGGATTCAAGACTCACAAAGTTTTGGAGATCTTAAAAGCTGGCAGATCATCAAAAAAACAGATCAGAAAACACCAGTTGATGTTTTTACTTTAGCTATTAATTCCGTGAACAATAGCAGAGCTTTTCTCTTTACCATCTAAGCTGGAAATTACCCGAGCTATTCTCTCTAACTATTTTCAAGTTCTCAGAGGATTGTCTGTTTTAGTTTATTGAGCCATACACCCTATTATACTAGAATAATAATATAAAAACTTTCCTATATTTCTTCATACATGTGTATACAAATGTACGTATTCTTACAATACACCACAAGTAATTCAGAGTGACTTGGACTAAAACTCAATCTGACATATGTACATTGTATAGATGTATATGTAGGTAATAATGACTTTGTTTCAGATTTTTGTGATTTTGTGAATTTTGCAGGACGACATTTACAGGTTTCGTTACATTTTTATGTATTAACGGCTGGTGCAGTGTGATAATGGCCTGGTACTATGTCAAACATTACTCTTCCTGGAATTATCTGTATATGTTTTACTTTGCACTGATGCTGTTCTACCTTGGCGTCTCCACGTACCTAGTTATATATGTGGTAAGTACAGCTATCTATCTGTCTGTCTTGTTATCCATCTATCTCTGTACTGTATACCCAGACATTTCTACTCCCTTTTAATTTTGTCCATTTTCGCCCTTAGATATGAGGGTGAATTGCAAATAGAAGCAAAATTTACATAAAATAATAATTCATTGAAGCAAGGACAAACATGTCATCCTGACACTGTAGTCATTGAGGGTGAATTTTAGACAGAGTGAATAGGTTTTCTGCTTAAATGCCCTCTGGCTGATATGGGTCGAGGGATAATACCAGGATGATATAGAAAAACACATGTTATAATCTTTCTATCACATTTTAAAAGATATTAACAGCTTTAACGAAAAAGTTTCATGAAAATGAAGAACAATTGTATTATGTCAACACTTGATTATTTGTTCCATGCTGTTTGCAAACAGTGTTCAGAAATAACATTGACGTCATTTGTCTGACAGGAAGTAATGCGCATAGCTCATGATGGCGTCATGGTAAAAATCAGTATCAGGGCTGATAAAAGATATCAGCCCATGGCAATATGGATTTTCTGCTTCCATATAGTCAAATACGGTAACAGGGCCACTACCTGTGAACCATTTCCTGTATTATTGCATATGCAAAATCGCGGTTATCACTGCTAAATATGTGATAAAAGTATATATCAGTCTATCTTCTTATCTTTCTATCTTTGTACAAGTTGATATTTGTCTATTTATCTACCTACATGTATATCAACCTGTTCTTTTCTGTCCATCTATATAACAACAGATTTGTACAATGTCAAATGACCAATATCAGATAGAAAATATATAAAATCTTAAATCATTCCAAGAGAACACTATCCTCTATATAAAGCTAAATCATAAATTTTCACATTGTATCTAATTATAGCACCTGGTCCCATTTCTGGATTTCCACAGGTCTGTGTTTCCCCAGATTTATATATATATCATATACTTATTTCTAAATACAGGTTTTTTTTCATCTCAGATACAGGAGCCAGCATGTGCCCTTTATCACACACCCCGTATCAACCCTCCCTTTATCACACCCCTGTAGCCCTTTATTGCACCCCCATTTGGAACACCTCAATTGTTTTCCGCTTCAGGCAAAAATCTTTACTTTGATAAATGCCAGTCTAAGCACATTCTGTGAAATATTAGGTCTGATTGTGAACATTTTTAAGGATTGTTGAATGAAAATCATTTGAATTACTAAACAGTCGATATAACAAGTGTAATGATATTATGTAGGCAGGTTCAACATACTGCAAATAGTTGTGCATTTCATGTTTTAGGTACGAGTACACGGAGTAGCCTACTGTGTGCTATTTTGTTCATCACAATGTTCGGCCGTGAACAGCCTCACAACGGGGATTCATGAATGTTCTTTTCAAAGTTCCTGTAGGCATTACGTTATTTCAGATATCTCTTAATAACATATTTACTCTAAAATATTAATTATTTCTGCAAGGAATCTTAAGGAAGGCTAATTTTAAGTTGTGTAAACTGTTTGTGTACTCCATAATTTTACCGAGATCTGGCCACATATAAATTTCCATTGACAGACACAAGTCGTGATTATAACAGAAATTAAAACTTTATTTCTATCTTTGAATATTTAATATTTGTCTATTTACCAGTAGGATTTTAAATGTACGATAAAAACAACAAAACATGGCAAAATATGTATCACATGCCATGTCAAACCTCGACCAATATACGGCCCTCGGACTGATATTAGAGTCTCGGGTTGATATGGCATGTGATATAGATTTTGCCATGTATTATTCTCTATGTATCCTGGTCATCCTAAAGATTTATATTTTGGTATCCGAGATTTTTATATATTTAAAAAACGACAATTTTGGACTTCTGTATCATTTAGGTTATTATTCACTTGTTTTGGACATAACCAGTAGATAGGGTTATTTTTTATAAACAATATAAGTTTTACTGATCATGTATGTGATATATATCTAATGTCCTTGATATTACATGTATTTAATGTTTTACATTATTTTTTTTCAGTTCTGGAACGCCTTTACCAATCTGACGACAAATGAACGAATCAAATACAAGTCTTACTCTATTATGCATGATGACCAGGGGAAACTTTTTAATCCCTTTGATGGCGGTTACAAACCCAATTTTTTGGATTATTTTCATATCAGACATTTACCCAAGAATGAGAACGGAGAATATATATTAATTAAATCACCTATCAAGCGATCTTGATCCACATATAGGTGCATATTAAGGTGTTTATAGCTAATTAGATCGTTAGCTTTGTATTTACTGTTTGTATTTTATGGTTGTATTTATATCGTAACGAGTGACAGACTTCATGAATGAGATAGATATGCTTGCTGATCTCACTCTTCATTAATTTGTAATTAATCATTTTTTTTATTACATGATGTGGTATAAAGATAAAACATTTTGTATTGACTGAGATTTCATAGATAGTGGACCCTCACCTTACGACCACCTTGCCAAGCACACCACATTGCATTTAAGAGTATTAAGACCACAAAAATTTAGTCATTGAAAATGTCCACTCCCTCAGTTAAGAGACCACATTGCTCAATAGACCACCTTGGAAGTCAGATAGGTTGTCTTAATACTGAGGTTCCAATCTATGTAAGAGTAAAACTTTGATGAGTCGAAGTTCAAGGGACCACCTAGAAAAGTTCAAAACATTGGCACTTCGACTCACAGATTGTAACCAAGAATTATGCGTCTTAGTTTCTGAGGTGTATATGATTGCTTTGAAATGTTTAGGACATATACATTCATAATAATTAATAATAAGTGCTCAAATAAATGTAGTTTTTATGAAATTAAAAACATTGAGCGTTTATGAGAAGGTGAAGAATTTCCATGAAGCGATTTCTTACACATGTAAATTTTGACTTCAAGTTATTTGCAGGAATTTTCGTTGTTTTTATAAAATGAATCACAAAATTTATTCGAAACATCTAGAAATTTGACTCTTAAAAGTTTGAATTGTAAAATGTTTAAAAGTAGCATTAAATAACAAAATCATTTAGGACTTTGTCAATTGTTTGAAAAATCAAGAAATTTGACTCATTGAAGCTGAACTCATCAAAATTCTACTGTACATAGTCATATATATGTTTGTAAAGGAAGCTACCAATTTGACTGCATATATGTGTTTTTTCTGTAAATTTCATCATGGTTTTTAATATCATTGATAAAACAAAACAAAAAAACAACCGCAAAAAAATTAAGGATTTGGCTGTATCTCTCTTACTTCTTGTCAGTTGAAGTTTAACGAACCTATTATGTTCGAAGATTTTGCCAGCACATCTTTTTTTTTTCAACGTTTTCCAGCATTCTTGTTAAAGTTTTTGCCAGCACATCTATTTTTTTTCTATGTTTTCCAACATTCTTGGCTAAGTTTTTGCCAGCACATATATTTAACGTTTTCCAGCATTGTTGGCCAAGTTTTTGCCAGCACATCAATTTTGTTTCAATGTTTTCCAGCATTTTGGGCTAAGTTTTTACCAGCACATATATTGTTTTATTGTTTTCCAGCATTGCTGGCAAAGTTTTTGCCAGCACATCTATTTTGTTTCAATGATTGCCAGCATTCTTGGCTAAGTTGTTTTGTCTTTACAAGTATCTTGGATACAATATAACCAGGCATTTCTTCTTTACTATTTAAAACGAGGTAGTTGCTATCACTAGACTGAAACTGTGACTATGGCATAATAAAAGTAAAGCAAAAACAAAAAATCCCCCCCAATAAAAAAAACCAAACAAACCCTAGTGCAATAACAGGTTTCCAAGATTGATCAGTCAGTACCTAAAGATATAGTGATACTTATGTTTAATACACATAATAGTAAGAAGGAAGGTCATTTTTATCTTTTTATTTACTTTCAGACATTCCATGCTGTCAAAAATATCACAGCCAATGAAAGAGTGAACTATAAAAGATACCATTATCTGAAGGACGGGAAAGGAGCATTTTACAATCCATTTGACAGAGGACCGAAGGAAAATTGTAGAGAATTCTTCCATCTTAGACGACCTTTAACAGAAAAGGAAGTTGATATTTTAAATATTTGAACATAATTTACAGACTTTCAGTGCGCAGTGTTTGATTTGTGAATTACATCAGAATTTATGTTTGCTCAGTGATATGTGTGTAAATGAAAAATCATTTAAATGAGTGTTGAAAATCTGGTAAGTGGATCTTGAGTTGTCAGGTAATGAATGGAATTATAGATCAGAGAACAGAACAATCATATTTAGTATTACATGACAATATACAGATTCTTTCATATCAGACTCATTTGCATAATACAGAAGAAATGTTTTACTTTTTTGCATTTTTTATTCTAAATTGCACAAACACACTTGAACCAGGAATTTTTTTAACAAACCAAAACTATCAAATCTTAATGGATAAAGATTTATCTCGTTCTTCCTTATGGATATCTCATCTCGTGATTGAGTACTGTCCCCCTTTGACATTGAGCTATCCATACTTTGTGACTGAAAATTTATACAATTCTTTCTAAGGTACATCTTATCTCCTGGTTGAGAACTATCTCTGTTTTCTACATTGAGCCATTCCTTCTTTCTGTATGAAGATTTAATGTATTCTTCCTATAGCCATTCCTATCTTCTGGTCCCAGTCCTAAAGGATAACTGTCATACTGATTTGTATGATAAAATTTAGCCAGACATTAAGTCATGATTATAATTTATGTCACAAAATGTACATGTAGGCTAGTACAAAATCTGCCAAAACAAATCTGATCAGTAAGTTTTATTTTTTATTTTTAAACATTTTCTTTGTCTTCAAATACTTTATCAGTTGATCTGCTTCATTTGATCCCTGGGCTCTAGCTTTTATTTGCTGTGACAATAAAGTACCGGTATTTTAAACAATATAGAACAAACCACTGTGGCATTGAAGTAGGGTATATATGTCAACAGAACAAACCAATGGCAGTGACATAATTTAGATATGTCAACACAAAATACCACTGTGGTGGTGATGTATGTTATATATGTCAACACAGAACAAAGCACTGTGGCATAGAAGTAGATTATATATGTCGGCACAGAACAAAGCACTGTAAATTTTAAGTAGGTTATATATGCCAACACAGAACAAACCACTGTGGATTTTAAGTCTGGTATTTATGTCAAACAAACCATACTTTGTGTTCATCATTATTTACTTTTGCCTTCATTAAACACCGCTTGCATATAACAGATCCCCCTATGATATACAATGGATCCCACCTTACTGGAATAACCCATCAGTCCAGATATGTCTCTTTGTGGGGGTTGGGTGAATTCATCTATACATTTTGTGTAATTGTGCTTGACATGGGAAGAATTTTTATCTTCTGTTTGATTTCTTGATTTGTATTTGTAATATGTAGATCATAACATTTGTAGAACAATAGACCTCTAATTACTATCATGTTAAACCCCCAGTAATGTGTCAAAATAAATACTCTAAACTATTTTTACATTAAACGTTGTGCCTTGATACTAATTGTTTCTATGATGTCACACACTTCGTGGCCAGATTATTTCAAACTAGATGACCGTCCTTATCATTTTCTTTTTCTGGGTTCAAACCAGAGGTGATATTTACTCCTTCATGCTAACCTCTTTTTGTATTCCCTTACATATGAAATATACACTATTCTCATGCAATTTGTATTGTGCAATTAAAACATGAAAATGTGTGGGTAGCTTTTAGACTTGTATCGTTTAGGACGGGATGTATATGTTGTCATTTTCCTAAAGCTCAGTACCTTTGTTATGCTCTTTACTATTGGATCAAGTCATTTAATTCATTTATCCCTGTTGTCACATTTGAACTCGGCCATTTCAAAGAATGGTAAAGTCTACTGTCAGAATTTAGGTGTGTTTTAATTTCAGATCTTATTCTACGAAAATTTCACATGTATTATTAACTGATTCACTCCTGAATTATGACAGTTAACCATTTGATCTATTGACTTGGGGAGTCTAAATGTGATCATAGGGGTGGATAAGTTAATATCTGTGGTGACAAAAGATTTAATTTGAGATAAATATTTGAAGATCATTTTGAAGAAAATTCTTCAGTAGAAAAATTTTACAGCAGATTTTTCGGTCACCTAAACTAAAGGCTCATGGTGATCTATTGTTTAGATATATAATTTATTAAATTGTCCTTATAAAAGTGTCGTCTTTACTAAAGAGATTACTTTAAAGTTGGTGTTAACACCATTTATAGATCATGTAAGCACCACCGAGTGATTTAGGGTTAGGTTTACGCTACAATAATTTAAATTATACAGCTCCTTTCGAACCAGGACTTGGAACTGTCATACTGTTTTTACTTTGTGGTAAGAAAGCAATTTTATAAAACTAGATGTTTATCATGGGGTGCATGGTTATGATTGATACGGTAAGGGTATGATAAAATGATATTATTTTCTATAAATCTCATGGTCAAATTATTTACACAGTAGGCCTATATTGTTTATGCAGTCACAGGTGGTCATTTTTTAATAATTTATCACATACATGTAGCCTACAGTAAAACTTTGATGAGTTGAATTTCAAATGGCTTCGAAGAAAAGTTTGAAACATTGAGACTTTGACTCTTGAATGTTAACAGCGTTCCATACGATTTATAATTTTCAATGTTCTATAGGATGTATATGACAGTCTCAAACCATATAAGGTCAACTTTGATGAGTTGAATTTCAAATGGCTTCGAAGAAAAGTTTGAAACATTGAGACTTTGACTCTTGAATGTTAACAGCGTTCCATACGATTTATAATTTTCAATGTTCTATAGGATGTATATGACAGTCTCAAACCATATAAGGTCATAATCTTTTATGATAAGTGCTAAATCGTCTTAAATGATAACACTGAATGTTTATGAAAAGAAGAAGAAATGCCAAGGGATTATTACACTTTGTTTTTAAGTAGCATTAAATAACAAAATTATTTGGGACTTTATCAATGGTTCGAAACATCAGGAAATTTGATTCATTAAAGTTTAACTCACCAAGTTCTACTGTATTTAGTTTGTTCTTCACATACATCAAAATTAATTGTATGAATGAAATCTGTATAATTGTGAGCACCTGTATGTAAATAATTAATGTGCAATTAAAAATTGAATGTCCAATCAAAGAGAAGGTATTAAGAAGGAAGTTTAGAGGATATTATTAACTTTTAAGTGTGATGTACTGGTAGATGTTATATAACGAGTCATTACATTATGTGTTATGCTGTATTGTAGTACAAATTATTTGAGCAGTTCACAATATTTTGTGCTTATTGATATGCCCTTGGACAATAAACCCAGGAAAGTCAAAGAGAATGTTATTATTGTAGGGTGAGAAAGATACAGTTATTATTACAGGATTTGAAAAATGGAGGGCTGTTATACAAAGATAACCAAACTAATCAGTTGCATATTACTTTTTTTATATTTCTGTAAATATAACTTATAAATAATTACAGACGGTTTGTATTTCAAATACCGGTAACTTATATCTTTTTATGACAGTATATGTAAATTATTCATCTTTTACTTTGTGCTTGTGGAAATGACCTTTTCACAGATTTGTAATAAAATGATTTAAATCTGAGCAATACTGAATCATGTTTTCAATTTACTAGCTCTCCCGGTCTGAAGGATTCAAGTGAAGTATTGGTATACCAAATGTTGGTAGTTGTCATCGTTCATCCAGTAACTTTACTATTTAAATACTTCTCAAAAACTACTGGACAGATCTCAAATTTGGGAAGGAGCTCCAAGTTTGCACATGAAAAGGAGCTAGCACATGTGCCAAGTCTACATATTGGTGCCTTCTCCATGTAGTGAGTCTACATATTGGTGCCTTCTCAATGTAGTGAGTCTACATATTGGTGCCTTCTCCATGTAGTGAGTCTACATACTGGTGCCTTCTCCATGTAGTGAGTACATATTAGTGCCTTCTCCATGTAGTGAGTCTACATAGTGTCTTCTCCATGTAGTGAGTCTATATATTAGTGTCTTCTCCATGTAGTGAGTCTACATATTGGTGCCTTCTCCATTTAGTGAGTCTACATATAAGTGTCTTCTACATATAGTGAGTACAAATTGGTGCCTTCGCCATGTAGTGAGTCTACATATTGGTGCCTTCTCCATGTAGTGAGTACATATTAGTGTGTCTATGTATTGGTGCCTTCTCCATGTAGTGAGTCTACATATTGGTGCCTTCTTTATGTAGTGAGTCTACATACTAGTGCCTTCTCCATGTAGTGAGTCTACATACTAGTGCCTTCTTTATGTAGTGAGTCTACATACTAGTGCCTTCTCCATGTAGTGAGTCTACATATTAGTGCCTTCTTTATGTAGTGAGTCTACAAACTAGTGCCTTCTCCATGTAGTGAGTCTACATACTAGTGCCTTCTCCATGTAGAGAGTATGTATTGTAGCCTTATCTATGTAGTGAGTCTACATACTAGTGCCTTCTCCATGTAGTGAGTATATATATTGGTGTCTTCTCTATATAGTGAGTCTACATATTGGAGCCCTGGCCTTAAATATTCAAGACATGTAGTAAGTCCATGTATTGGTTCTGTGGCCATGAAGTAATTCTACATATTGATGGCCTGGTCATTAAATATCTAGGACAGTCTTGTTAAACTTGACATTAGTTGTTGACAACTAGAATAATTGTTTGTACTAGGACAAATAGGAGTATTTGCATGACAATTTACTCGGTCAAGCCATCACAACAATAACTATTTGGACAAGCTTTTCTAGAATGGCTTAATGACCAGTTATCCTTCCTTCCTATTACAAATATAGGTCTACCGAGATAAAGTGGCACAGCTGGGTTCTGTCAATAAGCAAAACAATACTGTCTATTGTCCAAATGTACAGGTAAAATATCTTGCTTTGATCTGAATACATCCAATACTGTAGCTGTAATATTTTTTTGCACCAAAAACTAGCCTGTCACCCTTATATGATTTTATTTAGACTTGTTTAATATTAACAGGTGCCAGTTCATCTTGGTAAAACTATATCGTCACATTAAGTTTGTCTATGTGTCGACATTTGAATTTGTCCATGGTGGATTTGAATATAAATCTCCGCTGTCACCATCCTAACAGTATTAGAGTCTTCCAGACTTTATAGAAATACAGCAAGACTTGGACCCAGGAGTGGGATCGGAGTCATCAAATTTACTCAATGCTCACGCTCAACTTATTTTTTATATTTCAAGATAAAAATACAGAATTTATGCTGCAACTGGACATTGTTGTTATTGCAAACAATTTTAAATAAAAATGAAAATTATTTCTCATTTCCTGAAAACTTCAGAAATGACCAAAACTAGCCTGAGTACAATACAAACACAAATTCTGAGTACCATAGTCAATGTATTTTCAATTTTTTAACAGGAAATTTATAAATGAAAACATAAATAATATATTTCACATTCAATCACATCCACAAGTATTGCAAATAACTATACAGTCAAAATGATAAAAAAAAACGCTTTAAGACAGAGTAAATTTGTTGGTAAACTTGTTGACTTCTCGTTCTGATGTAATGGAGGAGTGAGAACAACCATTTATAGATGATTTTACAAAGACTTAATAAAGTAACTCAACATTTCAGATTGTGACACATGGTACTGGCTAACAAGATCCTTATATTGACGGTAAAATTAAGTTAAATAAACTGAATACATAAGACATATCAAAGGTTTGAGCTGAAAATGTTTATACAGGTCTGACATTGATACACTTGCATCTAACTGCTAAATAGAATGGAAATGTTAAGTATGATGAAAGATTTTAAATCTTAAGTTGTTAATTCTTAGAATGTAAGAGGAGGCAGTGTAGATGTAGGCAATTAATATTTCATCAATGTTTATATGTCCCACAATGCACAGGAATGATGGGCAGATCTAAATTTTGGAGCATCAGAACTTTGGTCAACACCATAGACTTACTTTGTGATAAACATTAATGTAATATGACATCAATAAACAAAATAAAACACAAGTATAAAAAAACAACAACAATTTATTCAGATCGTTTTCTATTTTTAAATACGTTAATTAAAAATGCTCGAGACCTTTGTTTAAAATTCAATGTCGGCTTATACAAAGGCTTTTAGTAATGTAAAATGGTTTTAAAATGTATCACATTTTATATAGTGTCTGTAATTCAGTTAAGTTTCTATTTATACACCTATCTATCTAAAGATGGTTATACCATTAAAAATATTATTATCTTGAACACCAAGAATAGCTTAACCATTACACCATTTCTTCAACTATTTATATCAACATGATTTAAAATACACTAACTTTGTTGTCACACGATTACTAGAATATAAATACAGTCAAACTTGTCTATAAAGGCCACTCAATGTAACAGGCAAAAGTAGCCATTATAGACAGGTTGCCTTTATAAAGAGGTTACTCATTGCATAAAAGTTAACAAAGGTTATGCTTTTATGACCTTTATAGGCAGGTGTCCTTTATACTGAGGTGGCCTTTAATGCAAATTTGACAACAAAAGTATACTGTGAATTTAAACATTTTCCTAAAAACATTACATTATATAAAATGATTTAAATGCAATATTGTGAACATCTATTTTCATGGATTTTTTTTCAATAATTCCTTTGTTCATGCATTTTCTGCAACATATATCATACAGGTTTGAAAGTGTCATGCAGTTCATTTCATAAGTACGAAAAAACTAAAATTTAGTGGTTTTGAAACATTCCTAACATCACAAAACATTATTGCAAAACAATAATAGTATTACGTGATTACACACTCCAGACTTCCATCTGCTTCAACAGGAAGAGGTAAAATTTTGGCAAGAGCTCGGGTGAGGTATGACATTGTACCATAACGACCACTAGGTGCAGTGTCATAAAGATGCATACACACGCCAGCGGCACCTTTTGTATTTTCTATCACATCCTGCGGCATTTTCTGAAATTACAAACGTGTCATTTGATTACTAACACCTGTTATTGAACTATAATTTATATATAGAGTACTGGTAGGTATAACTCTGAACATTAGGTCACAAAGACCACCACAACTTACATGTCTAATGAATTGAAATAATCATAATTTTATATAATATCATTGTACAATGCATAGTTCCAGGACTATGATTGGTATTTTATACTTTTCCTGTTTCAAAATTCTGTTGAAAATTTTGGCAAAATGAATAAAAGTGGTTATAATTATTGTCACATTGAAAGGTAAAACTCTGATAAATCATATTTGTTTCTGCTGCATGTATTTTTGAACATTTAAATGTTATTTTTTGTCCTATATGTATAAATATATACCTGGTCTTGAAGGAAAAGTGTGTTGGCTTCCTGTACTAAAAGGTCAACTTGAATATATTGATTAAACTTGACTTTCCAGTCGTTCTCTGTCAGAAGTGTTAGCACCATTAAAGCTTCCACCATTAGCTGTCTGTACTCTGGCTGAGGTATACTATTTAGAACCATTTCCACTCTCAATGCAAACTTAAATTCACCTGGGGTCATCTGTAAATACAGTTAAAAGTCTATATGATGACATGTAATATTATCCAATTATACTTAAAGTCAGTTCACACAGTAAACCTTGATTTACAATTTGTGGTTTATACAACTTTTGATTTATAAACCTGATGTGTTCACATAGTATATCAGAGTTTATACATCACAAACATTACCACCTGTATATTTCCTTGACATTTAATTTACAATCATGGAGGTTATTAAAGAAGATGTTATTTTGCATTGTTAAGAATTTATTTTCCAGAGCTTCTTTAATTTTTTCAAAATATTTCATATCCTTCTTGAAATAATAACTTGATGATATATCCCATAGATCTTCTTTATCTTCATACAAATGAAGTAAGTTTTCAACTTCATCCCTTGTCCAATTTAACTAGCCATTTTCTTTGTTTACAAGTAGCACATGTGTAGCTTAAGCTGTATACCATGACAATCACTTGGCCTCTGATTGGTCAGACTGACCAAAGTTTATACATCAAGGTTTAGAGCATGTTCTATTTTTGAGAAAGGTTTAAGCAACTTCAAATGGTTTATGTTTCAGTGTAAATAGACCAGTACACAATGTCTGATTTGATTTATAAACCACAGATTATAATCAAGGTTTACAGGTTGAACTGGCCTTTAGGAATCTGGATGAATTGGAGCACAGTGGAATTTTGCTACCAAGACCACCTATCTGACAGCCTCAAAGTGGTCTGATTAGTGTGGTGTTACAGTGGAACTTCACTATTAAGACCACCTATGTGACTGAATCAAAGTGGTCTGATTAGATTAGGGTGGTGTTAGAGTGGAACCTCACTTTTAAGACCACCTATCTGACTAACTCAAAGTGGTCTGATTAGGGTGGTGTTAGAGTGGAACCTCACTTTTAAGACCACCTATCTGACTGACTCAAAGTGGTCTGATTATCAATAAGGTCTCTTAAGTAAGGATCTGGACTTATGTAATTCTCAGAGACTGAATTTTTCATGTAATTAATATAGAAAGTAGCATATACATACCTCCCTTGTTAAGCTTTGAGGCAGTGTGTAACTCTCAATAGTTAATCCATCACACTGCAGAAGAAATGTAATTGTATTTATAACAAAAAACATTGAGTGTTAGATTTTAATTTTTAGTTCTTTAGACACAAATCAATAAAATCAAGGTGATAATGTAATATGGGTTTAAGTTTGATTCAGTGCCTGTTCATCACAAAATAAACAAGCAATATAGAGTAATCAGAGACACTTTTAACTTAACTATCTGTAACTTTGGATTGTAAAATAATTGTTCCCTGACTTTTTTGTGAAGATTTGTACTGTATTGCTGTCCAAAGTTATAGGACCACAATTAAGTGAAAAGGTGAATAAACTAGATCTGTAGGCCTAAATGAAATCAGACCTGTTTGACATGCGTACTTGGTAGATCATACTAAAAGCTAACCAAATCTCAGTGATCTTGGTATTGATCTATAGAGTACATGAGATCTATAGAGTACCTGTGATCTATAGAATTCTTGTGATCTGTAGAGTACCTGTGGGGGTCTTCATGGGCAAATGGTTAAAGCACCGTGCTTTAAAACATAAAGTGTCTCTCAGTGTGGGTTCAGGTTCCTCTCGAAACTAAGCTCATTTTTCGACTGAATGACAGATGGTCTTTGCACCAAGAGAAAGTATTATTCAAGGAGCTGTGAATTTGTTGACAGATTTATTCCATTCCTTCAGACACAAGTAATTATCAACATTCACATTTTCTCTTTCAATAAATTTAAGATATACTGGTAGATATCATTCGTAAGTTGTGGCAGGGGTTGGATGGAATAATAATTCTTATGATGACTTTTTAATTGATATAAAAAATAACACATTAACTACATTTGTCATGTCAGAATATTGCTGTTAAATTTAAACAAATGCAATTTAAGTTTACCAATGTCAGAGTTTTCCAAACTCTGGGATAGAAATCAACAGGCACTCTGTTAAGAGCGCCATCTAGCCTACGTCGTCGTAGCCACTGTCCTTGTCTGTCTTGTGTCGTATCCTCTTCTTCACTTTCAAACATGGACTGATCCATATGTGGAAAACTACATTTAGACTGCAGATATAAAAAACCACTTGTTACCTACATCTAGACTACAGATACAACACACTGATACACAAAAAAGAAGAAATGTATGTAGTTAAAGCTTCCCATGAAGTTCCAAATTAATTCAATGAAAATTACTAATGAAAGTTATTGAACGAAAACCATTGTGTGCCTGCCCACCCGACTTCTGAAAATATAATGCTTCTGTCTTTCAACAGAATGATATGTAATAAATTGTTATGTTCTATATGGGGACAAAACATAACAGGAAATGTATGTAATTTCTATCATATGAAATGTATATTGAATTATTCTTACTTTATTTGGTGACCTACTAAGTTTACAAAATTCAGTTGTTTCTTCTCCCTTTTTCTTTGTTTTCACCGAAAGTCTAAACTCTTCATCAAAATCTGTTTGTTCTGAAGACAAAAAGATATATTTTGTTCTGATATTACAATGAGGAGATAGCTCAAGCATTTCAAGAAAATTTGAGTTAAACATTTTGTCTACAAACACGTATGCATGTGTCATGGAAATATAAAAACACATGGAAAGAAAAAATGAAGACACACACACACAATTTACAATATGGTCACTTTATTTTTATGTAAATGTGAAGGTTTGACGTGAGTAAGAATTTAAACATAAACTGAAAAATAAAATATAAGTAAATGAAGTATAACTAAATGATAAAAAATAAAAAGTAGCTTTGATAAGCACAAAGGGTTACCTTTAACACCAAGAAATAATGTAAAAATTGAACAAAAATAACCTAAACAAATGATAAAATGAAAGTAAAGTTTTTTATTTTAGTAAATCAAAAGCAATATACTTGTTCTTACACAGCAATAAGTGATGTAAGTTATATAGGTGCAGTGAACTGGCAAATAATAAAAACAAACAAATGGGATGAAGATGACAAATGAAAGACATCCTGATCTTTGTTTTCTGTCTATTATACTGAACAATTTGTTACTTCTATTTTTATTTGTGTATAATTCTGTGTCAAATACATGATGACAACTAAAAACGGAACAAAACCAATTAACAGACCCAAATACGTACATTAACAGTTAAACATACATATATACACAGACATACATCTATATGAAAAGTTAAACACACACACCACACACACTACACACACCTATATGAAAAGATAAACATATGTTGACACAAATTTACACACACATCTACATACACAAAGTTAAACACATGTTCACACACAGTTAAACACATGCTCACACACGCACACACTCACACACACACACAATACCTATATGCAAAGTTAAATACATGTTGACACAAATTTACATACACACATCTATATACAAAGTTAAACACATGTTCACACACACACAATTAAACACATGTTCACACATATACTTTCATTTCACAAACACAAACTCAGTCACAAACACATACATACACATATCTATTTAAAAAGTTAAACACATGTTCACACATAATTAAACACATGTTCACAAATACATTTCACATACAAACACAAACTCAGTCACACACACATACATACACATATCTATTTAAAAAGTTAAACACATGTTGACACACATATACACACAAGAAACATAACACACAATCACTAAGTCACACAAACACACATATTGATGAAATAAGCCGAAATGGTTGTCTGAACCTAATATTGGGTTGACTGTACATGCACAGCAAAAATTAAAAATAATATATAAAATAATATTGGGAAAGGTGATTTCCCATAGTTATATTTAGAAAGACGATATTCATATACATGTATATATCGATCAATTTCCATTAACCGGTAAAGTGAATGTTTTTCCGATCAAGTACTCGGTTACTCAAACACTTTTGTAAGATTGCAGTTGCAGACCCAGATATTATTCAAAGTGGGAGGTGCACATATATATTTACTTGCCCGAGGAGGTATTATCTTATGTCCAGAAAAACATTTAATCTTAAAAGCTCGGTGGGTCATTCTATAGCTTTTGGAGACTACATAAGGAAGGACCTTTTTATCCTATCTAAATACAACATTGGTAGTTTTATTAGTACTAAAATGTAAGTTTCAGCGGGTGTAAGTCGATTCTTATAGATTCAGTAATATGCTCCCCAATAATATTTCAATGCTTTGTTTTTGCTTAATCAAGCCAGATCTAAATGAGTTTTGAAACCCGGTACCCTACCTGGATTCAACAATGTATCGTTTTATTCAATGAAATGTTTTAATATAACTATATGTGCATAGAGTTGTCTTCTTAATTTCAGGTGTAAATGGCGGCGTTTTTTAGTTTCACCAGCGATTAAGTGTAACATATCTCTTTACCGCATTAAAGACAAAATTATCCTAAAACTAAATTATTATACTGAAAACGATTCATTACATGTATATACAGGGCTCTACAATGGAACCAAATCACTCAAAATACGACTGTTTTTTAGCAATTGGCGAGTGTTTTCCTAAGTCATTCGCCAGCTTGCAACCATTTTTTCTGCTAACCCTTTTCTGTAAGTTGTTCGATTTCATTTTAAACATTATAACACATGTATATAGCCATGTAGTCACTAGTGTGCTTAAACACCCCAAGTTTCATTCGTCAATTTAGAGAGGAATTATGTACCTGGTTGTTACCACGCTTGAAGAGTATCGAAATCAAAAGCGTGAGCAGACAACGCAAATTAACATCCTTTTTTGAAAGGAGTTTTCCAGGCTAGTATATGAGTTACAATGATGATATGCAGTTTATATTTTTTAGATATTGTAGTAACACTGCTTCAGATTTGGCCAGTAAAACCACAGGAGTTCTATTTGTAGTTGTACGTTATAAACGAGAGTCAAACACCTGATTGTTGAACTTGATCAGTATTTAGCTCTCAATTTCAACTTACAGACAAAATTTCCAGCTCTCATGGTAAACCAGACTTATTGACTGTGACAAAGAAATTTAAAAAAGGAACAGTAATCTGTCATAACAAACATGAGAAGTATAGGCTGCTTTTCTGTTTTTTTCTGCACACTCTGAGAGCTCACAAGTCTTTTGTAGTTGGGGGTAGGGGGGGTGGGGGTTCAACAAACATTTGAAAAGATAAGAAAAGATTGAACTCAATGTATACAATTGCAAAAGAAGAAATGTCATTCACAAAGTTTAAACCATTAGGCCTACTCCTGTACTGAACTGGTGATACAGAATGTTTCAATAAAAGTCTGTAAATCTAATGATCTATTTTGTTATATTTCATTGTATTAGGCACAATCATGATCTTTAAAAAATACAGTATGCAAAAAAAAAAAGCAAGAAAAAATTTCGGCTGGCGACCAAATTTTTATGTTTACTGGCCAATTGGAAAGTAATTTTAAGTCTGTTGTAGAGCCCTGAGATAAAATGCAAACAACTCCCATTGGATTTAGCAAACCAAGTGACATGTATAAAGACACTAATTGCTGTATATACACGTATCTAACAAGGATAGACATTGGGTCAAATCAGTTAGACGATCATTTTAATTTACCAGTCTTTGAAGTTAGGAAAGTTTTGGAAAATGTGTTACATAAGTTAATTGACACTAAACCTTGAGTATTTATTTGTTTGACAATTGCAGCAGCATAATAATTTAGGTCAATGTAAGGATAAGACAAGGATTGAGGTCGCTTGGGTAAACAGTATAAAGAATTTAATGATGATTTGACAGGTAACATAATGGCGATGCTTGTATACATAATCAGTACACACGAGTAATATAAGTGATGTTAAATATATATATGATGCAACTTATATGGTTTTTAATCACTCCTGTTTAATACTGTACCGTAAAATAGGCCGATCATTCTGATTATTTTAGTAGGCTACCATCGTGTTAGCACCAGTTATTAAACATAAACGATGCATTTTTGTGTTCTCCCATACATATTTCCATCTCTGCCGACATCGACCTGTCCTCCATTTCGACCTATCTAATACTTAATCCTGAATTTTTGCCAAAAAACGCCCATTCGACCTATCCCCCATATCGACCTATAGGCCATAAAATACGGTATATATATTTATACAGTGGAATCTCATTATGTCAAAATCGGGTTATTTCAAAGATAAATGATCAGTCCCTATTTTGATTGATAGATTTTTACATAAATTTTGAGTATCTCGAATTCCAATTATCTACAAGAAATAGAGTTCCATGAACTTTGAGACTAGAAGATTCTACTGTATGTGTGTGTGTGTATATATATATATATATATATATATATATATATATACACACACACACATATATATATACAGAGAGAGAGAGAGAGAGAGAGAGAGAGAGAGAGAGAGAGAGAGAGAGAGAGAGAGAGAGAGAGAGAGAGAGAGAGAGAGAGAGAGAGAGAGAGAGAGTTTTTAACAGATATTTATTACAAAGAACTGAATTGATTGCAAGGCAAATTCAGTCGCTTCTTGCTCTAGATCTTGACGAAAAAGCAAATAGAAAGCCACAAGCAATGACATGCCTCAGCTTTTTAAGTTATTCTGAATACTCCAATACATGATGATTTATGACAGAAGAACATCTCACATCCAAAATTCTGCATGATATAAAATGTGTAATGTAAGCACAGCAATGTATTCAACATTATAAACTGAACATTGCACCTTTTTTACTTACCTGACACATGTAGCTCTGTAATTTATCAGGAAAATTTATAAAAGTTTTAACATGTAAAATATCTCAAATATATACATTCAGCAAAAATCTTCAGTCAAAGCCTATACACTTGTATAGAGATGCTGAACTTTTAAATCTGATTGTTTTTTGTTTGTTTTTTTTTATGCCGCACACAACAATTTTTCAGTCATACTGTGATGGCCAGGAGAGAACCTGGGTACATTGCAAGTAAACCGACAAACTTTCTCACAAAATCAGCTTTAGGTTCCAGTATAGAGATACTGAAACAGTCTGATCAGTCACATGTCTATCTATCCCTGACTCTGGGGTTAAGAAACTTGATTTTTTTTTTGTCATCCATAACCTGGAAATGCTATATATACTAAATTGAAATATAATTGATAAAGCTGGCTTTGGAAAAAAGTTTGAAATGTGCAAAAAAGTATACATATGAAAGTAATTTTGGCTGATACTGGCGCCCATGAACACTAAATCTAAGCTTAGACACACCCACCACCACCACTGTCAATATACATGTAGAATAATCTTATAGGTTTGTATAACTTACCAGTGTTAATAACAAATTCCTTTCCACTTAGTATGTGATGTAACAATGTCTTCATCTCAAATGGACTTAGGTTCAGCAAATGTTCAGAAGCTTGGTCTCCTGTGAACATGCCAAAATAATCAGAATTGCAATACATTTTACAATAATTAATTTCTTACAAACAGAACTAACGATGCCTTGACAGGTGCACATGGTCTATACAGTCTAGTAAGATTTTTACATATTCTGAAACACATTTTATTCACACTATACTATTATGCAGATTGAAAGAGATTTCAATCAATTTTATTATTACCTTGGTAAGATAGCTACAGAGTGACAATTTCAATACCTTGGAAAAATAGCTAGTGTGGCAATTTTATCACCTTAGAAAGACAGCTACAGTGTGACATTTTATTACCTCGGTAAGATGGCTACAATGTGACAGTTTCATGTCCTTGGAAAGACAGCTAGTGTGACTTTTTATTACCTTGGTAAGATGGCTACAATGTGACAGTTTCATGTCCATGGAAAGATAGCTACATTGTGACATTTTATTACCTCAGTAAGATGGTTACAATGTGACAGTTTCATGTCCTTGGAAAGATAGCTAGTGTGACATTTTATTACCTTGGTAAGATGGTTACAATGTGACAGTTTCATGTCCTTGGAAAGACACCTACAGTGTGACATTTTATTACCTTGGTAAGATAGCTACAGTGTGACATTTTCTTACCTTGGTAAGATAGCTACAGTTCATTTTCCTTGGTAAGATACCTACAGTGTGACATTTTATTACCTTGTAAGTAAGATAGCTACAGTGTGACATTTTCTTACCTTGGTAAGATAGCTACAGTGTGACATTTTCTTACCTTGGTAAGATAGCTACAGTGTGACATTTATTACCTTGGTAAGATAGCTACAGTGTGACATTTTATTACCTTGGTAAGATAGCTACAGTGTGACATTTTATTACCTTGGTAAGATAGCTACAGTGTGACATTTTATTACCTTGGTAAGATAGCTACAGTGTGACATTTTATTACCTTGGTAAGATAGCTACAGTGTGACATTTTCTTACCTTGGTAAGATAGCTACAGTGTGATATTGTTTATTAACCTGGTATGATTGTTGCTCACAGTTAAAGTATGTCATTACCATAGCTGTGCATTGTAATAAATGTGAATATTTCTGTAAAATGGCTATGCTGAAGTAAAATCTTAATGATGTATAATGTATATATAATTACAGTCAAATTAAACAAGATGTATTTGAGCAATTCTATATCCCTGTTAGGTAAGCCATTTATAAAGATTTTAATCATGACAAATATCATCAAATACTGGCCATAATATACTCCTAGGTGGTACGCCATTTATAAAGTTATATATTTATATTGATAAAATGTGTGTTCAAATACATTGTCAAACACGTAAAACGATGTAAAAGATCTTTTTGAAGTTATTTGTTTTATCAGAATTAAAGTTTTCCTGAACCTTAAAAATTTCAGCTGTATATGCAATGACCTTTCAAATAAACTCCTTCACCATATCAAATGTACTTCGTAATTCAGTCAGGGTATCTCAGTCCTTTAAGTGCTTGGACTATGTTAAAGTCGGCCGATTTTTATGTGTTTTATTTTAAAAAAAAACAGGACGTGATTTTTATTGAAAGTGCATGTATTATGTAAAATACATGTATATGTTTTTCAATGCTATTTTAAATACCTGAAGAAAATCAGATGAATATATGAATAAATATATCAGATCACTAAAAGAAAATTTTCCTATCTTTAATGTTACCCTTTATGCCGACATTGACAAAATCAAAACAATGTAACTGTGAAAAGTATGCGTACCTCACGATCGTGCCAATATGTCCGGTGGAGTTGGGCAGTTCATGATCATATGTATCAAGAATGATATAGCCGAGAATGCTATGGGACGAGTTAAAAATGGGTCCAGATCACCCAAAATACCCGGCACATAGACAATTTCAGAAACGAATGTTTTGAAAAGACAAAAAAGACGAACTTTGCCTGATTTAGGTATGAAATGATGATGTACGAAAATAAACACAAAGGGTAATAAGAATAGAATGTATATTAACTGCAAATAGCATGTGTTTATTGGTCTCTCAGTAATCTTTGTAAAAATTTACCGAAAGTTAATTGGCAATGGTCAAAGTATGGTGGACAAAAAATAACTGATATTACAGGTTCTGTTTGGCAAGACTGTTGAAATTTTACACATGCATTCGTTATTCTAACCACCAGATGGTCTCTTTGGAATATATATGAGATACATTGTAGAATATCACATAAAATGGGCATGTAAAATTTTTTACCCTAGACAGCTCATATTGCTTTAAGCTAGTAGAAGCACCGTTGACATGATAGAATAAACGATACCAAACAAGTACATTTGCTACGGTCTATTTGAATTTTAGAATGAAGTCATATACCTGTACACTTCAAAGTCCTAGCAAGTTCTGATGCCATCACCTGGATGATCAAACCTACTCTCAATCTCAGCATCTCACGAAATAACTTTGGCTCTGTCCGGATAAACATTGCCAGGTAAATCAGAAGTTCCTGAAATAGAAGACACAAAACTGATAACAAATCGTGTAACTGTATGCAGTAGTATACTACTAATATACAGTGTAACTTGTCTTGAGAGACCACTTCTATAGAAGACCACAATCTTTTGTGACCAAATTCTGAAAACCTCATGGATAAATAATATGTTAAAAGGGCATACTTAGATTGATATACAATAATAAAAACGCAATATACACAGGCATCAACATTCTTAAAATTTCTATATATTTTGTGAAAAATACTTGAGAAACCCAGGTCTGGCACTTTTTCAATTGCAATTTATAAACTCAACCTTACTATTTGTATATGGATAAAATACTGAACTTGACCTTACTTTCACAAGCTATATAGGAATATAAGATTTTTTATACCAGTGTATAGCTCTTATTTGTTATTGTACATCAAGTATAAGAAGTAAAAATAGAAAAAATCGAAATATTTTTTGTTTGGGTAACACAGCTATATAAATTCCCTTTAAATAATAAAACCTATTTTGAGAGACCACCTGTCTTAAGAGACTTTTCTTTTGTGGCATACTAAGTGATTTTTAAGACAGGTTCCAGTGCACTTGTTGCTCTCAAGTATTATTAGAGTATTGTTCATCAGTTGTTTTTTGTACATATACTCAAAAAATTATATTTCACAGTGAACGAATGATTTTCTTATGGAAGACATCATAAGGATAGTATAATATAACAAGGAGAGTATGATATAACTAACAAATAAGATTTTCTTTTGTATTTGTAAATTGAATGGTATTTTAAATCACATTCAACATTTTTTCAGTTATATGGCGGCCAGTTTGGTGGAGGAGAGAACCCGGTTACATTGGCCCGGGAAGAGACCACCATTGTAATGCATAATATAATGATAAACTAACTATGAGGATAACAAGGTCAAGTTTTTGTAGTGCTGGGTAAATGAGTCATCCATGTAAAATTTATAAATCATTAGGACATTTTACTTATGTGGTAATTATTTGTTTTTTGTGTGTATAAAACTTACATTACAGTATCAAAAAGGACCAAAAGTCCATTATATATAAACATGATAAAGGACAGGCATCTGAAAGTCAAAAATAATAAACTGAAGTTAAATATGCACTGTACAGTTACAATCAAAATTGTTTTGTGGACTGACATATGATTCCAAATCAACAGTTTTTCTGTAAGCTACCACTCATACCTGTGTCAATGATGCAGTGCTGTGATCTTCACCGCAAGCTTCAAAAATCAAGGTAGCCAACTCATCAGGGGGGAGTGGGCTGGAAATATAAGTATTCTGTATTGTAGACAGGGACTATATAATGTTATAGAAATATATATACATATACATGTAAAAGGATAAATATGTCAGAACATCCTTACTAAAATAATGAACATTTCTGTGTGACCAATTTACAAATTCAAATATAAATCAAATATTTGTATATAAGTTTGTTTATAAACTTTTGACCTTGTATATAACAAAAACTTTGTAGATATCAAAGTGTTTCTACAAAAGTTCAATACACACAGAAATACTCTTGATATGAAAATCAAGTAGTAAAATTGGAAAGAATGCACCTCTTTTTATCTTGTCTATGGATAATTTCTTGAATGATGATTGGTCTAAATGAACCCCACATTATTCTGTATCTGTCAGCTGCTTGACATATATTAAAATCTACTCGATGGATATAGCTTATATCCCCCTGTGGCGAGCCTCACTTTGGTGATGAGTGTAAACAAATATGGCGACTCACAGATTTGCATCACGGAGCAATGAGGAAATCGTCCAGATCAGAGGAGATTTAAATGCAAAAACACCCAGAAAATATAAATATGTTGAAAGAATTACTTTTCTTTTTAGCATATTTATTATAATTATTCATAACCCTATCATATAGCTCTCAAAAATCTCTTTGAATGCCCATAGACAGGATAAATTTGTTATGTAGTGTTCTAGAGGGGGATACGGAAATATATAGAGTCCATAATAAAAAGTTGTATTGGGCGAGGTGAAGCGTAATAAGAAAATAACGCTGGTGACATTAATGCCTTTGACTATGTGGAACTCACCAAATTAAAGTTTTTGCAGATTTAAAATTGCAGAGTCAAGTATTCCTAAATATATGTATTAAAGAAAAGGTGAGTAAATGAAATAAACTTAAGGCTTTGTGAAACAAGAGAGATTTACCATATGAGACAAAGACAATATGATGGACTAGATGATAACAAGTTTATAACTATCATCTAATAGACATCTAGATAACTTACCATGTAATAACTCTATTTAGTAAAGCAACTCAAAATATAACAAGTTCATAACTATCATATATTAGACATCTAGATAACTTAACATGGATTAAATCTATTTACCATAGCAAATTATAACAAGTTCATAACTATCATTTGAGACATCTAGATGACTTACCATGTAATAACTCTATTTACCATAGCAACTCAAAATATAACAAGTTCATAACTATCATTTGAGACATCTAGATAACTTAACATGGATTAAATCTATTTACCATCGCAAAATATAACAAGTTCATAACTATCATTTGAGACATCTAGATGACTTACCACGTAATAACTCTATTTACCATAGCAACTCATCACATATCAAGTTCGTAACTATCATCTAATAAACATTTAGATAACTCACCATGTGATAACTTTCTCTCTGTCAGGTGGCAGACCTACAGATAGTTGTTTTTGTCTGACAAGAAGGTCTGTGGCTGCCTGTAATTATGACAGAAAATGTCACATTCTAAGTATATCTACAGAGCCTATGATAAACATGGTAAATCAATAGTACATAAAATAAAGAAACAAAATTCATTTCATGTATTATGAGATCACAAAAATCATAGAATAAAGTATACATCGATTTGAAACTTTGGTAAACTTCAAGCTGATGGTAGCCTATGAGAAAAAGGTTTTAAAAATGTTAGTGATGCCAACGATGACAGATGCAAGATAATGACAGTAAAGCACTTATACTTTTGGGGTCGTTGAGCTAAATATCAACTGAATATGATCCGTACATTTTAAATGTTCTATAATAATATGTGCATTTTAATCAGGTGATATGCTAAATTTTAAACTGTGCTCAAAATGTACTTGATCTTCAATTTCCTATCTGTGAAATAACATTTGTGTGGTAATGAAAACCATCAATCATAACATCATTACTACACTATATTATACAGTGAACTTGTATATGAAGACTCCCCCTTAAGGACAAAAACAAAACTGGTCTTTATAGGGAGGTGGTCTTTATATAGAGGTTGATTTGTAAACAAATGGTAATTTTGGGGGCAGCAAAAATGGTCTTTGTGACCAGGTGGTCTTTATACACAGGTAGTTGTTAAAGCAGGTTTTACTGTAACTCAGGTTCTATTTAATCAATGAAACACCACTTCATTTCACAACAACTTTACAGAAATTTTTTGGTTAAACTGATGAATATGTAGATATTATAAAAATTATTATTATTCCTCACTTTTATTTAAAATGACCTGATTGGATTAAACTTGATCACATGACATTGTATAAGTGAAGACATTTCACTGAAATTGGAACGTGGGGGGAAATAACCCTTGAGGGAAATAAACCTATATCATAGGATATGTTGTTAATTTCAATGTCAATGTGAATAATTAATCACAAAAGGAAAATTGTTGTGTATTTTTAAATACATTTATTCATGTTGATTAAATTATCCAGCAAATTTACACATTGTTTTAGATTCTGTTCTGTATGATAAAATAATTATGTCCCTTTGTGTCGGGATACATCTAGAATTGTCCCCTGGGAAGGGTTCTTTTCTCGGGGGGAAAAACCCTCGAGAAAATAACCCTTCCCAGAAAGAAAATTCCAGATGTATCCCGAAACAGAGGGACATAATTGTATAATGTAACACTAGACCTTTTTTGAGTTTATCGTATGTGGTGTATAACTGGGAATATGGATTTTATGCAGTGATAGGTGCCACAATTGAAAAGGTAACCTACAGCAAAATGATGTCACTTGTCATCTGTACCAGACTGAGTATCTAAATTTTATTCCTTGCAGATAAATTGAAACAAGATCAAGAGATTACTATATGTGGTCAATATAGATATTATGAGAGCGAAAGTGACCAGGCCCAACTTTCTGTTGAATTAAGTCACGTGATCCGAGTACAAACTATTTCAAGAAAACTGAACAGCATGGAACAAATAGAAAATGATCCATTACATGGACAAGTACATACTAAAGCCAATTCTTCAACTCTCTTCTTCAGCATTCCAGCACTGTGTCTTACAAGCCACCACTGTTTCCAATGTCCTGCCTGATATAAAACATTTGAACTTTACTATATACAGGTGTTTAACACTGATCTTGAACAGTCAAATTTAAATTCAATACATACATACTTCAAAGCCTGGCACCACAAAACTTAAAAAAAAAAGAGAATACAAGAAAAAGAAAAGTATTATGTTTATGTAGTACAGCACTGAAACTTACCTTTTCATAAAGTTCAATAAGTAATTCCCTTACTGTACATGGTTTCTCACCAAGCTGGATTTCCCAGTCTGGGCCTCTGAAATATCAGTAAAAATTGTTAGATATTGAGTACATCATAGCCTACATAATTCAAAACTAAAACTAATGTTACACAAACTCTGACATGTGTCTGAGAGACTATGTTACAGAGCTAAAATGAAAATACATTACAGTTGTAACAGAAAAACAGTTTAATATATACAACAAAAATAAATAAGCATGCAAATACAGTGAAACCTGTATATAGGGGCCAGTCAAGGGACCAGAAAAAATTGACCTTTATGTACAGGTGACCCTTATACACAGGTTGAATTTAGTTGAAGTATGCAGTCAAGGGACTTGAAAAAACTGGCCTTTATAAACAGGTAATCCTTATATAGAGGTGGCTGCTATAGCAGGTTTTACTGTATATAGAAAGGAATTAAGATTAAGATAAGGATTAACAGGAATAATGCCCACATATGTAAATTAGACAAATAATGAACAATTGAAAAAGTCCCAAATAATTTTGTTATCTACTGCTACTTATAAACACTTCATAATTCAAATATTTTTAAATCAAATTTCTTGATGTTTCAAATAAATTTCTGGGCCCTTTTCTATAAAAAATCTAAAAAGCCCTACAAATAATTCAAAGTCCAAATTGCTCCTTGGCAATTCTTCTTCCAATCATAAACAGTCAATGTTTTACTTTACGACTACCGTATTTAGCCTTACATTATTATTCACAAGTTGAAGTCCCAATATTTCGAGCTTTTCTAGGCGGACCCTTGGACTCATCAAAGTTTTACTGATTTTATATCATATCATATTTCACTTACTTCATCAGAAACAGATAATGAATTATATCAGCTTGCTCATGTAGAACCTCAGTACTGTTAAGCTGCTCAACTAGTTCCGGAATCTGGATTTTATCACCATGGACACTACAAAAGGCACTATTTGAGTGATGGAAAGACTTAGCACTTAATTTTGGGGAACCACATGGACTTGGAGTTCTATCATGAACTGGATAGTATCCGCCTTTTAAGTGGGTGTGTAAGGCATGGTCTTCTGACTCTGTAAAAGTGATTACTGTACTCATAAACAAGTGAAAAGTAGAACAATGAAACATGAGCTTTGTCACAAAATTTTTTCAATTCTAGAGTAACCAAAATGGGGAAAAAAAGTTTTATCTTCTGTGTGAGATTGGAAGTTCATCATTTCATGGTCTTTTCATTCTAAGTATACTTAAGGCTGTTTTAAAAAACAAGGTCAACAAATGTGTCTACTGAAATGTCACCTTTCTGGAGAAGAGGGAAACAGATATTTCAATTATTTTTCAATAAATTAAAATTTTTGCAAGATTTCCAAATTGTAAGTACATGTATAAGTGTAAATTACACACACATATTGTATATATATATATATATATATATATATATATATATATATATATATATATATATATGTATAGTATTTAGTGAGGTTTTTTTCATGAATGTATACCTATACATGTATTGTATAAATTTCTGTTTACCTTTTGTAGGAGTGATTTTCACTAATTTTCAGTTTTCAGAAAAGATACTACATGTATTTTCAATTGCTACTTTAGCTTTACTATAAAAATGTACTGTATGTGTATTTAAATTAGCGCACTCATATTTTAGCGCTCTGAGGTAATGTAGACTTACGGTATTAGCGCAATATTGAATTCGCACAATTACGTCACACTTTAATGTAATCATAATGGCACACACTAAACTATGCACACAATATATATCATTTTGTAGTATAAATACCATTAGCTTTATCATGTATGCAGAATGACAGGATGGATCAATTTTAGCGCTGTATTTGAATTAGTGCAATGATTTGAGCATAAAAGACGCTAATATTAGAATACCATTAAAATAAGTACACATAGTGTTTTACTTTTTTCCAGTCAATGTGCATATACATCTACATGCACTTTTACTGACATGTAACTTAAACATAATTTTTAAACCTTAGCATAACAATAATAATAATAAGCAATTGATTGTACATTAAATGTACCAATGTATAAAAGATATGACACGGTTATAACATC
This sequence comes from Atrina japonica, assembly GCA_030159075.1. Lineage (NCBI taxonomy): Eukaryota > Metazoa > Mollusca > Bivalvia > Pterioida > Pinnidae > Atrina > Atrina japonica. The sequence goes on from BROG01000558.1 coordinate 184,001, forward strand.
TAGATAGAAAATAAAACAGAAAAAAGAAGCTTGTACAGTCTATGACATAGTATGCTCTGATTTAACTCATCTTCCCCTGAAAATCAATGGACTGTACTTAAAATCAATGATGTAATTCAGTCCAAATATGTCTTTAGGCAGAATGAGTTAAGTGCCTCTTTGTAGCTGTATGATGCACTGGAAGAGTTGTAATGTTTTTACATTAGTTTATAGATTAACATGATAAACACAGACATCAGGAATCCCCAAAATGTGAATCCCCAAAATGTGAAAAATAGTATGTCAAAACCATTTTATAGTTTAAGAAATACATAAGGAATTTGAATTTCAAGGTCAAAGGTGAAAGACAAGATAAAAGATACAGGTCAAAGTTATAAATGTCATCATGTTTTATCATGATCTGAAATTACAAGGCAGCATTCTATAGGGTTTGTCACAATAGAGCTGAATGCAACAGTTAAACTGAATTGTGAGTGCAGAGAAGCGGATAGATATCATCAAATTCATGGACTAATGTTCACTAGACAATCTGGGCAAAAATATCTGATCTGTCTAGTATTCAACTATACTTCACCTGAAATAAGTGATACACAAGAACATGCAGAATTACTGTACATGGAAGCTAACACATGTACCAGATACCTGGCAATAATCATGTACAGTTATTGAATGGGTATGAGGGAAGTAGCATTTTCATTGTCCCCCGAGACAAACATGTAAATTATTTCTCAAGGCCAAGCCGACTGAAATAGTTAATGTCAAGGGGACAATAAAAGTGCCATTTTCTGAAATATCCACTCAATAACTGTTTTATGAAACCTAGAAAAAATGTTATCCAAGAGAAAAATACAAAGTGTTAAAGAATAAGGAAAGCGAAGCTGAGGGAAATACCAAAATAGGCCTGGTCAACAGGAAGCAGAATCTTGCTAACCTGCTCATTGGTATAATTTAACTGTTTTATAACACCAAAATACAGGACACTAAGGATTACATTACACTCAGGATGGCAGGTAATAGTCTCTCTCACTCCCTTTTACAGGATACTAGTTATTTGCAGTGAATTTTGGGGAAATAATAAATTTTAAAGATTAACTTCTATGTACATGTAAGTAAAAATCAGTAAAGGTCCTGTACATGTTAATAATATCTGGATGTCTGCAGCAATACATCTATAAACCTCAACCTATTAAGTGTTATTCTTATACCAAATAGCATAATTCTATGTTATCCTAAAATTTCTAGAAATATACAACAGTAATCTATAGTAATTATCTCATAATTTAGTGTGTATTTATGAGATATACAAATATTTTACATTGCAGTTTGACTGGGGAAAAAAGGTGATTGGTTGAACTAAACAATGCTTTAAACAGATATATACTTCCAAAGTACATAATGTGGTGACCATGAGGTAGATTGTACTGGTTTCTAAGAAAAATGACTTTATACTTATATGGACATGCAGTGTTTGTAAGATCCAGTGATATACATACATGTAATGTAAATATAGATTCCACAATGAATGTTAGTTGACTATCATGTTTATCTAACTCGAATTGGTAAATTTTCAAAATTTTAAAGACATGAGGTTTACCGAGTTGTTGAATCTGTTTCTACCATAACTGAAAAGGGCTAATTGGTAGAATGGATTATTAGCCTACATCACGCCTTTGTCAATAACGGGTTTGGACTCTTATGATCACGTCAAACTTGTATCACTTTAATCTCTTCTCTTCTGAGGGTTAGTAATGGCGTCATTTAGTGTTTGTGACATTACTTAAACAGGCCTGTTGGTTATATGTAAATTTTAACTAACTGCAGCTTCGTTTATACCACCACTTGAGAGTGGTATAACAAAATTAGAGGCTCCCAGCTTTAGTTTCAATTTGCAAAGAAGTTTCAGATGTGTTTCCCATAGAATCCAATATTAAACTATGTTACCCATTGGAAGCCTTCTTGGATGGGATGTGGAACTGCTGAACACCATTTTGACAGGGACCAACCAAAGACTATTGTTATTAAGTTTGGTTCCAACTGGCCTGGTGGTTTCAGAGGCCGAGAAAATCTTTAAATGTGTTTCCCCATTGCGTTAAATGTTAAACCATGTTTTAAGCTGGTGGATTGGAAAAATTTGAGCAATCTTACTAAAGGGCCTTAAATGCATCATTCCTACAAAGTTTTGTTAAACTTGGTTCAGTAGAGAGGAGATGATCAAATTATGATTTTCCCATAGGGTCCAATGTTAAACTATGGTATGTCTTGCACTGGCAACCATGTTTTTTTTTTTGCAGATTGGAAAGATTTGAACATTCTTAGTAAAGGGCCTTCCATATATCATTCCAGCAAAGTTTTTTTTCAACTTGCTTCAATAGTTTCAGAAAAGATAATCAAATGTGTTTCCCCATAGGGTCCAATGTTGAACTATGACCTGAGCTGGCTGCCATGTTTTTTGGCAGATTGGAAAAATTTGGGCAATTTTAGTAAAGTACCTTCCATAAATCATTCATGTAAAGTTTGGTTTAATTTCAAGGATTAATCTGCAATTATATAATAAAAAAATGTTTTGAAGATATATTAAGGCAAAAATGACAAAACTCTTTTAAATTGACATGTCTACTGAATTAACCTTAAAAGGGCCATGATATGATTTTGGGCACATAGACTTTAGTAGTTTTCCTACATAATATTTTTTGTCTTTTTCTCTTAAGTTTCAGCACATAAAGCAAAAAATAGAGAACATTGTCAAATTGGGTTTGAGGAGCATGTGCTCCATAAAACTGCTTGAAAAAAACAAATTTTAGGATTTTTAAAATCAATCCACAAGAAAAACACCCTTTGAAACCCCATCAAAAAAAAAAAAAAAAAAGAAAAGAGCAGGAATCCCCTAACCCCAGCTAACAAGCTGGGTCTGGGGAGCATATACTCGGTCAAATTGCTAGAAATGAAAGTACATAGATACTGAATAGAATTCATATTCCAGGGCAGGGGTTAACCTGCATCACAATTTGGGGCCAATCTTAAATATTCAATAGTAAGGGCCATAACTCAGAAACAGGAAGTCAGATCTTTCAGAATATTCAGTATACACAGATCTTGTGTTACTAGTCATATTTGAAATTTGTACTTTTAATCTAGCTATCATACACGTAGTTTTGGAGATAAAAGCTAAAACTATGAAAATCACTAAAAATCAACATTTCAGGGGCATAACCTCCAAAACAGGTAGATGTTGTCCTGCAGATCATTTTTGGCCAGTTTATTAGTTATGATGTTTTTTGTATCATCTTAGAAAAAATAGCGGAAAAATCCAAAAATCATTAAAAATCAACATTTCAGGGGCAATAAATCTATATCGGATCATTAGACCTATCCGAAATTTTCAAGGTACTTAGATCTTGTCCTGTTGATCATTTCTGGCTAATTAGTTTTGACACATTTTGTTGTTTTTGAGTTAAAACTGCAGTTTTACCCTATGTTCTATTTATACATGTAGCTATGACTGCCATATTGGATGGTCACCAAGCATACTGGATACAATTTTGTATCTAGACACTCCAAGGATGCGTGGCCAATTTTGGTCCCATGTTTCCTGGTGGATTCAGAGGAGAAGATTTTTTAAAAGTTTATGCCGGACAGATGACAGACGCCAAGTGATGGCAACAGCTCACCTGACCCTTCATGCCAGGTGATCTAACAAATTATGGTAGAAAATGAATTTCCACTGTGTACAATGTTTAATGATGTTTATGTAACTTTTGTAGTTTATATCTTTATATCATGGGCTCTGAAATATTCATTCTGTAAACCCACTTTGTTTCATAAGATATGATAATGGGTGAAAATCTATCATATATTGTTATTTCTTGTATATAGCCATTGCCTGAACATTTTTATTTCTTTTCCCCCCAGAAAGAAAACAAAATAGATCGTGTGGACGATCTACCATTGCTGACTGTTTTAGTGTGTGTGTGTGTATATATATATATATATATATATATATAGTGGAATCTCATTATGTTAAAATCAGATGAGTCAAAATTCTGGTTATGTCAAAGTCCAATGGCCAATCCTGATTATCTTACTATACATCTATACATGTACGACTTACTTTGATTATCTTGAAGTATTTTTCTGGTTCGTAGTATCGAAATATTATAGAATTTTCACTTATTATCTCGAAATTACCTTCTGTGATTAAAGATTCACATTTTCTATGCAAAATGCATTGTTTCTGAAAAACAGGGGTAATCAACTTCCCATTAATGAGTCGAGGTGAAAGGGTAATTAATAATTGCTAAAAACAATTTGGATCGAGCTGTCTCTTGAGTATGACTATTCGTGCCCAAGAAGAATAGAAAATATGTGAACTGTACATTTTGGTTATCTCTAATTTTGGATATCTCGAAGTAAATGGGGTGGTCCTGTTAATTTAGAGATAACGAGATTCCACTTTGAATATAAATATATATACACACTCACATCACTTTTGTACACTTGGTCACCAAAATGCAGTTGTAGGTGTTGACTATCTACTAATGTGGACTATCTGGTATTTTTATTCTTAAACTTTTAACTCAGTGGGCAGTATCCAAGAAATTACAATTTTATATATATTATTTCATATATATATATATATATATATATATATATATATATATATATATATATATATATATATATATTTATAACCTTGATATATATATATATTCATATTATTATATTATCTATATCAATATATATATTTATATTTTTTATAACTGAAAATAAGAAAAAATGTGATCAGCAAATGTTATTTGCAACATAAGCATGATAAAGCAAGCATTAAAACCTAATGTTACATGCAAGATGAAACAGATCAGTAAAAATCTTCTGTATTTTAAGCCTTTGTATTTTTATTGTTCTTACCAATCTATAATGAATAGCGAGTCAGATAATCAGAACACACAATCCTAACTGAATATCTAAAAGAACAGATAATTTACCAATCCAGACAGGAATAAAAATCATACAGACCATGAACCATAGAACATGAAGAGAGACCATGGACCATGGAATATAAATATATGTATATACCATTATCAGAAAACCTATCTTCCCTTCATTTGAACATCTTTATACAGTTACAATAGGTTTTACAATGTTTGGTTGTCATATTCAAATATTTATGTAGTATATGTGTTATGTCTAAATGAAACTGGTCTGAGCTTATCCTGCAATTGTTATACTCTCTGTTATACTAAGACTGTAGTTAAGTAATTTTGAGCTGCAAGATCAAGTCCAATATGCTTCAAAGGGAAACCATCCACCATTTTATTTTTATTTTGTTAATAACATGCAGAAGACATGACACCATGTGTAACTTTTTGCTTCTGGGAGCTTATTATTCATTTTGAAAGGAGAACACACTTGTACATATAAAAAATTGTCTTTGTTTTAAATTTGGGCTCATGAAAAGTGGATACTTACAAGCTTATTAATATTATATTTAAGCTATTCCTAATATACCATAAACCAGATTAGTAACTGCTGGAAATTGCAGAAACAAAACAAATGAACAATAAAAGGACAGCCAAAAAGAGTAAAGATGCAAAAATGCCTGCAGAAAAGATTAGCAAGTTGGGCATGCATACAAATTGTAATAAATATTAAATTTGTGAGTTAAAAAAGTTGCCAAATGACAACACATTTTTAGATAATTACATACCAATATCTGGAGAACCTGGGCTGCTTGAACTGCCATCTGCAGGCAAATACAGTAATCACAAAAAGTTAATCATCACATGCTTCAAAACAAACAAACTACATTCTCTGTAAAATCACACTAGGAAACAAATAAAAACTCCCAATTCAGGTCTTCTAGATCTACATCCAAAATGCCTCAAATTAAAGAACTACATCATGCAAATATGCCTTGTGCATGTGATAGTTTCTATGTAGTAGGACTTGACCCTTTTGTACACTTGTGATATAATATTTTTTGTATATTGTAGTATGTAGTTATAAATGTAGTCGTAGTCATACAATGCCTGTTACAAACATTGTGTTCTAATGTGCAATATGAAGTTAGCTTTAGTAATCATCTTTGATTTGAAGCTGTTGCATATTTTTATGTTTTTATTTCAGCTGTTTCTATTTAGTTCTCAATCTTTTTAAGCTATTTCATCTTAAAGTCTGCTTAATCCACCTTGGTTTTATAATAAAATCTACAAGTTTGATGATAAAGTCTTGACAATCTGGGGTATTTCAATTTTAAAAGTAATTTTATATAACTGCAAACTTCATTTAAATACATCAACTAGATTTGAATAATGTGATAAAAATACCCAAACCTTCGGGGTCAAGCAAGTGACAACACATATCTCAATGTCAGATAAATATTAAGGTTGACTATTCCAGTCACAAATGTTTACAAATGAAGACAACTGAAGGTGATCTTTTTTATCTTTGTTGCTCCCCATATTAGCATACAACAGACAATCCTCCGTTCTCTGACACTCCACCCCTTGATAAAGTTTACACACATTGCATTATTATCATTTATGAGTAAATTGTACTTTGTTGTATTAAAAATAATGCAAAAAATGAAATAAAAACATCTAATGGGAAAGAAAAAAATGAGAAAGAAGTTACAATGACCTAGCCCTGCGTATGAGGCAAAATAAAGTTGGAGTGTTTCTTATATTGGTATTTTTTACTCAAAACATAAAGAAAACACAATATAGTAAAACCTGCTTTAGCAGCCACCTGTGTATAAAGACCACCTGGTCACAAAGACCATTTTAGCTATCACCAACAGTATAATTTGTGTACAAATTAACCTCTATATAAAGGCCGACTTTCTATAAAGACCAGATTTTCTTTCAGTTGTTGCAATCTGATTGTGTATGCATTCAGGAATTAAACGGTTAACACATCCATATCTTATGGATGGGTATATCATAAATTTATAATTATAACAGTAACTTGATCCTAACAGTCGGATTTCGTCTTGCTGAAAGGGGCAGAACATCAGATCAAACTCCATGCTTTTGAGCCTAGTTTGATCTGTTGATCTGCCCATGTCAACTCGCTGTGATCTGGCTCTTAAGATCAAAATACAGTTATAATAATCTCTATATATCACTCTTTTAACCAATTTGATGGGTTGATGATATAGTAATAATTGCCAATGAAAGAGATTCCAGATCAACCTCAATATCTAAGTTACACTTGTACCTCTGTATCTGTTGATTAGAATATGGAGTTGAGCAAGAATATAGTTTTATGGTATTGGTAAAAGAATGACTAGAATTATATGTTCAATATTTAAAAACAAGTGTTATAAACTATACCAAAAGCAAAAACCTTTATCCCCCCCCCCAAAAAAAAATAAGCGAAGATGCTATAGTAGACTATTGGATATGTAAACAAAATTATTTGTAAGAAAAGTATCAAAATCATGTGCCTGCAGTGTAAAACAAAATTCATTTTATCTTAAAGAATATGTTTACCCATGTTAAAAGTGCAAATTGGATAACATATTTTAAAAATAGAAAGGTGTTACATGTTTTCAGGTAAAAGCATACCTGTAACATCAATATAGTGAAGTGACCCAAAATATTCTGTATATAAATGTCTAATGTTCATGATGTTCTCATTTTTATGTGATAAATGTAGATAAAGATAGCACTCTCACATCTTTGTTCAAACAGCTTCATACCAAGGAAAGTACAAAATCAAAAAACAAAAACACATTCCTATTAAATGTTCATATGCAGATTTACTTACTTGGAACAACTGGTATATTTTTAGCTAAAATTAGTTTGAAAGTAAAATAGTGAATAAACTTAAATAATAAATGCTGTTTGATAATGTAAGTTGGTTTAAACAATATTTATTCAAATACCAAATTGATAATACAAGTTACATAAACAGCATATATTAGCTCAAATTTTTGAAACAATGTTTTATTTATTGTAAGTTAAAATTTTACCATTTCTTTTTATGGTAAATTATGTTTTCAATCTTAATACACACTCTCTGTCACACTTTTAACATGTGACAATTAATTTTACACCTTTTATACATGTATATAACATTATAAAGTAGAAGATGCTTATTTTTCTGGTTAGAATCTGAATCTCTTATACATGTACAAATGTACATGTAAAATTATTCTAAAATTGTCTAGATTTAAAGAAATCAGCATTTATACAAAATAATTTACATTGAGTATAAATAAGAATACACATCACATTGGATTTGTTATTTTTAGGATGTGCGTAGCATTGCGGGAGGGTAAGATATACTTCATACAAAATAAAAACTTTATAGTTTATATCAGTTTCTATATTAAGCTTTTTATAAAACACAAAACTGCATTGTATATATAGGACATGATTTGATATCCCTGCAGGGAAAGCTGTTTGCAGAAAATATTTATCCAATTTGACACTGCTTAGGCAGAAATATACATATCCAATTTATATAACCTGGTGAGGTGGAGACTCAAGAATCCTTTCTTGACCTGGTGAAATTTTAGGTAGCATAACAAAATAAAGATTACACAGGCAAGAGTTATGGTTCCTACCTGTCACCACACCTACAGGTATACAGTAAGGAAAAAAACATTTTTCTTGTATAGCCGTCTTAAATGAAATGTGTGTGGAATTGTTCATATGAAAAAAATTTACTCTGTCCCACCAAATTATGTAAATCAGACAATAGAAGCTTTGCCCTTTCTACCAAATGGAGTTTTAAATATCTAAACATTATCAGAAGCATCAACTGCATATCCAACAGCAGCAGAAATGATTTAACAAAGCTGATCTGCACTGTAAGGTGATGAATTTCTCCTGGCAATATGCAAGCAGAGAATTGTGAATATTTTAAACAGCAAAAATACTGCAGATATTAACTCAGATATAATTATAGAATCAATTAACCTATCACCAAATGTTTGATGGGCCATTTAAATGAGAAATTGTGATGGAAAAGCCTGCCAAAAGGTGCCTTTTGTGAAAGGTCAATTAGTACAGCCTCTACAGCCATGTCAAAGAAATTCAGCCTACACAAACACTCACACACACACACACACACACACACACACACACACACACACACACACACACACACACACACACACACACACACACACACACACAGTGGAACCTCACTATTAATATTACACATGTATGATGACAAACAATTGGTTAATGGTTTTGGACCTTTAGTGTTTCCAGACAGAATCAGTCTAAAAACCAGTCTATATACCATACATTTTAAACAAGTATAATACAGAATAATAAACAAGAAGAAGTTTAATACAGAGATGTTAATAATTCTATAGTTAGACTAATCTAAACACAAATAGAGAATGTATCTACATAAACATATATATATATATACATTGTATATGTCTACCAATGTAAATTAGCACATGTTGACACACACCAGTGATCTAAATTGAATCATAATAGGGGTGATGGATTTATTTTTGGCAACAAAAATATTAGAGCTACATGTATAGTAAAACATGGAGTCTTGTTTTACCCATGCATTCATATTTCTGGAAAATAGACTGATCAAGTCTAGATGTGCCTCTTTACCTTGGAAGACCAATACAGATGCATCACTTAATATTTTATATCAGTAATGTAGTATTGGTCAAGCTGTTATCGGAAACAACTCATTCCAAAGATAAATTTTGTATACAATGTACCGACCGTCATCATCTATACAATCTGCTAGACAAGAAGATTATACAATATACATGTATGCACAACAACATGTACGCTATCAACTCTACAAAACAGAGATAAAAGCTAAAATCTGATTGGCTGATAACATTTTTTGATTCATGTCATAAAGACATGATTACATTTGACTATTTGTAAACAAAAATGTGAATTACAGTATGTCATGTCTACACTCACTATAGTTGCGGTACATGACATTTTTTTTTTTTTTTTTTTTTTTTTTTTACTAATTACTGTAGTTAAAGTCATACAACATGAAAATCAAAAAAAAAATTTCTGAGGACATAATTTATCAACTGATATGTTTTAGAGAGGATAAACAAATCTAAATTGTATCAATTAGATAATTTTGTACCCTATCCAATCAAGCTTCTCACTGACACTTGAATTCTGATTGGCTGATGGTGCCTTTGCACCTACCTGGCAATATCTATACCAGCCGTTTTACCATTACCAGTCATATATAAATGTTACAGCAATAATAAGGTACTTAAATTTTCCAGTATGGCATCTTTATTTAACCTTTGTTTACCAATTTGACCTAAATGATATGTAAAAACATCAGAACCCTTGGGAAAATAAGAGTTGAAAGGAGTAGCTGGTTTGTAGGATGAATATGTGTAACACTTCTATGGGCAATCTTAAACCTGCAAAGGATTCTCAAACAATAATTTCCCATTTAAATGTAAGGAGAAAAGCATGAGAGGTTAAAAACTCAGTGGAAATGTCAGAAAAACTGCAAAAGTGAAAGCATGATTCAGGTTATCTTCACTTTGATATGTTAATACTCAGAGAGGGTATAACATGCATAAAAGCACTGAGTAGGTTAATATTGTTAAGATATATATCTGAGGTCAACACTACAGTACACAGCCTCCTACCTGATGGTAGACCTCTTTCTAGTTTCTTCAGCGATGCATGGAGAGCTCAAGGATAAAACATATTGACACAATCAAACAAAAAAGTCAACAAGACAGACTTATATTAGACTTGTGTGCATGTATATATACAAGAAAAAGAACAATACATAAAAAATAATGCATACAGAAATAATGCTTAAATGTAGTCAACAAAAGTCACGGATATTTATTTTTATCCCATCTTTAACACAATTACATAGAAAGTAATGTATGTGTTCCTGTCACATGGAATGATTCTGCATCTAGAAAAAAATCTGTTTTGTGTGAGCATAACTGATTAAATAAACCTCAGAACTGAGAAGGCAAAGATAAATTTATGTACATGCACTGAATTACCAAAAACATTTTATTTTCATTCTGGAGAAATATGAATTCAAAAGAAAATATCAGAAGATAAAAAGCATGATGTTACACTGAAAGTTCTGATTCTGTGAGACTCCTTGGTTTGTAGGACAGATAATGTATGACAGGAAAGAAAATACTGACGGGACACGTGATATATTGTTCTTGGACAAACACCTAGAATAACCTGTGAGAATTTTAACCTACTACTATCAAGCTAATATGTGAGGGAAGTAAATACATTTATGTCATGTATTGTGGACAAGACTGTCTTGTCTGATATTGTTTGGTTTTCACCAAATATCTTTATACATGTATTACAAGTCATGAAAAAAAAGTACTAATGGTATGAAAACTGGATGATTTCTCTATCCTAGAGGTGACAGAGCAGGCACTTGTATCATTAGCCAATGCTAGGTCCTAAGCTGATTACTTTGGGAAGACTGTAAGTCTTTCCCTGGGACTATAATGTGACTGCATTTTTCTCCACTACTGTATAAAAGTGGCAGTCACTATGTATCTGAAATATTGTTGAATGAGGTGAAAAACACCAGTAAAACAAGCTTAAATTCTGTTGCAGTTAGCATCCTGTATTGAGTATAATTAACATAATCATTTGTATACAGGCATGTTATTAGAATCAATTGCAATTTTGAATACAACTCATTCTGGGATGCAACAAGTAATACGGAAAAGTCATAATGGAACCAAACAGAGTGGAACCTGTCTTAAGAGACCACTCTAATTAAAATCACCTGTATTCCGAGATAACATTCTAAAAACCACTGAGTTAAATAATTCTTTCAATAAAACCTATTTTAAGAGGCCTTTGTCTTTTGAGATCACAATTCAATGGTAAATGGCATGTTTTCTCAAGACAGGTTCCACTGCAGATTCAAATATCATTTGTCTAAATTTTCATTGAATGCTGGTAAATTGTACAAAAAGAGATATCAGAATGATTACAATAGAAGATGAAAATTCTATCTAAATGAACATTATCAAAATCCTCTGAAATATGTTCTTGTAAAGCAAGATTAGTATTTTGTGGTAACTAATGCATGTTCTGTAATATATTATAAAAGCAACTGTTTACTTTTGTTATATAATTTGCATATTCATATTTGAATGTTAATGGGATGCATAAGCTCTCTTACATGACCTTTTTAAACTGACTTCAACATACTGGTACAAGTACATTACATATGTTACAATGGCAGTTATGTTTTTGAAAACATGGATACAGTATGTTTCTTTTGTCATTATAAGTTACAGAGAAAAGCTTAACTTAACAACTGACACATTAATCAAAACCTGTCATAGAAATACCCAGGAACATGTTCAAGGCTTAATTATTCAATTCTATAACATTGGCAAATATTGCAGTATAAAAGCTATAACTGAACCCATCCTAAGTTCCATTGATAAAAAGCGTTATGCCAATTTTGGTAAAATTTTAGGAAAGAAACTCAAGGTAATTAACGAACAGACAGTCAACAAGTAATATACCCTTTCCCATCTTTGATCTGGGGGCATAAAGAACAACACCTGAGAATCGTCCTAACTATCCTGTATAAATCATGATTACTATGACCATGAATACTGTACAACAGGGTGACCATGTCTCATTTCACTTGTTATCCACCTCTCGTGTTCAATGCAGATTACTTCAAACACAAAAATATTCTTCCAATAGATGAAACATAGAACTATCCTCATCTCTAGGCAAGCTTCAAATTGATCAAAGATAAAAATCCAATCGGTATAAACCTTACATATTCCACTAACACAGAACACTTTGCATAGGGGTCTGATGATTAAATACAGTACATTTATTATCTTACACTATCATATTTTTGTGAAAATGTTTAATGAAAACAAGATGTGTTTGTGAAACACAAATGCCCCCAGTTTCAACAAATTTCTATCTATAGACATTGTCTATCTCATATTGAAATTTCTCTTCCACTTACATATGTCTAGCATTTCTCTCAAAGACGAGTCTAGCCATTCTTCCTCTCAGACAAGTGTAGTAATTTTCTCTCTCAGGAAGGTGTAGCAATTCTCTTTCTCAGGCAAGTCTAGCAATTCTCTTTCTCAGAAAAGTCTAACAATTTAATCTCTCTCAGGCAAGTATAGCAATTCTCTTTCTCAGACAAGTCTAGCAATTCTTTTTCAGGCAAGTATAGCAGTTCTCTTTCACAGTCAAGTCTAGCAACTCTCTATCAGGTACTAGGGTTGACTGATGTTTTGAGCCTTAAGCAGGTTGCCCATTTTCAGATTTACTTTTCTCTGACTATTTATAGCTATGTAACCAATGAATGTTGTCATTTGGTCATTTTGTTGTTGAAGAGGTAACACTCTAAAGTAAACAGGTCAAGTGGCAATGGACAAAATTGGCGAGGAAAGGCACCACAGGCTATTCAAAATGACATGGCAGCAACACTAAGAGAGCATGCCACTTTATATGCTACCGTAAAAAATGGGCGACAGAATTTAAGCGTAACAGGCAGAACCCTCAGAATGACCCCATTCTAGAAGTGATGTCACTGTGGCAACTCCTGAAATGGTCATTAAAGTCTATGGTATTGTTTTGGGTGATATACCATGCATCACTTCTTAGATAAGAAAAACAATTCAGATCAAAGATCAGTAAAGGTTTTTTGTTTCAGCAGGACAAAGTCCATGCCCACAAGTCTGTCATTGCTATGGCTGCCATTCATGATTGTGGCTTTCAATTGATTCAATATAACCCTTGCTCATATGATTTAACTCCATCAGACTTCCATCTACTCCAAAATTGTAAAGAAGTCCATACCCAGTATCAATTTCTAGACAGATGATATCACACATGCAGCGGAGTTCTGTCTGGAAATCAAGAAAGGGACTTCTTAAAAGTGACATTGAGGCTCTTAAACATTGCTGGCACTTTATCAATCAACCCTCGTAGGTCTAGCAACTCACTCACACTCACTCACTCTCTCTCTCTCTCTCTACCTCTCTCTTTCTCTCTAACACACACACACACACACACACACACACACGTCTGGTAATTCTATTTCTTGATCTGCTCTTTATTACCCTTAGTCTACAATATTTTACTACATGATAATGTAACAGTAACATCTGCTCTTTATTTCTCTTACTTTACAACATTTTACTACATGATAATGTAACACTAAGATCTGCTCTTTATTACTATTACTTTACAACATTTTACTACATGATAATGTAACACTAAGATCAGCTCTTTATTTCTCTTACTGTACAACAGACAGTATAACACTACTGTTGACTTTATCTCCTAACTTTACACTACTTGAATTGAGAAACTGGGCCACAAAATGTAAAACTAGCCTTTGTCTTATAAACTGTCAGTCCTCTATTGATCTCAAACCACACATTTATCTTAAAAACAGAACACTACATTTACATTAAAAACTAGAAATTGCTTTCATACATCTAATACATAGCAAATAACTGTAATATATACTAGAAAATCTATAAATAGACATGCAGATATCAAAACAGACAAAATATATCAATACTGCAGAAAAATATCCATGCTGATTTGTTGAATATTTAACACTGGTATTACAATGATTTTTTATTAGACTGGGATTTAAGCAATAGTATGACTCAATTTTAGATACTGCATGCATAACGTTTTGTGTCAAATACTTCCAAGACTTGTACTGTAAAACAATGTAAATTAGTAATTTTGTTTTTACCATTCTATTCTGTTTATTACATATTAGACAAAGCAAATTCATCTTTGCAGTCTTACTAACACATCAATAGGGTGTTCTTCAAAACATTTACATGTATACAGGGGAATAAATCACATTAAAGGGGTATTACTCCGACATTTAGAAATTCACATTTAAATCTTGTTTTATTGGGAAGACATTTGCAACAATAAAATCAGCAAGACTACATTAATTAACCTAGGTGCAAAGGGAGTTTACCTTTGTATAGTGACAATTTACAGAAAATAACCCTTGTACCATGCAGCTATACAAATAAACATTCCACAAGAGTAAGATAATTATCTAGAGACAGTTCAGCAAGATTGTTTAATGCAGTAACTAAAATGTAAATGATAATGCAGAAAGATGAAAATTCAGAAATTTACAGTTTATAGATATGTTTGAACATCTTAATTAAAATCATCTCGTAGTCTGTTCTCTAAGAGATATACAGTGCAACTTCTGAAAACTGATCCTTCTAAAAACCAATCACTTCCTGATACCAATGATGTTACAAAAGTCTGGATTTTTTTCTTCTACTTTCATATCAAAATAACTTCTAAATATGAATCCTTCCAACTTCCATACACTGGACAAATTTTCATGGCGCAAAGGTGTTAATGTACATAAAATAACCTCTGAATTCCAACCTCACTTGTGGCGACTTCACTATGCTATTCAACCGTCACAGGGATTCATTTCAAAGATCATTAACAAGTGGAAGTTATCTTGTGCGTCTATTGGCATTTATCGTAATTAACTGGAAGCTTGGAAAAAAGTTTGGTATCTAAACAATTTTAGTAGATCCACCTAGGATTTTTCCAAATACATGACACATTTCTATTTTTTGAACATATTCAATTATGCACTTTTCCCAATTATACGACTCACTTCTCTTTTTTGAGCGTATTCAAGTATGCACTATCAGAGACATATATAACACATGTCTCTGGCACTATCAATGTATAATTACAGAAATTAATTTCTGCTACATGATGAATAAAAACAACACAAATTTACCAGGTTATTTAGAGTTTGTTGTATTAAAAAATTTATCGACAAGCTATGGGAAGTTAAAATCATGTCTTACTTACATGTATTTGATGTTACTGACCACGACTCTCAATTGTAATCATCACATTTTGTCTCTGGGTTTGTAAAGTTTCATAATTATAGGCATTTTATGGTACGGTAATCAGATATCATTACAACTCTATAAACAACAAATTGTAAGTCTAAATAAAGGAATTCAAATGAAGAACAAAATATGAATTGGCAAAACAGAACATTGTCACTGAAAAGAACCACGAGGTACAAAGACAAGTAAACAGTACACATAAAAACTGGAACGGACCGGAACTAAACGGATTTATTGACCTACAGTCAACTTCCAAAATTTAAACCCTCTGAAAACCAGACAAAATTAACGGCCCGAATGATGTTCGATATTCAGAAGATGCACTGTATTATGTACAAGGGAAAAAGAAATAGGATGAATAAGAACAAATGATATATAAAATAAAATCCCTTTGTTGTGGTAATTCTAGACATTTCAGTCCTTTTGAACTATAAATATTTGTTTAGAAGTGCACTGTAATACAGCAGAAAGCATTTAGTAGAAACACAAAGGGCACATGACCTCTCTGATCAAAGAGTAATCTCCCTTTGCAAATAGAAAAAAATACTCCAGGTGATTAACTTACATCCATCTACAGGTCCTCTATCTAGGGTATAAGAAAATCACAGCCAAATAAATGGTAAAGGATAAATTGAGATAAGCAAATGAGTGAAAACTTTAAAAAAAACACATTATAATGAAATACAAAATTATAATAAGGTGCATTATCTACCAAAGAAGTCTTCCAAACAAAGTCAACTCAATTTCTGAAGATGAAGAACTTCTAACCTATCTTTCTGTAATATCTCGCTTAAATATGCTATAATGTGTTTACTCTCAGTGTTATTTACTGGGTAGGCAAGTACTTTATGATTGATACTACAGTAGGCTTGTGACCTCAACTTTTCATTAAGTAACATCCAAATTTATTGTCTTCATTTTAAAAATTTTATAAGTACCACAATGCTTATATTTCAACTGTCAAAATAAAAAATCTGAAAAAAGACAAATGTGCTAAATATTTTGAATGTCCGGTACACAGGAAATGACAATGAGGCTGATGTACTGATGTACTATCAAATAAGCATCATAGTCAAGCAACACTACAAGAAAGAAATTTAACAAAAACTGAAAACATTTTTTTTTTTTTTTGAAAATCAGGATTGATTCATTGTTGATAACTAGTAGTTCTTGACCCTAACTGATATATAGAAAACACTAAGAATAACTAGGTGAAAATAAGCTAACTTTGCTTGGAAGACTGATTAAAAATTGATAAAATTAAACCATAAATGAAACAAATCAATGAATTCACAGCAAATTAAAGCTTTTAGCTGGCCACTGATGCAGACATTAAACTTTGTAATAAATTATTTGATCCTCAGAGAAAATTTTCAAGGAAGTTCCTCAAAATCCATCAATGGATTGATTGATCAAGATCTCTAATTTAAAACCATACATAGGCATTCTTGATCATATATTTTTTTTCTGAGCACAGCTGTGGTAAAAAGATAATATGTTTAAAGTACTGAAACAAATAGATTTATTTGTAAAAAAAAAATTGCCATATTCCTTTAACTTGAAACTTATAAATATGAATATTTCACAGCATGTCAATGTTACTATGACTGACCAAGAATACAAACAGAAAACGTTTTCATTGGTCCCAAGACATTTGAATTTTAAGCAAGTTTTAATCCTGAAAATTACCTTTGTAAAGCATTTTTGAAAAATTAGTTAATTGATAATTTTAGGAGAGATAAAGAGATAATAGGTATAATGATGGAGACATTCCCTAGTAGATATTGACCTTTGAGAAAGTTAGCCAGAGTTTAAACCTGTTGGGAAATATGCATGTTGTGAAGAGTTTTCAGAATACACATGTACAAATGTAATTAAAATAGAATCCCATACATAACAACACAATTTATCAACTTAACGGACCTTGAACAGAAAGGCAACAAAATAAATATAGTTTAATAAATGAAAAGTTTGACATAATTCTCTTTAGATAGATTTAGAATAGCATAAAAACATCTTGACAAAATCATCTTGACAAAATCATCTTGAAAATAAAAGTACTGCAGCTTATGTATTAACAGGATGGTTTGACACAAGTAAAGTCATCAGTTCCCACACTGTACAAGACATTTCTGTGGATGTAAATTTAGTGATAGTTAAGATTTCATCTTACCTGGAATATGTTCCGGGTCCACTTGTATGGATCTGGATCTTCTTACTATCCCAGATACCGATGATTTGGATCCTGCACGTCTACGTTTAAATTTACCAGATGAAAAAGACAGCAATCTGGGCCGTGGACATGCATTACTGAATCTGTCTCCGAAAATGTGCATTACCTCTGAACCTAAAAAATATCTTGATTTAAATATCTTGATCTATTTTTTGTAATAAAATTAAGTATAAAATAGACACATCTGTAGGCAGGCATGTAACCAGTGCTTTTTTGTGACCATGGCCAAGAAAGTAGCCCCAAATACGACAATAACATCGTAACCTCATTTTAAGATAAATGTGCAAAAAGGTCCGAAATACTAATAAGAAATTGTCAATTATGCAGTCTTTTCATTAGAGGTTTACTTCCTTCACAATATCTTTTTGTTGTTGCTACTTTTCTATCCTACATCAGTATTATTCAGCGAAAGAAATCGGGAATTAGATAATGTTGATACTATAAAAGTTATAAAATTTCATTGGTGGTTTTTTTGTGATAATGTACACTTGCAGAATATAAACCAATGATAACTTTTTTTAAAATACATGTGTAAGTGTAACTTTCTTAATTTTTGTTGTTCTTTAATGATAGTTCAAACAAAGCTTGCATATACTACATGTACATGTACTTAAACATGTTAAAGCTTTGAATCTATACCAAAAAGAAAAAAATATATATAACATAAATAATAATAATTGAAGACTTATTTTCTACTCATTCAGACCCTTTTTGTCAGCCAACACATTTATTTCTGTGTTTCTTTTGCCTTTTTTCAATGTTGTTTTATGGATTTTTCATTTATATGAAAACATCAGCAATTATGGCTGCCAAAGGGGAATTACTCTTGCAAAAAGCATCTATTGGTAAAGTGTTACAAATTTTTACCATTTATACAATAATGTCATATAAATACAGAAAGTGGTTCTTTATTTTGCTAATCCATGGCATTAGACCTTGGCTTTAGTTCTCGTGTTACAGTCATGTGACTTTCACTTCTTATGCAGTGAAGATACATTCACTTCCTAAGTTTGACAAAGATGTGAGTTCTCTGGCCTGCTAGGACTAGTATACAACTAATCTGCTATAAAAGGTTATGTCCTCATAGTTTTTTATGCCTACATAGTTAGTAGCATCCAAAGAACATACATTACCTTGTGTTGGATCATCTCGTAAAAAGCTAAGTTTTGTTACACATGAGGTAGTGATGAAGTCTGTAAGCTTTCCCATATGAACCCTGAAATAGTCCAACATAGAAATGATTAGACTTGATAATGGACAGGTCAATGGATCGCCTTTTTATCATATAAAAGCAAACATCTATCTAATTTAAGTTTCTTCAAAGTAATGCTGGTTAAGTTGAATATTATATCTTAAGAAACCAAATGCAAAATGATAGCAATAACAAAAACAAAAATCGAAAGTTTCATTGGTTTAGAAGTCACCACTTGTAGCTGAAATATGACACATTTAGATGTTTTCTATTAAGCCATGCATATATAAGCAGAACATACAGGATATTATCTTACCTTGTACCAGCTATATATCCACTTTGTAATTTTTTAATTGTACCTATCAATGCACTGGGTGGGTTGTGTGAATCATCTGGCAACAAGAAACAAAATCATTCTATTTACTGTTACACATATTTTATAAGGACTTCATCAAAAATTAAAGTTGCAAAATTTTTTAAATTGTGATATTGTCAAGACTAAAAGACTAAAAGATCTGACATCCCCCAAAATTATACTATCACTGATCTTAAAAATGACTGAAACTATCCTTTTATCATAATTCTCATATAAAGTTGGTGATACTACATACTCATGCAAAGGCAGGGTATAACTAGCTTTCTAATTTATGTAAAGAGAATAAAGCAAAATGAAAGAATAAGCATACTGCTGTGTATCAAAGTCACTTTTGTCGTAAAACCATCATCCAAAATCACTATGCTCTTTCCTACCTGTGGTCTCATGAGACAAAAATCTCTCATAGCTAATGAATATTTATGAAGAGTAGATGTTATCCATTTAACCAATCACAGTAGTTGTGATTGGCAACAGAAGTTATCGCATAGTCTGTCGACGCAATACAACTCTGAAATTGTTTAAAACCCTCGGTCTGATTGGTTGACGAATCTAACACCATTTACTCACATTGGCCGAGGCTTCATGAATAATAAAAATATGTACGAGAGATTTCAGTCACATGAGACCACGGGTAGAAAAGAGCATAGTGATTCTGGACCATGGTTTTACAACAATGCAGAGTCACATGCAGATTAACTATCAATTCTAATGCGCTATGTTTGTTTCACATCACTTCAGCAAGGGTATCACATTTCACAGCTGTTTATATGTCACATACAGTTTTGTTTACCTACTTATAGGCACATGTTGAACTGTGCATATATTTTGATAATATATCAAAACAGTTTTATGTGTCTTGAATTGATTGTTTCAAATACAAATGTATTGAATTTCTTAAATCAAAATGAGAAATCAGTAACTTCATTTCATGTGCAATGATATTTTCAACACAGGAATTTGGTCACAGTTAAGAGAAGGTTCTGGCATAAGCCTTTCTGCTTTGCCGTTTCTATCATTAAATGTCACTGTGGTGATTAAGGGTGAATTTTAGATTAGTGAATATGTTTTCTATCATAAAAAGGCAAAAATAACGAGGGGCAAAAAAATGGTAATTTAAAATGATCAGGAATTAGAATAGGATTACCCAAGAGGGGAACATGTTAATACTAGCTAATCCATGTCTACTCTAAGAGGAAATTATAACTGTATTGAAGATTTGGACATAAGCTATGTACATACTATTGGGACTTACAACACTCCCCCCACCTATTGTTAATCTTTACAATCTCTCTCTATGGTATTCAATAAGTATATAACTACTTATAATTGTTTTATGACAATATGATAAAGTTGTCCATAGGACTTGTCATGTATATGTATGTACAGCAGGGTGACAAAAGTAACAACACTGTTTATTTTTCTTAATATATTTCATATAAAACCACATACTTTCAAAACAATATTACAAAGTCATTTCTTATTCAATTTCAGTAAAATTTTCACCACTGACCATCAATGTTTTGAGATTTCTGTGTTTGCTTTGTTATGAATTTCCATTATTTCATTTAAATTTATAGTATTGATAAGTTTTGCTTGATACCAAGTTTTAACATCTCTTTTCAATAAGCAAAAATGAAATAAATAATTTAATTTTCTGTTAAAATTGCTAAATCTTGAAAACAGAAGATTTTAACATTATCACCAAATATACATGTATAATGAGAGTGTTAGATATTTTGAGTCCATGGTATAAGTTTCATCAAAAATGCTTTATATATAACTCTTCATGAATGTTATGAAATAATGTGGCTTTATATAAAATATATAGAGAAAAATAAAAAATGTCATCACTTCTGTTTCCTATGGTGTTCCTTTAGTGACATAGAATACAGAATATCTTTTATTATATTGTGCACACAGTTAAGTTAGATTATGCACACAGTTTAACATTCATTATATTGTGCGCACAGTTTAGTTATATTGTGCACACAGTTTAGTTATATTGTACGCAGTTTAACTATATTTAAGAAGAGACCCAATAGGGCCTTATGTCACTCACTTGTCAAATTTGTTCAACATTGCATAAGAAGTCAAAATATCTAAAAGATGATATTTTCTGTTTAATTAGTTGATTTTCAAAGATGTTAGCAGTTGTGACTCCTTTTGGAGCCATATGTGTCTTAGCCCCTTGCATTCATTGCGCAGCTTTATATGGGGATAGATCCTGCACATTTTTTTTGTTTATATACATGCCTGTGACATAAACCTTCAATCCCATGACCTTAACACTTTGTCAAACTATTTAATCCTACACTGAAATCTGATCATAAACGACCCTGCTTCAAATGACCCATGGTATGGTTTTATACAAATGGCTTAATATCCCAAAACTGACTGACCTTTTGTCCACATTGTAAGCAATTATCTAAATATCATTGTGACAATGATTGCTCAAGGTCACAGGCACCTAAGTAAACAGAAAATACTAGTTTTTCGTCGACTTTGTTTTACTTCTCAAGAACCAATGGACCAGGTTAGCATAAAATATAGGTTTGTAATCAACTTTTAGACATTTACAAATTAATAAAAATGAATGGTTGAAAATAATTTTGCAGAAACTATCCCCATATATGGCTGCATGTTAGCAAAAGGGTTAGTACACATAGGGATTCAAAAAGGAGTTACAACTGGAAACATCTAAACAGAAAATATATTAAACAATAAAGTTTAACTGTGCATACAATATAGTTGAACTGTGCACACAACATAGCTAAATTGTGTGCACAATATAACTAAACTGCACACAATATAACTAAACTGTGCACATAATATAATGTTTGATAAACTGTGCACACAATATAATAAAAAATATACTGTATTCTATGTCACTAAGGGGGTGCCATAGTTACCTTACTGTATATGTGTAAGTGTGTGTTGAGGGAGGGACTCTGACAGTAAATTATGTGTGTAAGTGTGTGTTGAGGGAGGGACTCTGACAGTAAATTATGTGTGTAAGTGTGTGTTGAGGGAGGGACTCTGACAGTAAATTATGCGATTTACATTTCATGACTTGAATGTAGATAATATAGTACTGAGCAGAACAGTGGATGTTAGTAATAAATTACTTCACATTTCAATATATCAATCTATTCTAAAATAATTAAATGCTTCAACACTGAGTGTTAATATTAAATTATTAATTTCCACACATCACTAACATACACTACATATACTTAGAACATCACTTTGAGAACTAAAAAAAAATACAACAGCTTTAGTTTAATTTTGAGATAATATACCTAGCATAATTTCTGAATGACCTAATTATATCATGACAGTGAATTTCCTACCTACCCCAAATCTTACTACCAATTGAGAATGTGATTGTGGGACGACCAAGACCTTTCCAGCTATTTTTAAGATATGAAACTTCATTTCGGAAGATATCAACAGAAAATCGTGTGTCGAGGGTCAAGTAGAATTGATGTGGGTCCAGAAACTACAAAACAGGAATGGAAATACATTCCAAATAGAGATATACATGTGAAGTATTTCTTTTTCTTTATTGTAGATCAAAATGGATATTAATGGTACTCAGAAGGAATCCGAGTGTGTGGTTTACACATAGCTAAAAAAAATTATAATAAATCCTGAATCAAAGATAATAGAATCATTTGCTGAAAATAATTCAATGCTTTTACAGCCAACATGCGACATTCAAAATGTGATAAATTGCAAACTATATCAGGAGAAAATTCATAATCACAATATGCAAATAACATTCAAAACTACCTTCCATTACATGATGCCTCTAAAATAAAATAGAGTTACATATTAATGCATCTTGCAGCTGAATAATTCTGGATTTCTTTAAAGAAAAAAAATCTATGAAACTTGTAAGAGTTCAGACGTGAAAAGTGACAACCAGTGTGTGAATAATATGGTTATCACACTATTTGCATTTTGAAAGATTTAATGCTATAGTGTCTGCTTAATAACAGATGAAGATACACATGTATAGCAAATTAAGGAGAGAACAAACTGTAGACATGCAATTTGAAGATGATATATATTGTACTATGAAATCCTAATAATGTAAATAGCTTTAGGGGGCAAATTCTTACAGCAATGACTATATAATGATGGTGCCCTAACATGCACATAAGTCATTAAATGATATATAGAGTTATCTCCCTTAATACTATACACTGATGATGGTACACTATTAAACCTATAAGACATATGAAATGATATCTAGAGTTATCTCCATCAACACTTACTCCCTCATAGTAAACTGTTTAAAAGAAAAAATAAACAAGAGATTGAAAGGACCTTATTGGTACTGTAATCTGATTCCCCATTACCTACCTACAAACCACCCTGACCCAAGAGTCCCTTATATGATCATATAAATATTTTAATTTAAAACTGCCTATCCAAGTTATAAGGAATTGACAAATACTCTGTATTATAATCTATAATACAAAGAAAAGACCATAAAGTTTTAGCAACAAAACTGCCCTCTGAAGCGTGTATAAACTCTCATGGATTTGAGATTTGATGCATTATATAAACTGGGTCTGATAAAAGCAATAAGCAAAGTATGACACCTGCAGTGTTGATGAGGAAAATACAAGGGAGAAATATAGTACATATATACTACACAAGTAGAAGCCTACGGAAGCACTTGGGAAAAGTTAAAATGTTATATGATGTAACATGCACTGATACAGACTTCAGTAATTTTATCATGATCAAAATTAACTTGCTTTTCCAGACATGCTATATTAGCCTTTATCATTCATACTGATTTTTAACTTCCTGATATC
Source organism: Atrina japonica (assembly GCA_030159075.1). Taxonomy (NCBI): domain Eukaryota; kingdom Metazoa; phylum Mollusca; class Bivalvia; order Pterioida; family Pinnidae; genus Atrina; species Atrina japonica. Next base: position 208,517 of record BROG01000558.1, read on the forward strand.
ACTCTCAAATATGAATACATTTAATGATAATATAAGCAATTACAAATATCAGTCAGTTAGTAACTATGACATTACATATTTGATCAGAGCTTATCACCACCCCCCATACCCCACCCAACAAAAAACTAAAACAAAAACAAAAACAAAAACGAAACAAAACTGGCCTGCCTAAATGATTACCAATGGTAACTTAAGACCAGTGGAAGACTAACAGAAGACCTACAGAAATCTTGACCATGCATAGTTAATAAAATGTTATAAATGTGTTTACTATGCTAAAAATATTCAAAAATATGACATAAATTCTGTAAAATTAAGTATTTAAAGTGTATTTTTAAGTCTTTAAATTGAACATCACAAACTCAATATAGACTCTATTAAGTATCAATATAAGTTAATGTTCTGGGCTTCACTCCTATCCTGCTAAAACTATACTTTGAATTGAATATGATTTAAGTTTTTGACAGTAATTTATTTTTTTTTTAAAAAAAATATATTAATTTGCACATAACATATTTTGCTTGAGTCTTGTAGGTCTTCAAGTTGTGTATTAAGAGTTATTGTTCTTGATTAGGTCGTTAAAAAAGTTTCTACTGAGCTTCAAAACGACACATTATATACAAAATTTTATGGAAACTTTGTCATTTTTACCATATTTATAGCATAGTAAACACATTTATAACATTTTATTAACTATATATGGTCAGTATTTTTGTTTGGTCTTCTGTTAGTCTTCCATTGGTCTTCAATTACCTGTTGGTCTCCAATAAGGCATGTCCAAACTAAACACCACAAATGAACAAAAAAGCATCAAAATGAAAAAACATGATAAAGTAGACTGTATAAAAAGTACACAATTTACAATAACATCTTGGCTTCATTGATGTGATGTCTGAAGTATTGCCTGAATTTATCCCTCCTGTTCCATCCACCTTTTTATAATATTTTTTTCAAAGCATATCTCATTTGAAATAATTAGGATTTGACATATCTATTTACCATTAATATATAAATGTTTTGTGAGTCTCTCTCACCTGATCTAAAATACTGATGGTAGTTATTAAGAAAATAGGTCTTGTTGAATAAAACATAAACAAATATCAATGAATAATTGAATTTGTTCCAATCCTTCAAATAAGTAAAAATGAATAGGATGGAGATAATTGTAGAAAACTGTATACATGTATATGTAAATGCAATACTTGAGACATGAACAACTTCAAAGTTCAATTGAAGTTTGCATGACTAACATTTTCACACAACATTTTGTCTGTTTTATATGAATCCTTAAAAATAACATCAGACTGAGACAAGATAAGTTTAATGGTAGATTATATGTAGTTCATTATTTAAATGCTAATCTAGGGTTATTACTGAGTAAAAATAATATACATATACCCAGCAAGTACATGTATCCATGTAACCTGGCAGGGCGAAGTCTTGTTAACCCTTTCTTGACTTGGATAAATTTAAATTCTTAGTTATATAAATAATGGTTTCTACTTATCATCATATGTATGATTATCTAGTTGGTAATAAAAAGCATTTCTCAAGGTGCCTGTCATAACCGAAAGTGAGTAGAATTGACCTTATGATAATCAAAATGTTACTCCGCCCTCCCACGTTATGCGAATTGTACAAAACCTGAGTACAAAGTTACCAAGTTTACAAACTGAATACTCAAGCTCAACATCTATTTCACTATGACTATATAGAGATGTAATTGTTTGTAAAAACTTCAGGGAGTGACTGATTAGGAATAACACATTTATCTTCTTTAATTCTCATAAAAAATATTGGGTTAGAATTATGAATTTCTCATAAAAATTGAAAAATACTTTGAGTATGTTACCAAAATTTGAGTATGTACTCCAGCTATTTTTGGTTTTTCTTAAATTTTCTTGAAAACATGTTAAATTGATCAATACTTGTCATCATTATATATTATGGTATGTCAAAAATATCCCAAAATTTCCAGGTGCATCATAAACTCTGAGTGTTTTTATCTTTAAATTCTAAAAGGTTAACTGAGCTTGTGTACTATGTAAATTTGATGACTTCGGGCACTGTATATCCATGTGAAATCTTAACAAATGAACAAATGGGTCTAGTTGTCACATGACCTTTCACCCTACAGATGTTACATATTACACTGAACATGATGATGATGATATAAAACAGTTATTTTGTGTGTGAACAAAGTCATACAATGAAGTCATATCACAATTTCACCCAGCCTGAATGCATAATTAAATTTTAACATATCGTAACAGAAAACACTATAACTGTCAAATACACTGGAACCTGTAGCAGTAAAATTGATAGGGCATACATACTGCAATGGAACCTGTCTTGAGAGACCTCTCTCATGAAAGACCACCTGTTTTCTGAGACCATTCTAAAAACCACTTTGTTAAATAATCCTTAAAATAAAACCTCTTCTGAGAGACCACCAGTCTTAAGATCACATTTCAGTGGTAGATGGGGTGGTCTCTTAGGACAAGTTCCACTGTATATGTTTTTCACTTAGTATAGCCAAAAAAATCATTGTACAAATGTGTAATATTTATTATCACGACATACATAATGCCAGGTAGGCCTACTTATGTCACAATATATAGTTTGCACATATCATGTTGCATGTATCAACTGAAAAACTACAGGTGTTGTGAAACTGTATAGTAACATACATCTTAACTGATTATATCAAATTTCAACTATCAAAGGATATTTTATACACTGGTAAAGTGTCAATAGTGTATGACTAGCATTACAGTATGAGGGATCATGGGTCAATTTCCCAGATATGTTAGCATGACTTCCCATGTTCATTGCCATGCCTTTTTCTGTCAATTTTGGGGAAATGCCATTGGCAACACAACTGGGAATTTTAATGTGAATTTGTGTCATATTGTGAAAAATTTCTGTGCACACAAGGAAATCTAAATATATTTTTTAAAATGCTTTTCCCTTACATTGTTATGATTATTTTTTTTTTCATTACAGACATATGCTTAACATCAAATGGGGAATTTTTTCATCAAATTGGGGAAAAAAACCAAAAAATACATGCATTTGGGATTGGGAATGGGGCCAATATTCGGCCCCGTGGATACTCTAGAAAAAGCCCTGATTACTCTTTATTTGTAAGCATAGGAAAGGTGTAACATTATCTATACCAATAGGTACATTATCTATACCAATAGGTACATTATCTATACCAATAGGTACATTATCTATACCAATAGGTACAAACATTTATGATGTAGGAATGCCTCATAAGCTACAGAGACTTGCCAAAAGTATTTGGTCACTATTATATTCATATAAAACCACATTTTTCAAAACAATATTGTGAAGCCATTTCTTACTGCATTTCAATATAATTTTCACTGTTAAACAAAGAATTAAAAACAGTGAAAATTAAAATTTTGATTTTAATTTTCAGAATCATAAATTAAATGATTTATCGAAACAGAAAGTTTAATTTTTCTGATGAAAACTCCTGAAATGGATAAGTAAAATTGTGATATCTAATTATTGTTTAAATTGTCAAATCTTTGAAATTACAAATTCGAAAATTACATCCAAATAAGCAAAGGAACTTCTAAACATTCTGTTTAACAGTAAAAATTTCTATTGAAATGCAATAAGAAATATCTTCATAGCATTTTTTGAAAAAAATGTGGTATTACATGTAAATGAAATATATCTATATAGTTAAAAATAATTATGTCTGTAAGTGTAAAGTTTTAGTGAGTTGCTATATAATTCAGTTGCTATGTTACTACCTGCATTGCCTCAAATTAGATGTTTGATCACATGACCCAAAATCCAATGCAAGGGGTCAAATCCTAAATATTGTTTGACCAGTTATGGCAGTAGAAAATACTTTGTGTAGTAACTGTGGCTAATGTCACACTATTGTCAAAGTAACATACCCACTGTGCTTTTATAACAATGGGCAGATAACTCAGAAATACTGTAGTGTACATGCAAATGGGATTTGATAAAAATCTAACAGTGAAATTAAGGATCAAATTATTATTAGATTCAACACAACTGTGTTCTAATGTATTAGATATCATAGGAAACAGGTTTCAGTGTATATTGAAACTAAAAATTCAGTCAAAGACAAACAAAGAATTAAACATTAACTATAATGCTATGTGAAATAGTGAATGACAGAACATGATAAAAAAATCCCACCTAACATTGATGTCGAAACAGGGAAGAGAAAAACAGGACGTCCAAGCATCCGCCAATTCCGCGTCAAATAATCCAGATCATTTTTAAATATGTCAATAAGAAAATTGGTGTTGAGTGATAGATAAAATTGATGTTGATCGACAAACTGAAAATTGAATACAAATTTTTATATTATATAAATGGATTTTACTTCACTATATCAAAAGAATAATTGAAAATTTAAAACAGGTACAACAATATTTGTAATGAACTAATATTAAACATGTAAAACTTATTATTCAAATTCTAAAATAAATGTAACGCTAATTGGAGATACGGTAAATCTACTCAAATGTAAGGCATAGCTGTGTAATAAACTTGTACAACATCTGAGCACTCTTGGTGACAGGAGGTTAGAAATGATCATTTGTTTCTGCTTTCAGATATATATCATGTTATATATACACTGAATAACCGGTAATTTCTGTGGTTCTCCACTTTTCGTTATTGAAATTGTAAAAATTAAAAACAAAAAAATATAAAAATATTGGATCCACCAAAATCATGACCCATTTTATTAATGTAAATCATTGTACATGTTAACCTGGTACCATTTTATCAACATAAATTATTGTATCCGTTAACTTGGTACCATTTTATCAACATAAATCATTGTATACGTTAACTTGGTACCATTTCATTAATCTACATGTCAAATTGGTATGTACCTTCCAACTTTTGTTCTTGATATCTACTCATCCAAGTTAATTTGATGGTCAGTTGTGACATGTCCATCTTACAATTTATAAAAAATAAAAAGATGGGTCTGATGGGCATTTATCTAATCCTAACGGACCATTATCAGTTTCTCTAAGTCCAAGATCAATATTGACATGTAACACCAATGTAAGTGAATTGCTAGAAAAGTCATGGAAGTGGCAGGTAACAGTGTATTGATTTAAAGTAATGCTTTGAGTATACAGTAAAACTTGTTTTTGTGACTCTTTGTATAAAGGTCACCTGATCATAAAGATTGTTTCTTGCTGTCCCCAATAGTATCATTCATGTACAAATCAACCTCGATATAAAGACCACCTCACAATAAAGATGGGTTTTGTTGTGTCCATAAGATGATCTTTATATACAAGTTTCACTGTAATAAAATTCAATTTGGTAAAATATATAGGCATCAGTAAATCGCAAAAAATGAAATTGTAAAATAGATAATATGACCTATGATTACCGAAGTCGTGAAAATTTCATAATGCAGAAATAACTGGTGATACAGTATATATACATGATTATATATACACACACAAAAAATTTAAAATATCTTCTTATTACGGTAATTATGCCTTTCTACACAATGTTCTTAATTACTACGTATTCTAAGCTGTTCCTCAATATCTGATTAAAAAAATTAATTTCAAAGTTGGATATCAAAAAAAAAAAAAAAAAAAGGGGGGGTAGCATTACATGTTATACATGTATAAGCAGATTACAGTAAAATCTAAATCTTGAATTGATTGGATAACATGTGAGAGGTCATGCTGCTGCAACAGATGACAGGACAGCTTGCTCATGCCTGCTTGTATATTTCATACGATAACTTTCCTTAGAAATTTGAAATTTTACATTATAATGTATTCCTTCACTGCAAAGTACTTTTAATTACAATTTTAATTTTAATTTTCAGTGTTTGATCTGTTTTATCAATTCCTTCTCCTCCCCAATAAAATGTACAATAATACAAATATCAAAAACATATGCACTCATAAATCTATGTTCTTTGTTATATATTTTTCTGTTTTATTGCACAACAACTATTGGTTATGACATTTGTATTCTACGTAGCCAGAATGATCTACTTAAGCAAAACTATTGCAAGTTTTTACACATTATTTTGGTATAGAAGCTAATCAAGTCAGAAGCTCCAAGTCTGGGGACCACAATGAATCCTATATTTGCCATTGTAAATCATACAAATCTTCATAAAAGGTCAAACGTAAGCTGCAGTCCTGATTTTTTTGTTTACTTTAGTTTCAAAAGGCAGTAGTTTCATTTCCATAACAAATAAGTTCAGCTTTCTTGGTGTTCTTATATTTTTTTTTTATACTTTTATATTTTCAATATCCAAGATGCAATAAAGCTAACACAACTAAAACCATTTCCTTATTCACTTATTTCTTTGACAAAAATATGAAAAGGTGAAATAAACTAGTCTTCATGCAAACAAAATCATTCATATAATATGATTTGATACTTTGAAATAGAAAAGATAAAATTTTAAGAGTCAGAAATCGGTAACCTATATTGTGTATATGTGTGTGTGCCTCCAGTAATAAGTAGCATTAATATGATGTAATTTCCTGTTTCAGTTTGTTGAAAATTTCTGTGTAAAAAAAACACTGAATGACTAAATGAATTAAAGGCATTCTGATACATACTGCTGTGTGTGAACATGATTTAAACAACAATCTTCTGAATTTTGAATATCTGTGAACATTAAAATTTTGATTTCTATGATGGAAATAACATAGATACCATCCTGTGACTGTCTTACTAATGATCAGCTACTTTGATATGTATCACTATTCTATCTGTTACAGTGTAACTGATGACTAGCTATTTATATATACTCTATCAGAGACTATGTAACAAACAGCTGCAAGAAACATACTGCATATTAACTTTTAACTTCTGTAGGTTACACAAGATGCTACATGCCAAGCGCTGCACCTGCAAATACGTTGAATCATTTGTGATGATTTTCTTGTATTTGGAATAAACTGACAAGTACAGTCAGTAGTTGTATTGATTGCTTGTTTAAGATAGAAAGAAACTGATGTATCAACAATATTTTCTTAACTGAAAATGATGCTTTGAGAAAGAACAATTAGTTTTGAGATAAAATTTTGACTTTTTGATACAAGTCAAATTTTGTGAAAAAAAAGATTTACCAAAGTTGTTTTGTTTACAGGTATTTCACACCATAAATATAAAAAATTAAGTATATAATATCAGTCAGTTATAACTCACCTACCCCTGTCAATAATGGACTCTTCTTTACATCAATGACTTAAGCCAGTCCAAATGTGTCATTACGGGGTTACACAATGTAAATGCAAATGGAAAACTCGGTGACTATTTTCATGAGAAAAAAACAACTGACCTGCTGGCAAACTGGTAAACCAAAACAAAAAGCCATTTTGAATCCAGTGGGGCTTGGTTTAAAATGAAATTAAGGGAATAATCCCAAAGTAGAAGCAAGACTTGGATACAGGCCAAGGACCATCAAGGGTCTCTTATAACTAATGGATCTATGAAATTATATACTGTGTGAAAAGAAATGAGTATGAAAAATATAATGCACATTATCAAACAAATGCCCCTTTAAAATGGTCAAATTACATCAGGGATGCCTGGATATATCAGTCTCAGGGCTCAACAGGATGAATAACACTTGTAAACAGCTAGGGTAAATGGCTGATACATCAGTCTAAGGGCTCAATAGGATGGGTAATGCTCTAAAAAATACAGGGTAAATGGCTGATATATTAGTCTCAGGGCTCCATCGGATGGGTAACGCTTGTAAACTGCTAGGGTAAATGGCTGATACATCAGTCTAAGGGCTCAATAGGATGGGTAATGCTCTAAAAAATACAGGGTAAATGGCTGATCAGTCTAAGGGCTCAATTAGTAAAAAATACAGGGGGCTGATATATTCGGATCGGGTAACGCTTGTAAACATGCAGGGTGAATGGCTGATACATCAGTCTCAGTTCTCTATATCCCAAAACCTTGTCACATTTTAAAAATACTTCTTATTTTCATATTTAGATATGAAAATATGTATTCTCCACAAACTGCTAGACCTGTTATGTATCTGATAAAAGTTGTAAACAATGTTATTACATCACAAATGGTTCTTTACATTTTCATATAACAACAAGGCAATATTAGTTATCAAAATCTGCAATAAAAAACAAAGTGAAAACTAATTCCAAAGAAAACATTCAGACACTTAATGTGGCCACATCAGAAATGATACATTATAATAAAAATTTTACTGAAACAACTGTTGCTGTAACTAAATTGTTTTAATACACACTCTAGAATACTGGTACATGTCACATGTAGGTTATAGATGCTAAAATTTTATAAAATGAACTTTCTTCATATGTACATGTGTGTTGGATAGAATTATGTATGGAATTAAGAGGGAACAAGATATATAAAATGGGGAACAGCACTAACCCTATCTAAATTTGATCCATTTCTGAAAGATGTAGATACATGTATGATGATAATCAAGAATATTTTTCTGGCATGATTTTTGATATTTCTAAACAAAAATTGATTTTTTTTTGGACAAAACAACACACAAAATTCATTAAGCTTCACAGATAAATTTTGTAAAGTATCATCACCCACATAGAATAGCAATAATAACATTTTCAGGCCAGCTACTGCCTCAACATTAAACAGACTAACGGTTTTGATTTCCTTATGTATCATGATTGATGGGAGCCACATGTGAATTTTTCTTGGTCTTTCATGTTTAAATGAACTGTGGGGACATCTATATCTACTAGGAATGTTGAAAAACAAATTTTATGCTGAAATTGGATTAAACTGAAACAGAAAACTGTTTAAACCTGTCATCGATGATGACACTGGAAATAAAACAGTGGGCCTTCCCAATATGCTCCAGTTACGTGACAGAAAGTCCAAATCATTTGAAAACATATCAATTTTCAGAAACATATCTCTGGGTAGATAGAACTGCTGAGCATCCGCCATCTAAAATCAAAACCAATATGTTATGATTCAACAACAAAGTCTGGGATATATAAAATCAGGAAAACAGATAATTCTACATTCAAAATACACATCAAATGATGAGGATACAACAGTTGAGAACAATAAGGGAGCATAAAGATGGGCTCTGCTATATTTGTATAGAAATGTTTTACATGTATGTTACTCAGTTTTTTCATTTTTCACTAGTCCAGGAGAAAAAAAAGGCTTGATGTTTCTTATACCTAAATTTTATGGTGCCTTTCACCTGGTAGATATGATGTTTACTTAGAAAAACTGAAACATTTGAAATATTAGACATACCAATAACAGATTACCTGACATTTACTGTACAAGTAATGTTTAAAGAATAAAATGCTATTCAGATTATTCATTATTATCAGTAATTGCTATTCTGATTATTGTAATAGCAGATATGTTTTCAATATATAAATTTGACTGTTATACTTAAAATCTATATAAACTTACCTGAGGAATAAATGCAAGAATTTGATCGTGAAACATGTAGAGTTTGCTTGTAGCAAGGAGGCCTATTTCATTTGATGGTCTTCCTGTTAACCCAAGCCTCTTATTTTTGCCTGCAAATAGAAAAAGTTTCATATATCTGTTCACTTTGTTTTATCAGAGCATGATTAAACAAATGAGCTGTATTTTAGCATTATTCTAAAACAGAAAAACTGGTATGCCTGTACATGATAATGATGATATATCAAAAATACAATATGAACAAAACCTCAATACAGAATCCACAATTCTCTTCTCTCTGTGTACATGTTTAATAGATAAAAAGATGTAAACACTATCAACTGACAAAATGCAAGTGAACAGTATACATGGTAAAAAGAGAATATACAGTAAAACATTGATGAGTCAAAGTTCAAGGAACCACCTAAAAAAGTTTGAAATATCATGACCTCGACTCATGAATGGAAACTGAAAATCATACATTTTGTAATTTCAGGGGTTCTGTAACGTGTTTATGACTGCTTTAAAACCATATGCGACCTATATACGAAGTGATCTTTTATAATTAGTACTGAAATTAACTTAATTTCCGGAAATTATAACTTTGAGTGTTTATGAGAAGTTGAAGAATTGCTGAAGAGGCAATTTAGTACAAAGGTAAATTGTGACTTTGAATTATTTGTAGGAATTTTTTATGTTATCATATTAAAAAATCAACCACAATGATAAATTTGACTCATAAAAGTTTGAATTATAAATTCTTTACAAGTAGTGTTAGATAACAAAATTATTCAGAACGCTGTCAATAGTTTATAAAGAAGAAAAAACACTGACCTAGCAAAGAATAAATCTGTGCCAATACTCTAGCAGGGTAAACTTGTATTGGATTCACTTCTGATATTGTCTGAATACTGATACCATGTTCTGCCATCTTGGATTGAATTAAAGAATCTTCTGCCAATAGTACCACTGCAAACAGAAATTCTTAGAGAGTCAATTCTTTTTTAAATTTATGTTATTTACAATTTATATATAGAGTTGGCTGACAGGCATTAGTCCCATTAAAACAAGCATTATGTGCTTTTGGAATGATACTTAGATGTGTGTTCAAGACTAGTTCTGGAAAAATTTGCTTTGTAGGTAAATTTTGCTTATTTCAAGAGAATATTTTGTATCCATCATTAATTTTATGGTATTTTTTAGTTGCCAATTAACCAAATGAATACACCAGTTGGCCCTGGTGTTACATTATAGTACTGCAATTAATATCAATATACTTAATATTACCTTGTACAACTATATCTGGTTTTGGGTCAGATACCAGTCTTCTATTTAAAGGATCAAGTTCTCCTGGTGAAAGGAATCCCTGTAAACATAAATCTGACAAAATAAGCAAAAAACCCTAGAAATTATTTATTTTTTTATCATTTACTTATATGAGCCAATACAAAATGGATGTTTTCTGAAAAATAGAGGTATCATGGAGAATTCTGATGGATAGTAACATGAGTAAGGCATGAATATTTCTATTTTTCAGACAAGATCAATATAAAATTGAAATGAGATATTCACAATAAAAAATATTGGGAAACTTTTGTTAGAGTCAGTTGTAATATGCATAATATTTCAAATAAGGCATGTATCTTTATACAGAATAAGTAAGATGGAATGTTTAACATAAATGTGCTAAATACACACACCTCTTGTACTAGTTTTCCAAGAATAAACATGGACTCTCCCCACATTTGTGGTGTTTTACCGATTGCATGTCTTTTCTGACTGTTAGGGTTTTTGTACTCTTGATCAACCTACAAAAATAAAACAAACAAATAAAAACAATGAATGGCTGTTGATGAACCAATCTGGAAACAGGATAGAAATATTAGGTGATGATACTATAGAAGATAAAATACAACAGCTCTGGCACAATGTATAAGAATTTTAAGAGTATCCTTTAATTTTTATATGGAACAAAAAATATCACACTTGTAAATGTGCATGATGACACTTCTATTATGGTTACAAAATGGCATTTGTATGCCTGTGCTGTCTTTGATTTATGGAGATAAAATCTTTCAACAAGGAAAAATGATTATAATTCCCATTATAAAACTGAGAAACTTAATTCCTTGTGAATTATATGAAAATGCCATGGTAAAATAAAATGTATCTAAGCAACACTTTGACACACCCCCATCTCAACTTCAAGTCAAGCTATTCATAAAGATTTCAAAGTCATATAACTGTGGCAAATACTGATAAATGTGTTTCAATGACATAAGTATTATATCAAATTTGGTCAAAATTTGAGGAATGTAACTCATTGTTTGAAGGAATGTTGCAAATAGACAAACAGCAGACCTTTTTCTGCCAATTTTGGGAAAATGTCAATGGGGACTCAATTGGGAATTTTACTGTGTTATTGTGTCAGATGGGGAAAAATAGTTTTCACACATGTACATATAGGCCTATATATAAATGCAATGGAATCTCTATTTTAGATGCATCCGCGCTTGCAATAATTCATTTTTCAATACAGTCATGGTCTGTTATCCAATTGGATTTTTTTCACCAAATTGAGAATTAAAAACATATGTATTTTGCACTTGGAATGGGGCCAAATATTGGCCCTGTGGAAACTACAGAAAAAGTCTTGAACAGACAGACCAAAAATAATTTGCCACCTTTCTTCAATCACTTTAGGGCATTATATATCCATTGATTGTGTGTGACTAATTATTAGTTGTAGTCTATATTTTGGGACTAAAAACAACCACATAGTGAAGTATTTACCTTATCTTTGGGTACTGTATACATTTCAGGTACCAGTGGAATACCCTCTTCAGATTTCAACAATACTGCATCTAATTTTTCTCTATATGTCACCACCTGTGTAATACATTTATATATGAAAAATTTAGGTTCATTTAAATAACCTGACATGTTCATATAAAATTTGTAAATATGTATTCTTGGTATTTAATGATGCGGATAAGTTAACTGTTGCAATATGGTCAAAAGCAGTTTTAATGAAAAAGCCTTAATTCCAAGTACAGTAAAACCTGCTTTAGCGACTGCCTGTGTATAAAGACCACCTGGTCACAAAGACCATTTTTTGCTGTCCCCAATAGTATCATCTGTTTACAAATTTACCTCTATATAAAGACCGCCTCTCTATAAAGACCAATTTTCTTGTGTCCCTAAGGAGGTCGTTATATACAAGTTTCACTGTATGTGGGAAAAGACCAACAACTATCAGAAATTTGAATGCAAAACTACTTCAAATAAGATGAATTTGTAGTTATCCAAATTAATAGAAAATCTTAAAAATATCATTCTTATAGATTTATATTAAAAAAAAAAATTTATCTGGTAGGGTTGAAAAATATCTCTATAGAATTTTAAATATCTTGATCATGATGCTAGATAAATAATGAAACAACAACTCGGTACCTGTTCCTCATTGCCATTAAATAAACCATCCAATATCATGTATGCAAAAAACATTGGCCACTGACATTCTATCTTTTCAAAAACTTGTAATTCCCATGGTTCATAGTGTAATCTGTTTCTGTCCTGTTAAGAGAAATGAGCAAAGATATACACAACATACAAATGATAGAAATTACAAAAATGTTTTACAGAGAGAAGAGCTTCACAGTTATTATTACTGTAAAAAAAATCAGGAGACTGACTGCTTTAATATCATCAGATAAGGATATGATTTTGGTAATAAACATACAAAATTTTAATAAACTTTCAAACTTATTAAATCATGTAAAAAAATCCTAAAATAATTTGAATCTTTGATATATAAATACTGGACAAATGATTTTTTTACATACTTGATTAGTTTCACATTTCTTTTACACCACATTAAGATTTTGTTAATTTATATGGTTTCAATCAGTTTTTAATATTATCCAATTCCATATATAAAATACATATATTAAAATCATTTTGGACTGTTCCCAACTTTTTGGCAGTTTTTTGACAACTGGGTTACAGTCAAGCCCAGTAAACTGTTTCTAGGCACTGATGTCAATAATTATCTCAGGATGCATTTTAAACTGACAGGTTATTTTTCATAATGTTAACACCATGAACATGACAGCATCATTTCACGTATGTTTATTCTTTTTTCATCATTGGGTAATAAAACAGTTATTTTGTGGGTGCTTTGGCCCTGGGAAACAATTTCCCAGTGACTTGCCTGAAGCCCCAGGGCAGTATCTTGACTGTTCCCAAACATCATAGAAATAACTGTATATTGGTTGATGAGAAAACCCAGTAAAAGTGAATCTTGTAAAGACTTCTGATCTTCCACAGATAAACTACCTGTGTAAGCACCATAGTTCTAGAGAGGCTTATAGTCGCACTGACTAAGAGGTGAGAGACATTAAGATTTAAACAGGCTAAAGCATGGTGCTCTACCCATTTTAAGCATGGGAGCTCCTTTTGCTACATTGAAATGTTAGAGAATAATCATATTACAATGAGATCAATTTCTCATACAATGTGAAAGTGGTGTCCAAAAAATGAAAAAATACTACAAAACAATATACATGTAGTATTCTATAATCTTACCTCTAAAGCAGTTCTGTGACCATCACGGAGAAACCGGCAGCATCCATATTTACCCTACAGAAAATAAGCAAGAATCATAATAAGTAATTTTAAACAAGTAGTATTTGTCTAGAACTAAACATTTATAGTGATATGTAGCATTCTGTTATTGATATTTTTTCATATTTTCTCATAATAATATCTTTGATGTGTTTTGAAAAGATTGAAAAAATGCTGCATGGATTCAATTCTGTTTTTCTTTTCTTTTTTTTTTGGGGGGGTGAGGGGGGGGGTTTAAGGGGGGGTTAAAACTACCTCCAGTTTTTCTTGAATCAGGTTTCTGGTTTCTTCAATTTTGTTAGTATCATCAACAGCAAAAGCAGGAAAGCTAAACACAGTCAGGAGACTAGCATCAATTTCCTGAAAGAAAATTTTAAAAATCATAATATAACAAAATACTAGGTAATGGCATAATATTACAAATCATATTTTTATATGCCCTAACCAATGATTTCAGATGAAGATAGGTTTTTTTATGTAAGATGTTTATTTTGTTTGTTTGTAATTTTTTATTGTGTGCGAATCAATTTTTATTTCTCAAAGAAAAAAAGATGTTTTATACATTTTTTGCTGTCTTTCCATAATTCTTTTTGTCCTGGTTAGATATAGTTAGATTTATACAGAAGTTAGTGCAGTATATGTGTCCACATACGACCATTTTGGTACTGAATACCTCAAAATTTTTGCCCCTGGTTGTTTTTGCCCTTTTACGACAGAAAACATTTTCTCCCTATCTTAAATTCCCCCTAAAACACTATAGTCTCATGAATGGCATGTATGTTCATACCTCAATTACTTAGCTTGAAAATTTTACATTCATTTTAAATTTGCCTAAGGGCCAAAATATGGAAGCTGAATGGGAGTAAAAATGTCCGAGTATACAGTATTTCAAACCTTAGTCATTGTCAGTAAACCTGTTGTGAAAACATGTTTATATAGACATCAAAACAAGAAAATATATGTTTCATATTGAAAATGACAGGTTCCATAAATTAAAATAAATATTTAAAAACAAGAGGCCCAAGAGGGCCTCAATTGCTCACCTAAGCACCATCTACAAATGTGGAAAGAAGACCAAGAAGAATGTGTACAAGTAGGCCGATCTGGCCAAGAAACAAAAATATTGCTGTATTAACCCTTATCCCACCAAACACGTCAATATACGATTTTACGATATCCTCTGCCACTGCCAAACATGTCAATATACAATTTTCGCAAACGCGCGCATGCTGCCAAGTACATCAATATACAATTTCCAAGTATGTTATAAATACTATGGAATCCTATGTAAAAGACCATTGGTGAATATGAAAAGATATGGACACGTCATATATAAGTCTTTAATCTGATTGGTTGACATACTTTAATCACTAAAAGCAAAATCAAAAGTATTACAAATGGCATCTGCATCACTTTGTTCATTGTGCGATAATGGAATATGAAGCTATATTTCAGTAGTTACAACTTGGAGGAGGAATACAATTTCCTCTGATTTGAAATAGGAGACTTAAATGTAAATTCAACACAAGTTCTCAGAAAACTACTATGGATAAGGAGTGATCACAAAAGCTCACTTGAGCCTTTGGGTCAGGTGAACTAAAAATATCTTTGTTGTTAAATTACTGAAAATTTCTTGGTTCTAACAGTTTTTCATTGGATGTCACCGAATGTTGGTGAAGTCAGTGGTTGATATACTTAGGCTTAACATGCTTAACGGTACTTTAAAAATCATTTTATCTTACATATTTCCCAGCCCTCAATAATCATATAAGTGGGACGGAATTACAGACAGACACACAGACAGAGAAACAGACACACAAACAGTCAGACATATGGGCGATCCAAACACTAGATGCCCCTGGTGGACCTTTCAGGCTGGGGGCAAAAAAAACACCAAAAAAAAATTTTTGCAATTAACGACTGAAACAAATTATTGTTTCGACAAGTTTAACCTACCTTAGAACTTGATTCTTTAGGAAGCATTGAATGAAGAATTGCCTAAAAATTGTAAATAAACAATAAAATCATAGATAACATGTAGGTGTAGTATATGCTTTAATTACTGTGACTTCATTTGCAAGAAATTTACAACACTGAAACATGTTCATGTTCATCTTTTGTCCAAGTCATATCTAAGACTTTGTGCAAGTCATTTCTAAGACTTTCTGTCCAAGTAATATCTAAGACTTTCTGTCCAAGCAATGACCTTTTTGCCCAAGTCATACTAAAGAAATTTTTATGAGGTCATTTCGAAACTTTGTTATGTTCAAGACATTTCAAAGGCTTTTTGTCCAAGTTATATCTAAGATTTTCTTTCCAAGTCATATCTAAAACTTTTTTGTCCAAGACATTTCAAGGGCTTTTTGTGCAGTCATAGCTAGGACCTTTTTGTCCAAGTCATATCTAAGACTTACTGTCCAAGTCATATCTAAGACTTTTTGTCCATGTCATACCTAGGACTTTTTTGTCCAAGTCATATCTAAGACTTTTTGTCCAAGTCATATCTAAGACTTTTTGTCCATGTCATATCTAAGACTTTTGATAATAAATTGTGTAACTAAAAGTAAATATCATACCTGACATTGTTGAGCCTCATCAGGTAATACGTGTATCACAGATGCAGGTCCACCTCTGGCTCCAAACAAGTCAAGCTCATTTATAGCTTCTAAAGCAGCCTAAAAAATACGTAAAAAAATAGTTATACAAAATGTTCCAAATGATATAAAAGGAAAATATATGAACACGCAAAAACTTTTGACAATGCTCTTGTGCGATGACTTAAACACTGCAATATTAGGCCAGGTAAAAAAAATATTCTGGTTCTCAGACAATTAGCCTTCCAAAATGGGCAAGGTAGGTAGGTATTTCATTTTTATTTCCAAATTATTGTTTATATACCTTGAAGGCAAGCACATTAGAAGACTTTCTGTAACAAAAAATGTCTTTTATTGAGACCTTCAATAACTTGTAACAAAAAGATGACATAGCTTAAAGATATTATATTTATCAAAACATAAAAATGTTTTGAAACTACAAGAAAATTAATTACAAATTCATAATTATAATTATCATCAATTATTATCATAACTATTTTACAAAGCTGTACAAAATGTAACTACTGTGTCTAAAAATCAATGCAAATTCCAGAAGTTTCATTTTTGAAAACAATAGCTATTCATTTTTATGTATTTCATTAAAACTTTTATTTACAGTAACTAATTTTACTTTTATCATTCACATACATTTAATTCAGATTTTACAACTTTTATACATTAAATAGTGTTACATGTGTCATCATTTTAACACATCCTGAAATTCAGTTCTATTCGGTATTGGTTCTTTCATTTAAAACCCAACTTCCACTTCTTCCATAAACTGTATGCAATAGCAGAAAACACACGGTGTGTTCTTTGACATTTTCAGGCATAAGGCAAAGATTTACATGTTGAATTGTGAATAAAATAATTATTTTAGTTTCTAATTGGGTTTTGGAAATGCATTTTGAACTACAAATAGAACTTAACGAAAGTTAAGCCTTTTGAAATGACTGACATTTTTACTTGCCACGAGACAGTGAGATTTTTATATGAAATGTGAATAAATGGTTTCATCGGTGATTTCTTTTTGCGTGCAGCAGTGTCTGAGAACCAGAAGTATTCTTTTATTTGGCCTTAAACATTTATACAGCTATACATGGCTTTCAATAGTTTTCTTCAGAGTAGGTAACAAGTGATAAAAAGTAGCCAGCAAAAAGGTGTCTGTGAACCTCATGTGTGTATCATTGACACCAATATCTCATGGATCTGGTTTAGTGTTACTCTGATCATTTACTCTCTGTGAGGGGAAAAATTTCTGAAATTACATTGTGGTTACCGTTAGGCATTTTCAGTGGAAATTAATGAATACATGTATAGTGTTAATATTGTTTCTTTTTATTCTATTTACACCGATACCGATATAATACCTGAACCACAATGTTGGGTATAAATACATTTGCTCATTTAAGACTCCATTGTTGAAGGGGTCGATTCAAGCATTTCTGTCTCGATAGTTGCTTAAACTAGTTGGAAATAAATTTTATCAGTCCTATACAAAATTAACTAGCCCCAAAGTGGTATAAGAATTACCAAATTAGCACATATAGGTATTTACTGAATCGGTACTAGAATTACTGAATTGGTAATTTTAATAAGTTATCTATTTATATGTGTTTTTATATTCTCGTGAATCAAAGCTATGATGGTCTTAGCTGGAGTTGAGAAAAAAAATTAAGGGACTGATTAGGCGATTCTGGTGTTCAATTTACTTACACTTTATATACTTTCATTTATCATTGCTCATGTTTATAAAGATTTTCTACTAGTCAACTGGACTATCTGAAGCAAAACCTTGACCAGTTGGCAGCAAAAGTTAGTAGTCTAAGACTGGCACACTACTGCTAATTTTGAACCCTGTGTAGTCCATGGCATTGTAGATAAACATCAGTATTTTTTCTGAATAGACGACAAAGTAGCCAATAGCTTTGACTGCTTTTCATGAAAACAGCTGACCAAATTTGTCAGCTTCTAATGGAAGGCCTGGTTATATTTTCCTATACACGGTAGCGTTTACCATATGTACTTACTGTGTCTTAGATACATGTACATGTATACTCACTTCAGAACAAAAGACAGACATGTTCTTCAGTATCACAGAAAAACAAGAAATAGAAATATGGTAACTAGTAGCTTTCATCAGAAAAAGTTTTGGAATGTAACAACTTATCTGACTTTACCTTAGCCATTCCAATTGAACTTGAATTTAGTTCTGGTAATCCATGATTGGTTTTATCTCCTCTCTCCCATACCCCATAGTCCTGAAATAATATAATGCCAACATGAAAACAAAGATAACTGTTCTGCTTCAGATATTGCACATTGTTGTAGTGGGGTTATTCTTCCTGTGATTGCAATATCTCTATTTACTGATCATGTGTTTATTTATTCATAAACTTCATTATGAAGAATTGTCAAATAACACTTCATGAATTGAAGTCAATTTAGAAGCATATTACAAACTTTCTGCCAAGGTCTAAAATGCCAGTCAGTGTTAATCATACATTGTAGCATGAACTGATACTGGGAGTGTTTGTTGATTTTGAATAATTATTGTAAATCCTGTTTCATGTTACAGGGTGCATTAATTTCATCTGACGCTTAGTTCCAGTTTTTACCCAGATAATGAATTTACAATTTATGTTTTTAAGACAGAAATAGTTTCTCATCTCTGATTGACAGAAATCAGAGGACTTTAGAGAAAAAAAATTATA
Organism: Atrina japonica; assembly: GCA_030159075.1. Lineage (NCBI taxonomy): Eukaryota > Metazoa > Mollusca > Bivalvia > Pterioida > Pinnidae > Atrina > Atrina japonica. The sequence continues at coordinate 227,925 of BROG01000558.1, forward strand.
TTAACCTGAAAACTATTACAGTTCTGCAATCAAGGTAGTCAATGTAAACTGATAATCTTAGCTAAAAATAGTAAAAAGTATTCTTTGATGCATCACAATCCTGGGCTACAAGAAATTGGGATTATCCATTGTCTTGTTTACCCTTGGCTTGTAAACATAAAATGGCAAATGCTGACTTGGTACCATGAATACTGTGTCCAGTAAGTTGTTTTTTTAGGTCTGTTTGAAAGTTATCTTGATGCATCATTCATCAAAAAGATAAAAAAAAATGATTACTATTTAAGTTCAACACTATAACTGATTTACATAAAAGTTAATACTTCCCCTCTGATCGAAAAAATATATCACATTTTTCAAGTTAACAAATTTTGATGTTTGCCTAAAAATGTAAGAAATTTTATACACATGAACTTAAATAAAATCAAACAAAATATGTGCATACTTACTGGTGTTCTATAGGCGGTTTCAATATAAAAGACAAGATTCTGTACAAAAGACACCTCATCAAGTGTGAAAATGATTTGCAGACCTGTAGAAAGAAAATAAGTGGAGTAATGATGATGAAATGCACTGAAAACCTTGAAGATATGGACTTACACACATGGCATAATTCACACTCTACATTATCTATACATTGTATCATTGTTAATTCTACAGGGATTTTCCGCTTTTTCATATGGGCCGAAATAAGGCCCCATTCCCAATGCAAAAATATGACTATGTTTTTCCCCAAAATGCAGTCAAAATTTCCCAATTGAAGTCAAATGACAATGAATTTGAAGATACTTTGGTATTTTCAAACAGTTCTGTGTATTTTTAGTTTTCCAAATTTCAATGAAATATAGCTACAGTTCCAAAATCAAAAGGCCCAGGCCTCATTCCCAAAAGAGTGTGGAAAATCCCTGCTCTATAAGACATGTATTCTGAGTAATCATTACACATCATATTCATGTATAATGTACATGTATAAGTCTTAATGTCAATACAACTCTACTGAACTGTAATAATGCTCTCCTAGTCAACTATAAATCAAAACTTACCTGTAGTGACCACAAAGCATCTTTCAGTTGTCAGATTTTCACGCTAGAAAATCATAAGGGTTACATTACATTAGGATCTACAAACCTTTTCAGTTTTTGTTTTCTTGCTACATTGTACCTCAGAGAAACATAGGAGTGGTCCAGAAGTTACAAGAATACTTTTACACTATACTGAGATTAGATACATGTATTCCTTCACATGTATATCTACCTGGTTAATACAGTAAAACCTGCTTTAACAACCACCTATGCATGAAGACCACCTGTTTACAAAGACTGTTTTTTGCTGTCCCCAATAGTACCATTTGTGTACAAATAAACTTCTATATAAAGATCACCTCCCTATAAAGACCAGTTTTCTTGTGTCCCTAAGGAATTTGTTATACAAAAGCTTCACTGTATCTGTATTAAAAATAATCTCACCTGATGCTGTCATTTGTGCAAGAGATAAGATATATAGAGACACTGCATCTATCTGCAGATGTCCCCATTGTTGATCTCCAACAACTGTTTTTCCAGTCTGACTGCAGAACTTCGCATGTAACGAATCATTTGGGCTTTGTGAATATTTAAACTTTTCAAGTTTGTCCACCTGCATCATCATACATCTTAACAGTCCTCTCATCAACTTCACCACAGCCTGAAATCATGTGAGAGAAATCAAAGATAAAAGAATATTGGTATATATTACTGGTACACACAATAAAACAGAAATTTTTGAAAAAGTACATTTTTACATGTATTTCAATGTCATAAACAATGATACACTATAAAACTGAATGTTATACATAGTGCTGTTCCAACAGCTAGACTTAAGATAAAGTGGCATATCTAGGTTTGGTTGAAAACCAAAACAATACTGTCTATTTTCCAAAACTAGAGATTTACATTTTGCCTTGCTCATAATTCCATGCATTACTGTGCCAAAAACTAACCTGCAATCTCTGTTATGATGAAATTCAGACTCATTGTGTTTCTAAATCTTCACAGAATTATAATTCTGTTACATTCATATTATTGAAACTATGATAATTTATGAAAATAATGAAATTAATTGTTAAGTTTCCAATAGACTAAAAAAAATCATATCTTTACAAGTATATATTACATAGAATACCTATAAATGTGAATATGAATTTGAAAAATAAATTTCAGAAACAAGTTTAAGTTTTGTTTAATTGTATGAAGTTTTACCTGCTCCAACTCATAAGCCTTGGCCCTATCTTCATCTAAATCAGCAGTTTTTCTGTAAGCCTGGCCAAGTCCCCATACTGCCATAATAGAATACACATTATCCCGTATCCATGCATGACGGTTAGTGTCACTTGCAGGAAGCAAACCTGTGACAGGATTCTTGCAAATGAAAACAAAGAAAATGTTAAGCTAGTAGTAAAAACAATAATATACCATAGTTATTTAACTGGTACATGTAGGACATGCACCATGCGGCCCATCATTTTGACACACCTAAGAAATCCAAAATTAAGATATAATTTGTATCTAATCATATCAACCATGAATGTACCAGACAAGACCAAATAGCAGTTAGTATGTAGTAGCCGGTGTGAAAAATTGTGTGTGTCAGTATACACAATATTTTTGCAGGTAACAGTCAAAATATTATTCAAAGGCATCAGGGAAGTCGTGCAAAACTTTTTTTAACCCAAGGTCTCTAGGATTCACTAAAAAATATAGGCCTTGTCAAAAAAGCTGATTGTTTCTGAACATCATTTTGAAGGAATATGTATCATTTTGTCATCAAAAGTTACAGCACTGTACATGTAGTTATCGTGGGAAGGTCTATAGTAGCTATTGCTAAAAGTTACTTTGTTAATAGTCCTCTACTGGTAAAACTGGAGGGCACCATAGAATGACCTGTTGTCTGTCTGTCCTTCTATTTGTCTGAACAACTTTGTCATCTAAATTCTTCTTAGATGCATGAACAGATTTTGATGAAACTTGGCACAAAAGAAGATCACAACATGTAGATACAGGGAGGAGACCGCTACTTGGCCATTTTTTAGGGAGTTTTTGCCCTTGGACTTAGAATTCTTTGCTTGAATGGTACCAACATCTTGTCATCGCAACGTCTGCTATTTCATAAATGAATTTTTATGAAACTTTGAGATCACAACATAAAGATGTAGCCGTGCATAGAGGAAAGAGAATGTTGCTCAACAATTTTTTAGGTAGTTATTGCCCTTTGACTCTTTTACTTTTATGACATATGTACCAACTTTTGTTTCAAGAGTTATTAGGGCCTATCCATTTGTAGATTTATTTGTCAAAGCTTTACTATAAGGCATATCTGGAGCAGATAAACATTTTACATAGATAGAACCCCATGGACTTTATCATACTCCATTAGTGGACTATTATTTTTTTGAATTAGCCTTGCCCAATGGTTGAAAGACCTTTATTGGGACAGGGTCTTGTACCCTTCCAATTGGGAATTTACGTTGCAATGGGCCAAATTGAGAAAAATGTAACGATGGTCGATGGTCATTTAATCATAAGAATAAAGCACAAAACTTGTGATTCATTTTATAGCTTTTCTTCTTTAACTGACATGAATTTCATCTGAAGACTTCAAAGTGCAGTTTATACATGTACAATGCTGTCAGCCTATTCTGCGCCCCTAGGCTCTAATCATTGTATCAATAAATTATGATGTTTGAAAAAGAAATTGTTATTGTTCACACATGTGAAGTAATCTTTCAGCAATTAGTTGATACACATTTCATTACTGTGTGTGCTGAATCAACAATAAAATTATGGTTTTAAAGCCTGATACCCATATGTTTCCTCAACCTTATTAAAGTCATTTAATTATGTGCGTTTCATCTATTAAACATTATCATATTTGTTACCATGAGGATAAATGACTTCAAAGACATCGTAAATGTAGGTCATCATCAGAGATCCCGAGTGGAAAGTGTATAGATTGTTTCAAGAAAGTGTTACTGTTCAATCTGACAAAATATATAAACACCCATTTGTCTCTTAAAATTTCAGCAAAATGGCATCTGAAATCGAGTGCTGAGAATTTTGCCTTTCTTGGTAAATAATAAATATTCAGTTCATTTAACATATGAAAAAAAAGAAAAACATGATAAAAATAATTTTGGCTTAAATTCTGAAATATTTTTTAATGTGTCAAAATGATAAATACTATTTTGGAACAAACTTTATTGCATTTGGATCATTCGGCAGTATCTGAAACCCCACACAGCAGCAGGGGCTCTCTTAAATGATGTCGATTCTCTATAAATATTCACTGGTGACCATCTAAAGTTCACCACAGTAAGGAAGAAATGCATCTTACTCTTAGGTTAACTGGAACCTAATACATCTGCGTCGGAAGCAAATTGAAAGTGGGGGAGGGGGGCTAAACCAACTTAAAACACATACACACGCCAGAAACGTCTATGTCCTATGTCTATATTTGCAAAAAAGTGTGGGGGGCTAAGCCCCCCCTAGCCCCCCGGTTCCGACACCTATGTAATATATAATGTTAATTATGCAAAAGTTACGACTGTTAGGTTTTACATATCGCTGGCATACATAGTGAATTGAGCATAAAGTAGAGCGCAGAATTAGACAAAATACTGATACTAAATTCTTTTTTTTTTTTTTATTGTTTTATACTGAATGTGAACGACATGGTTAACATAATTTGGAAATTTGGGGAAAAAGTACTAGATTTTGCATTGGGAATGGGTCCCTTTTTCACGGGGCCAGCATGTTGATATTAATCCTGACATTCATTTTTTATTATACAGCAACTGATATCATATCCATGTGGAAAGTATGGATAAGAATGTTGCATGCAGTCACAGTAATCTTTTGTACCATGGGCAAAAACTCCCTTAAAAATTGTCGGTAGCATTATCCTCCCTTCAATGGCTTTATGCACATATACATACATGTTGTGATCTTCTTTTGTGTCAAGTTTCATAAAATTCATGCGTCAAGGACGAGTTTGGATGAGACGAAGTTATTCAGACAATTATTCTGGACAATGTAATGTCAATGAAGAACGTTATTGAAACATGAAAACTACTGGATCCGCACCATAATTGCGACTGAGCGTATCCAAAAGTCAATACAAAATTTCAGTCATTCAGAATGTTTATTACCTGATGTTTTAGGATAGTTCGGTTGACTAATCGTTGGTAATAGTCAAGTCGAACGCCAGAATTGCTTCTGTTCCTCATTCTGTTATGCACTGAAAGCAAAATTCGGTTTCATGTTTTTTTTTTCGAGGAAGTCCAGATAGTGTCTGCTTATACCGTAAATAGGTCAAGGTCAACAAGTTGAAAGTTCCGAATTAATGTAAAATTTTAAAATTTGGTAATGGATAGTAAATTATTCAAAATAAAACTATGCCTATCGTCAATCAAATTATTAATTGATGGAAAATTTATTATATTCCACAAAAATACGAAAAAAACTCACTGGCTTTACTTTTACCTTTACATTCGACGTCACTTCCTATTTATAAGACCGAATGCGAAGGTCAAAGAGACGATCATGTAAGAACTTTTATTATTCAGGATATGGTAACCACATACATATACGATTCCAGTCATTGGTTGTTAAATATATGTCTCTCTATTTGTTTTCTGTGAAGGTTTTAAAACAAATGACGTTTTTGTATCGATGGAATGATGGACATGTGTTTGAAAGTAATGTCTTATAAATAATACATAGGTAAACCTATGCCTATGGAGAGGGCGAAGGTATTCATCAACAGTTTAATACCTTTGGAGATTCCGTCGTGTTGGGGGTAACACGACAGAATCACCAAAGGGATTAATATTCAATGTTTTGAATAAAATATTGAGTGGCTGACTGTTTCCTTGGTGCTAAAACTTAAATAGAATCTATGTGGTATTTATTAGTCATGAATTAAATGCACAAACATGTTTTTTATGCCATATATTTTTCTCTATGTGAGCGTATCCATCATTTCGTGCAATTCGCGTTACCAGAATAATGGAGGCGCTTCGTGATCGGGATCGATGTACAACGCTAGTCGTTATGGCTAGTCTCGGTCTACAAAACGTTTCTTAGTGTGGTAGTTTATTACTTCGTTTGCAATGCACTTTTAAGTATTGATTTTGCATTTCCGACATTTTGTTTATGTCACGCGCAAATTCCTGATGTGAGCAAAATTTTTAGCATTAGTAGTATGGGTCCCCGGATGTAGTAGGAATAAAAAATGTGAGCTTCTCTACATATATGAGGGCTTCGCCCTCTATCATACTTATGTCAAGTTATGAGTTACGTCGTTATGAAACCGGTGTTTTTATTTTTACCGTCTAAGTCAGATTAACTCTGTCCACTAGTTTTGGCTCATCAAAATAATATAATATGAACTAAGACATTGCCTTGAAGCGAGCGCAGCTTGTCATTGTAACATCGTAATGTAACATTAAATAAATTTAAATGCAGCCAATGTACGTACTGTAATAGTATTGTCTGTAACTAGTGTAAGTGTAACAGCTAAATTTCTATCCCTTATCATAAAGTGCTCGCTTAAAATCATGCTGAAATTGTTGCCAAATTATACGTAAAATGTATTTGGTGTTGTTTTATTGGAACACAGGAAGACTGACTGTTGAGACTAAGTTTCTACAGTAAACTCGATATGAACTAAGGCATTGCCTTGAAGCGAGCTTAGCTTTGTCATTGTAACATTGTTCTGTAACATTAAATGCATAGGGTTAGGAAAACCATGTGGTTTATATTGATGCAAACAGTAAAGTGCTCGCTTCAAATCATGCTGAAATTGTTGTCAAATTATAAGTAAGGTGTAATTGCCATTGTTTTATTGGAACAATAAGATGTTGGTAAGCTGTTATATATCTAAGCTGTAACTAATCTGGCTATAACGGGATCAGGCTGTCATATCTAGACTGTTACTAATCCGGATATTATGGGACCAGGCTGTTGATAAACCCATTGTACTCGGCAGTCATGTTTCTAGGAACCCGTATGTAAAGCTTCGTTTGCAATGTACCAGTTGAAACTTTTTTATGCCCATAGTACATACCCAAGGACTGACCATAAGAGGATGCTGTAATTATTGGACTTGACTCAAGTTGCAACATTTCAACAATAAAGAACCCGCTGCGGTCGCATATGAATTAAGGCAATACCTTGAAAGAGAGCACAGCTTTTTGTTTAACACATGGGAAAATATATTCATTGGGAATCTAAATGACCTCAGTAGGACAACACCATTCCCACAAAATGACATAACAATAATACTAACAGGTAAATTATGATGCCAAACATTTAGAATACGAGAATTAACCGGGGTCTATGAGGAGTTTGTTTCTGGTAAAGCAGTTTTGAAACAGTGACTTTTGGTCTGAGATGATAGTATAGATATGCATTTTGGGTAATTTCTAATCAATAAGTTTGCTTCGCAAATGGCCGTCACCAGTTCAACTTTGCTCTGTATGAACTAAGGCATTGTCTTGAAAGCGAGCGCAGCTCTTTGTTTAACATATGAGAGAAAAGCATTCATTGGGAGTCTATTCACCCTCACAAGAGCAACACCAGTCCGGCCAAATGATATCACAGTTTAATTGTGATGTTGAATATTTAGAACATAAGCACATCTGCAAGAATATGAATTTTTCTAAGCCCTACAGTATATAGTTTGTGACAGTCCTGTCACTTTTCTGTTATTTTCATGTGTTATCTATGAGTTTGCTCTCTAAAAATCAATCTGTTTTGTTCTAGATATTTGCACTCAAATTACCCCTATGACTACAAGAATTTTGCATAGGTAATGGTGTTTGTCTCTTAAAGATGGAAAGCGAAATTGAAAGAAAGGGACCAGTTATTGCTTAAAAGAATATAAAATAAAATCATCTGAGTCATGTTTTTGGAGCATTCTGACTATTGTCTTAATATGGTTAGACATATGCCAAATTTTCTGCCCCAATTTTAAGCATTTTTTTTTTGTATAATCAGAGGCAGAAGTCCACCCATACTCTTTCTTCGTAGCAAGTTGCTTTGATTAATATGAGATGTTTATTCTAGCTACATGTACCTATTGTTTTTTGTATTCACATCATCTACCTCCATTTTGAACTCTTAAGAAAAACAGAAATGGTCACTGATTGGCTTACAGTAATGCTCTTAAAAGACGTGACATTACATATAAGGAAATCTGACTACAATTTAGATTATAAATAAAAGGACACCTGATCATTGGAAATTGGCAATGAGTTATATATTTCATTTATTGCAAGATAAATACATTTTTTGTTCACTTAAATATGACTCATTGCCGATTTCCAGTGATCATATGTCCTTTTATCAGCGATAGCTTTATACATCTCTGCTTTTATTGATAATCTAAATCATAGTAAGAAATCCTTACATGTATATATAGGCTAATGTTACGTCCTTTGACTGCATTACCATAAGCATCTTCCTATTCATATATACAATGTAGATACACATTGACTTCCGTTGAAATCATCATTCAGTAGGTACAAATGTAGAGCCATGAGGTCTCCTGAAAAATAGTCACTAAAATGCTTGTCACTTATGAGAAATTAATAGTATGAGACTGCAGTCATACTGACTTGATTACAGATTTGACCTGTTATCTTCTGACAATTTACTTGTTAACTGAGTTTTAAACAAACAAAACAAGTAATGAAAGACAAGCTGAAATTGATAGCAGACTAATTTTAACAATATTAATCTGCAGTCAATCAAACCAATTTTCCCAAGATCAGGCTTCCAATTAATGATAAGGTTTTAAGAGTGTAATTTGAAAAGTGACAAGTTCTAGACATTATTGTATTATTAGGCCTAATACACAAACATTTATTTGTTTCCTTTTATTTTGGTAACATCTCTATTGTTGTTGTTGCTTTTATTTTTTGTCATCTTGTGAATAATCTATTATTAAGTATGCCAGATTTTTTGAATAACATTTAACTTTTTTATAAACATAAAAAAATTCAAATTTTATGATTTTTAGGTCACCTGAGCCAAAGCCTCAAGGTGACGTATGGCTATAGCAATCGTCTTTTGTTTGTCGTCATCCGTCATGTGTTGTTAACTTTTAAAAATTTTCGACTTCTTCTCAAGAACCAATGGGCCATTTTCAACCAAACTTGGCAGGAAGTATCCCCATGTGAAACCGTGTAAAGTTTGTGAATGAAAAGGGGCTAGGACCCATAGGGACCTCAAAAGGGGCCAAAAGTACCAAAACTTGGTACATCTTTAAATATCTTCTTCTTATGAACCAATGATCAGATGACTGATTTTGTGTGCATGATTATTAAGTCATTGTATACAAAGTTTGCGAATTAAATTGAAATCCGTCAATAAACATGCCACATGGGGACACTTTAGTAAATGGGGGTTATTTTGGCTGATTTTTGACATTATCTCAATAAGTGTAATAGATAGAAAGAATCTGATGGAGGGAAAAATGTTCAGCATGCAAAGATCTACAAAACTTTCTACAGAGCCGAAATTGTCGGGTCGACCCTTATTGGAGTTATGCTCAGGTGACCGTCAAGGCCCATTTGGCCTCTTGTTTTTCTTTGTATTTATATAAGTTATGGACAAATGAATTTGTTATTTGTACAAGTCACTTTTTGATATTACTTGTTGAATGGGACAAGTGAAAAAATTCTTATTGACATTGTAGAGCCCTTCTCAAATATTTATAATCAGTTCCAGAAAAAGATTTGACTTGAAAAAAGTCTCCAAAAAGAGGTGAAGTAACAAGTCACCTCTTTACATGTATTATGGATCAAATTCAAGATGGCTGATAGGCTAACAACTACAATTTTCAATTTATCAGTTTTCATGAATATAGTGAATTTAACAAACTTGGCTATGCCACAAGTCTTTTCATTAGCTAAAGTTAGGGGTCAATGTTGGGTCAATTTAAGTGAAATTTTAGATAGGTGGTAGATGTTGCCACCAGTGACCGCCAAACATGAAATGTACGGTAATCTGTGCAGCTGTTTGAGTCAATTGAGGAACAATGTGGATCAGAAAACTTTGACTTGGGACAATGTGGTGAATGAGTAAATGAAGATGATAAAAGGAGTAAAATATCAAAGAAAACAGGATAACACACTTTTCTCTGTGTATTCCAGAACATGCTACACTCACTTCAGTAGATCTAACAGGCATTACATTATCAAATCTGTATCAATCGTTACCTCATTTCAGTTCTTTGATTATATAATTATATATGTAACATGCCAACAGATACATTCATGAGATAATATGATATACACATGTACATGTATGTCTCTGAATCTGATCCGAACTTAGATTAGAATGTTTTTACCATTGATTTGCAACTGGATATATATTTTTGTATTAATTAACCAATTCATATTAGACAAAGGACTTGCATTTCAAGACTTTAACTACCTTGATTATATTTTACTGACATTTGTAAAAGATGTTGAATGTTTGAAACTTTGATACAAACAAAAAATCCATTATGACATTTTGTATGCCTTTAAAAGGTGAATAAAAATAAATCAATATATTCAATTCTACGCACATTTGGTAAATAGACAATTGGTTAGCTGGATATATTGACACTGCACATTTGTACAATTTCAATTTTTAGTTAAAAATTCAAATGCTTTCTTTACAGAACAAAAATGGGACGTGCTCTTGGAAATCTGAAGAAAAATAATAGAGGAATTATAGAATATGGCATATCACCATTTGAACAACGTGCATTTGCAAAGGCTATTACACATGGAATCCCAAACCTATTTTTCCGATTTCTTAGAAAATCTTTTATAGTAGGAGGTCGTAAGTACTTTTAAATGATAATATCTAAAACCTAAATCCATTTACAAATGTAATGTACATGTAACATATACTGTACATGTATGACAGTATGACAAGATCGGCCTGCAGTAATTAGATAAGTAAGACCTTAGATGGTTTTGATTTATTTTCAAGTTTTAATATTTCTGATATTGCCTTTGTCTATATGTTCTTGCTTACAGTTTTATTTTCCATCTGTAATATGCAAACATGTTATTGTTAATATGCTAACACTATATGTAAGTGTGTTTTTAGCTCACCTGGTCCAAAGGGCCAAGTGAGCTTTTGCTATATCCCAAAGTCTGGCGGCATCTGTCTATCCATTGACTTTTCCTTTTAAACTACTTCTCAAGAACCACTGGACAAATTTCAATCAATTTTGACTAGGGCTGTCGTTGATAGACTAGATATACAAATTGATTCGATACGATAATTTATACATTTATTTAGTATCGATCCATTTCATATTGCAATTCACAGTATGTACTATCTTTTACAATTTCCAAATTTTCCATTTGTTTTACTTCATGTTCATGAACCATGTTATATTTTATTCTAACTGTTCAATTTGTTCATATAAACAATGTTTTCCTTGCAATGATTTTTTTTTAATAATCAGATAGTAAAATACACAATAAAACATCTAAATATTATAATTAATCTAATTATTTTGAATCCGCTAGGGTTATTTCAAATTAAGTGGGAAAGTTTGCCAGTTTTCTTGCGGAAGGTCGGTGGTCTTTAGCCGGGTAACCGGGGTTTCTCCTCCACCAATATAAAATGGACACCATCATATGACTGAAAGATTGTTGAGTATGGCGTACAACAAAAAATCAAATAAAAAAATCAAAAAAATTATTTTGAATGCATTTCATAGAAGTACCATATTATTCGATTTATCGATATAGAGTTTCTCATCAATGCCAGAAAGCCCTAATTTTGACAAGGAGCTTGGCCCTGGGGTGTAGCTTCAAGTTTGTGAAAAATGGGGACTTACATGTATATGGACACCAAAAAGGGTCAAAACTTGGAACATCTCTAAAGAAGTCGTCTTCTCATAAACCATTGATCTGTTTCCTTTCTATTTTGGTATATATTTTTGTTAAGGTAATACATGTATCAATATCTGTAATGTTTGCTAATGAAATTAAAATCTGTTTATAAATGAGTCTAAAGATCATGGTGACAAAGTTTCAAGGTCATAGGGTCAAAATATAAGTAAACAGAAAATATCAGTCTTCATCATATTCAACTTCTTCTACATAGTTGTATATTTTTTAGCTTTGGTAGGTGAGCCCCTTATGATCCCTTGTTTCTGTTAATGTGTTATTTTGTAAATTCTTTCGTATTGATAGTAAATAACGTTATGTACCAGCACATTTGTTCTCCACACAATACTGTCTTTAGGTGAAATAGGATTTGATGGATGGTACAATGTGGTCTTACTACAGATTTGACTGTAAACACAACTTTTATACGAAACTCAAAAAGACGTGTTGTTTTGTTAGAGTAAGCAAAGATTTTTTTACACATGTATATATAAGCGAATGGTTCAATATCTTTTTATATATTTCAGCCATTGGTTCCGGCATTCTCATTTTTAAGTATATGAAGTATTATTCAGTGGAAGAGGACAGGAAAAGATACATGCCTGAGTATGCCCAGTTTTACCAGGATAAATGATTGATAGAAACAAATAAGAAGTACATAGTGATATAAAGTAATTTACAGATTTGAGCTCGACTCCAAAGCATTTACTGCACATGTGTATGGTCTAGATATCAGCTACATGTTATTTTGTATTTGTGTTAAACGTCTTTGACATTGAAATAAATCTGAATTGTAAATTGTTGCTTCTGTTTTCATTGCAGCTTGTTCAAATCAATATAAGCCCAGTTTATCTCTACAACCATTTTATTTCAATCAGCTATTTTGTAAATGTGAATACATGTATATGTAATTTGTCTGTCATATTTAGAGCTGAAACTGATATTCCTCCTAAAACTACATGTGTAATTCAAATAGTAATTATGATGACATAATTTATGTATATGTACATATTTCCTTTATCAGTTACACTAGTGTATCTCCTAAAGAAAATATCACTGTTTACAAGTTATATGTGGTTGTTAATTAATCATTGATTCTAAATCCATGACATTAAAAAGTCTACATGCCTGAAAAGACGCATAAAAAGTACATGTAGTAATTGACAGTAAAATTTGAATATAACAAACTCGGGTTTGTACGAATTCATGCACAGAACAAATTAGTAGATAATCCCCGACTGCACCTCTGTATATTCTTAGTTGAAAGACAATTTTTATAACGAATTTATATAATGAATATTTGCCGACAAAAACCAATTTCCATGTCCATTGATGTCCCAACGTCTTTTATAGTATTATTACGAAATGATCAATATCATTAAAACAAATTAAAAGTAAATTGTTGACTTTTCTGCCAAGCATAAGTAGGCCCAATCTCTCACTAAATAAGTTGTTTAAATTAAAAGAACAAAAAGTGTGTGTTTTCTTTTTACTTTATAGGAAAATTCATGTTTATCCTGTGTTTAAAGTGATTTTTGTTCTTTACGAATTGCACTGTAACCATTCAGCCATCTTCGCTATAAAGAAATTTACTTATAAGGAATTGAAAATAAGATCCCTTGAAATTCGATATATATTGGTTCTACTGTATATGGTTTCAGCTTATGATCTTGTACAGCAGACATATGTAAGGTATTCACACTTATGACACAGCTAATTAAAACAAAATGAACTCGGAGATACCGTAATCGGGCATCTATAATCCACATTTATGTATTATCCGCACCCCACCCTCCCATTTCAGCAACAGATCTCGGAGAGAGAAAAAAGGTGTTCATGCATTTAGGCCAACCCACATCTTGGGTTTTTACATTGTCATTACTGGGGCATTAGGTCATCCAAAAATGGGATATTCTTTTTTCAAAATATCAATCCTTTAGATCAGTATTTGACAGAAATAGTTTAATATTTATTAAATAAGAGAAAATATGATAAAGTAGAGATTTGAAATAAATGCAAAACTACAACATTGGAATCTAAAATATGAAACTACAAGATACTGCATATGATCTTTCATTTAAGTCCCTCATTTGCAGTAACATTGAATATGGCAATTTAAAATTGTCATTTACAAGCGTAAAATTATCATTAGTATTCATGTTGAGATTGTTCATATTTTCAATAATAACATAAAACTCTACAAGGAGGGTTAACAGCATACGCAGGTACTGTAATATTCTGTTTCCCATGGATATATTGTATGATTAAAGCCATAACTGGTTACCAATCGGCAATCGGATAGTGTCATTCGCTGACCCAATTTTTGCAGCTATTTATAGGCCTTTTGTAAATTGAAATACACACACTATAGATGAGATTCATTTATCCAACATTTATTCACTGTTGCTGTAGACAAATAAACACATTACATGCATACAGAAAGCTATGATGAAATAAATTGACTTGAACATCATAATTATGAAAAAAAAAATTGGCCAGGTTTACTATCCAACATCAAATCTGCTCTATTTTTTGGTCACCTGAGCCAAAGGCTTGACTTAATTCTTCTCAAGAACCAGTGGGCTAATCTTAACCAAACTTGGCATATACAATCCCCGTGTGAAGCCGCATAAAGTTTACAAATGTAAAAAGGCTAGGATCCATAGTAGCCCAAAAAGGACCAAAACTTGGTACATCTTTAAAAATCTTCTCATGAACCAGTGATCAGATGAGTTTCAAATTTTGTATACATGATTGTAAAGTCAATATCTACAAACTTTACAAACAAAATTGACATCTGTTTATAAGCGAGCAACTAGGGGGCGTTCCAGTAACATGGTACATTTGTATTACAATATAACTTTGTATACAAATGTGTGTAAAAGTTGTTAGGAATTATCTATGGATGATTTTGACAAAATTTCAAGGTCATGGGGTCAAGGTCACAGACACTTATGTAAAGGCAAAATAAGTTTTATTTTGTAAAAATTTTTACTACCTCTCCAGAACCATTGGACCAATTTGAACCAAACTTGACAGGAAGTATACAAGCCGCATAAAGTTTGCAGATGAAAAGGAACTAGGACCAAACATGGCTAAATATAGAACAAATGAGTCAGCAGATATTTTTGAATTAATACATGTATCTCCAAAATTATTAAAGCTAAAAAAAAAAAGTGACCTTAAAATGAGCAGCTTGCAATAATCTTTGGTGGAAACTGTCAAGTCGACCTTTATTTGAGTTATTTCCCCTTTGTGGATTTTTATGTTTTTGGGTGTTTTTTGACAAAGATTGACAAAAAATCAATAGTGTCAAAATTGTCAGGTCAAGATTTACTAAAAAGTCAATAGGCCCCCTTTTGGCTGTTATTTCCCCTTTTGTTGGATTTTTATGTTTTTGACAGATTTGTCTTATTATCTTAAAAAGTATAATAGAAAGAGAGAAATTGAAAGAAGCAAAAATTTTCATGCAAAGATTTACAAAAAATTCAATAGGACCGAAATTGTAAGGTCAACCCTTATATTAGTTATTTCCCCTTTTGGATATACCTTTTAAAAGGTTTATGAGGTTAAAGGGATTTCTAAATACATTATTATTGTGTGATATTTCACATATGGGGATTACCTTTCATGAGTGCGACATGAAGATTACAAATCTATTTCTCTTCTGTGTAACTTATACTATACACAAAACATCTGTCTTTTTAACACACTGAAGGTGTTTTATAAGAGGCGGTATTTGCCTATGGGTAAATAATTTGACCAAGTGGCTGGCAAATCAACTACCAGTAAGTCTCAATTTGAACTGAATTTCTGTTTGGTATTCAAGAGTTTTGGCCCCTGATACTAGAAACTGGCACTTTTAAACCATATCATTATGTGATATTGCTGCTATGAGTACTAAAATATAACAAGTATAAAATAAACAACAAACAAAAATTGATATGGAATATGGACTTTATTGTACAAGTACATGGTATAAATATTAGAAAAGTTTTTATCACCTTTGGTCAATCTTACAAATCATGTTTTCCACTGATGAACAACCTGCAAAAAGAAATGATTCAAATATTTGATGATAAACTGATTTGGTTAAAATTCAATAAAAACAGGTACATGTATTACTGGGAGTCCATTTGCAGTGAATAAGAATTATACAAAAGTGATCAAAAATTAAAAACCAATCTTTCACTACTCCTGTTTTCTGGTATCTTGCATAAGGATCTAACACAATGCACCGTGGGGTAATGTGCAGATGACCTCTCATGGGTGAATAATTTTCAACCAATGAAAATGTGACTTGCATGTACAAAATAAATGGCACAGAGAAACACTCTAATTTTTCTCTACTTCTGATTTTGTGTGGTCAATTTATCATGTTAATTTTTTACATCTCTTTGTCATTTGATTACAAGATTATGTAAGTCGCATTTTCAATGGTAAACAATTACATACCTATGAGGTCAGCTGCACATGACTCAATATACAGCGTATTGCATTAGATCCGATATGTAACATATCTGAAAATGCCAGCGATAAGAGAACAGTTTTTGATTAGATTGCCTTAAGTCCCAACAAAAAGCAATAGACAATCACAGTAATTAACCTTCTAATAGTACTACTGCAATAGTAAACTGGCAATGTAATAGACAATCACAATAGTGTACCTTCCAATAGTAAACTGACAATGTAATAGACAATCACAATAGTGTACCTTCCAATAGTAAACTGACAATGTAATAGACAATCACAATAGTGTACCTTCCAATAGTAAACTGACAATGCAATAGACAATCACAATAGTGTACCTTCCAATAGTTAACTGACAATGCAAAAGACAATCACAATAGTGTACCTTCCAATAGTTAACTGACAATGCAAAAGACAATCACAATAGTGTACCTTCCAATAGTACTACTGCAATAGTTAAATGCCAATGCAATAGACAATCACAAATGTACCTTCCAATAGTTAACTGACAATGCAAAAGACAATCACAATAGTGTACCTTCCAATAGTACTACTGCAATAGTAAAATGCCAATGCAATAGACAATCACAATAGTGTACCTTCCAATAGTACTACTGCAATAGTAAAATGCCAATGCAATAGACAATCACAATAGTGTACCTTCCAATAGTAAAATGCCAATGCAAAAGACAATCACAATAGTGTACCTTCCAATAGTTAACTGACAATGCAAAAGACAATCACAATAGTGTACCTTCCAATAGTACTACTGCAGTAGTAAAATGCCAATGCAATAGACAATCACAATAGTGTACCTTCCAATAGTTAACTGACAATGCAAAAGACAATCACAATAGTGTACCTTCCAATAGTACTACTGCAATAGTAAAATGCCAATGCAATAGACAATCACAATAGTGTACCTTCCAATAGTAACTAATAGTAAAATGCCAATGTAATAGACAATCACAATAGTGTACCTTCCAATAGTAAAATGCCAATGCAAAAGACAATCACAATAGTGTACCTTCCAATAGTTAACTGACAATGCAAAAGACAATCACAATAGTGTACCTTCCAATAGTACTTCTGCAATAGTAAAATGCCAATGCAAAAGGCAATCACAAAAGTGTACCTTCCAATAGTACTACTGCAATAGTAAACTGGCAATGCTATAGACAATCACAACAGTGTTGTGTACCTTCCAATAGTACTACTGCAATAGTAAAATGGTAATGTAATAGACAATCACAATAGTGTACCTTCCAATAGAACAATAATTGCAATAGTTTTAAAACTGGCAATGCAATTGACAATTACAGTAGTGTACTTTCTAATAGCACTACTGCAATATTAAACTGGTAATGCAATGTACAATCACAACAGTATCTTTCAATATTACTACTGTAATAGTACAGTGGCAATGCAATAGACAATCACAATAGTGTATCCTCCAATAGTACTACTGCAATAGTTAACTGACAATGTAATAGACAATCACAATAGTGTACCTTCCAATAGTACTACTGCAATAGTAAAATGCCAATGCAATAGACAATCAAAATAGTGTACCTTCCAATAGTACTACTGCAATAGTAAACTGGCAATGTAATAGACAATCACAATAGTGTACCTTCCAATAGTACTACTGCAATAGTAAACTGACAATGTAATAGACAATACAATATTGTACCTTCCAATAGTACTACTGCAATAGTAAACTGGCAATGTAATAGACAATCACAATAGTGTACTTCTAGTACTACCAATAGTAAACTGACAATGTAATAGACAATCACAATAGTGTACCTTCCAATAGTACTACAATAGTAAACTGACAATGTAATAGACAATCACAATAGTGTACCTTCCAATAGTACTACTGCAATAGTAAACTGGCAATGTAATAGACAATCACAATAGTGTACCTTCCAATAGTACTAAATAGTAAACTGACAATGTAATAGACAATCACAATAGTGTACCTTCCAATATTACTGCAATAGTAAACTGGCAATGTAATAGACAATCACAATATGTACCTTCCAATAGTACTACTGCAATAGTAAACTGACAATGTAATAGACAATCACAATAGTGTACCTTCCAATAGTACTACTGCAATAGTAAACTGGCAATGTAATAGACAATCACAACAGTGTACCTTCTAATAGTACTACTGCAATAGTAAACTGACAATGTAATAGACAATCACAATAGTGTACCTTCCAATAGTACTACTGCAATAGTAAACTGGCAATGTAATAGACAATCACAATAGTGTACCTTCCAATAGTACTACTGCAATAGTAAACACAATAATGTAATAGACAATCACAATAGTGTACCTTCCAATAGTACTACTGCAATAGTAAACTGGCAATGTAATAGACAATCACAATAGTGTACCTTCCAATAGTACACTGCAATAGTACAACTGGCAATGTAACAGACAATCACAATAGTGTACCTTCCAATAGTACTACTGCAATAATAAAATGCCAATGTAATAGACAATCACAATAGTGTACCTTCCAATAGTACTACTGCAATAATAAAATGGCAATGTAATAGACAATCAAAAATTTGTACCTTCCAATAGTACTGGCAATAGTAAACTGGCAATGTAATAGACAATCACAATAGTGTACTTCCAATAGTATACTGCAATAGTAAACTGCAATGTAATAGACAATCACAATAGTGTACCTTCCAGTAGTACTACTGCAATAGTAAACTGGCAATGTAATAGACAATCACAATAGTATCTTTCAAGTAGTACTACAGCAATAGTAAACTGTATGTAATAGTAATCACAATAGTGTACCTTCCAATAGTACTACTGCAATAGTAAACTGGCAATGTAATAGACAATCACAATAGTGTACCTTCCAATAGTACTACTGCAATAGTAAACTGACAATGTAATAGACAATCACAATAGTGTACCTTCCAATAGTACTAATGCAATAGTAAACTGGCAATGCAATAGACAATCACAGTAGTGTACCTTCCAATACTGCAATAGTAAACTGGCAATGTAATAGACAATCAAAATAGTGTACCTTCCAATAGTACTACTGCAATAGTTAACTGACAATGTAATAGACAATTACAATATTGTACCTTCCAATAATACTACTGTAATGGTAAACTGATAAGGTATCGTTATACATGTAGACATTCACAATACTGTACCTTCCAATAGTACTAATACAATGATAAACCAGTAATGTAATAGACAATCACTATAGCATACCTTCCAATAGTAAACTGACAATGCAATAGACAATAGTGAATCTTCCAACAGTACTATAGCAATAATGAATGGGCTGTGCAGTAGACATGTAATAGATCATCGTAGTATCGAGTTAGACTATAAAAAGTTTCAAAAGTTTTAATACTTGAATGTTAAATTATTAAGAATTTCCCAAGCAACTAAATATTTGTAAAATATTATTGATTATTACAGATAGTAGGATAAATTTACCCATAGTTGTAATAAATTCTAAAACTGAGAAAAAATACCCCATTATAACAAAATAACCAAATTTTGGGTGTTAGTTTTGAGTTCATGTCATTGGTAAAATTTTTATCAATAGTCACCACCACTATTTACCTTGTTGGCACCTTCTAAACTGGATATTAATTTTCTAAGTTCATCTTTATTAAGCTCTAATGAGTGAAGAACTGATTGCTGATTACTCTCAACATCCAAGTCTAAAGAAAGCAGAGGCTCCTGGATTGATGAGATTTTATCACTGGACATAGCAAGCTAAAATGAAAATGATAATGATCATAAGAGATATACAAGTGAAATACAAAATCTATATTCTCTGTAAAATATTAATGCTATATTCTCTACATGTCAAAAGTTATTGACATGTTAATTTTATTTAAAGTAAGACAAATGACATTAACTAGGTTACAATGTCAGGGATCATGGTGTCATCTAAAAGTGTTGATCTTCTCACTTGCACATCATTATATTTCAGCCAGAAGAAGGTTGTCAGTATCTGAAGTCTGATTGTTGTATTTCATAGCAAAACTCAAATATAAAAATCTGTGTATAAAATTGTACATGAATTAGAAATGATTCCATAACCTGGGTACTATTCATTGCATGTAGTAAAACAGTAACAAAGTAAATTTCTTATCAAGAATCTTTGTCTTTAATTAGAACAGTTTAATGTCTGTTCTCAACACAAGAAAAAGGGCTGTTCACCTGATATTCTATGTTATTCAACACAAGAAACAAGGCTGTTCTCCTGATTTTATTCAACACATGAAAAAGGGCTGCTCACCTGATATTCTATGTTATTCAACTAAAAAAGGGCTGTTCTCCTGATATTCTATGTTATTCAACACAAGAAAAAAGGCTGTTCTCCTGATTTTATTCAACACAAGAAAAGGGGCTGCTCACCTGATATTCTATGTTATTCAACTAAAAAAAGGGCTGTTCTCCTGATATTCTATGTTATTCAACACAAGAAAAGTGGTTGTTCTTTTGATATTTTATGTTATTCAACACTAATACAGGATTGTTCTCCTGATATTTACTGTTTTTGTATAAATCTTTATTTCTATAAAATTTTAGCAGATAATGATTAAAATATAGCCATATTTGTAATAAATATACATGTACATGCATTAAAATTGTAAATGGTTTAAAGTCACATTCCGGGGGAGTTATTGTAATATTTGAAATTTTCTACAGAAATCCATCATTATTTTCAAAACATTGTCATATTAATGAAGTTACACCAGAATTCCATTGGAAAGTTGAAATTTCCATCAGTTTGCAAGTTGTGATATTTATACCATACGTTAATATTATAAACATAATTAATGTGATACAGAGCTCCACATATCAATGACCTGCTGTTGAGAAGAAACAGGGAAAAAACCTGGAGTGACATGGAGGAAATGTGACAGAACATAAGATGATGACCCTTGTGAAAGAACAGTCAATGGAGAGCCTCACAGTCTGAGTTGAAATTGAAATCGGACAAGAATTTGGCAATCTTTGTGCTTTATCACTGGTTAGTGTGTACATGTACATGTGAAATTAACACATGGTCATCAACATCATGGATAGTAGTTCGCAGTAAGGGTAGCATAAAAATTGTGTCATGAAATCTATAGAGGATTCAAATATGTCATTATGTGTGTAATTGTGAATATGATACAAGATATGTAAACTGTAGAAATGCACAAATACATTCATCATGAAGTTTGTTTTGGTTCTCCGACAGTCTTGATTTCGATTTCTCTTCTTGACCATACTATTTTAAGAGTTTATTAATAGATATGTGCACTCAGTGTTTCTCCACAAATAACTGGAACAGAACTTTAAAAATACAATGAAAGTATATGCTAATAAATATTAAGTGTGTAAAGAAATATTTATTTATGAACATTACTTCCTGGAATGTGACTTAAAAGCAGGTTTTTCTCACAAGTATTTTTCACCATACCCTAATACACGCTCACAAAACCAAGCTGTCTGATTTTGATTGCAATTCTATCTGAACAAAAAACTGTTGAGATGGTCTTCTAAGAAAAAGAACTCCCACACCGGATTCCACTATATCTATTTTGCTTTGTTTATTAAAATTTGTTTTACATCACAATCAACAATTTTCAGTTATATAGTTATTGCCAGTTCTTGATGGTAGATCAGAGGACTTACTTACAATGTACCCAGGAAGTGATCACCAGCTTTCCAGAAGTAAACTGGTAAACTTTCTCACAAAATAAGTTCAGGTTCCAGCAAGACTCAAAAAACCACACTGATCTTCCATTTTTTCATGTGGGTATTTAAGTTTCAAAAATATTCAGCAATTCAGTATGACAACATAAGTTTATGAGAAAATTAGTTTTTGGCCCAAATATTGCCTACTTTAAAGGAAATATTGTCCATACCAGGCTTATCCTATCAATTTCAGTTAGCATTGGCCGGATCATTCTGTGCTGCGTAATACATGTATACTAGCATAAGACATGTGATCGAATATTGGAATGGTAGTTTTATATCTGAATATAAACCATTTACTATTCACTTGCAAATATTTGAACATTAATTGCAGCTCTATTACATACATAGTGGAATCTCATTATGTTGACATTAAATGAGTTGAAATTCCAGATTCGTCAAAGTTCAATGATCAGTCCTAACTTTTTATATATGGAAAAAATGTCTATTATAATTTTTGGTTATCCTGAATTCTGTATATCTCAAAGTATTAGGGACGGTCCAGTGAATTTTGAGATAACAAGATTCCACTCTACATGTACACGAATACATGACCAAGCAGGGGTTGCGCTGGGCTTTGCCAATGTCACAATTGGTGATTTTTTACTTCAACTGGCTACGAAAAATTGCTTCTGGCAATATTTCTGGCACCTCCATTTCATTGAAGTATTAAGACATCTATGTTACATAAGTCAATATTATCTTCAATTATATTAATTGGTAATCAGGAACAGGCACTAATAACCCTGTTTATTAATTTATGTCATTAGACTATACTGAGGTGTAATTATCGGGTGGGTGCTGGGGGGTAATTACATACACAACAACCTGTAGTGGTTAGGTACATGATTGTACAGATAAAGTGATTACCTGTATATTCAAACCTCCACACCTATAATCACTATATACCGTATTTGTCCTTGAAAGGGCAGCTGCTCTAATAAGGGCGCCCCTGGATATTTTTTTCATGTAGATTTATTGACTGTTTGAAATTTTTTTACCTTTTTATTTTTAATTAGTTTAGATTACTGCCCGACACCATCATACTTTTTTCTTTTTGGTGCAATAAATATCAACTATACCCGCAAAATTGCAAAAGAATCTTTTTTAATTACATTGTAAGCAATACTTTGGATTCTATCTATATAATACTTGTCGCAATTTTTTCTACAAAGAAATATGAAACTTGTCCAATTATTTGTTTACTCCGTAACTTTATAAAACTGAATTCAGGTTCGAGATTTCAAGCGAAGCGTTGTAAATCAAACTTCCCATTCTGTCTACTGCTGTCATTTTAAACCATCCGCAATTACTAAAATCTCACATAATACCAGTTTTACACTTTTAATGTCAGAGATCATATTAAATCAAAGAAATTGTCCAAATTATTGGTTTCAATAAACTTGAAGAATCTGTGTAAGGCATGTATCACTCGTACTCGTAATGCCTGTTTCCTGATCTCGCAATTCAAAAGGTAAATCTTAATTTGACAGTAACAAGTTTTGCTACATTGTTTCTTTTCCACTATTAATACATCAGGGGGATTACAAAGTAATCAAGTAAGTAAAAACAGCTAAATACACTGTAGTTAATGTTGCATAGTGGTGTATTTTACCATTTTTTGCAACATACAATGTAATCAAAATGTGTTTCATGCAAGAAAAAAATGTCAAAATAAGGGATCCCTGTACTCCAATTACCCGTGCCCGGCGCCCTTTTTAGGTCAAATACGGTATATGTTCTGTTCTATCTGCAGACTTAAAATATCAACATCATTAATGCAAATTTAAATCCATGTAGAATGTATATCAATCCTCAATGCTTTTACTTAAAATATTTAACTAAGAAATATCGAAGCAAGATCATGGTGTCTTCTACAACGTACGCAATCCACACCATAAACTATACAGTGTAATGGAATGGAAGCATCTTTTAAAATCGTGTTTATTTCTATACAAAAACGATGTTTTATTTCAATTAGATAATATTTTTAACACATACAATGAAGTCTTAATGAATTGAATTAAATAAATTGACAGTAATGGCAGTTACAAATGTAACACAGTTATATAACCTCAAGAAACTTTTTTTTTACTTTGAATCTGGCTCCAAAAAAAAAGGAAACTGGCAACAGATTTTGACAACTGGTGAATTTGTTTTTGAGCCACAATTTTTTTCAACTAATGCAACCAATTAGGAAAAATTAGACAATTCACAATTGAACGTCTCTACATTTTACAGGGTTAGAAATAGGTATT
The DNA here is from genome assembly GCA_030159075.1 of Atrina japonica. Taxonomy (NCBI): domain Eukaryota; kingdom Metazoa; phylum Mollusca; class Bivalvia; order Pterioida; family Pinnidae; genus Atrina; species Atrina japonica. Next base: position 252,343 of record BROG01000558.1, read on the forward strand.
TTCTCTACACTTGTACATGGTATTGGACTGGTTCCAAAATTTTTAAACTGCGACAAAAAAATCACAACTGGCAACAGAAAATCACAACTGGCAACAGAAAATCACAACTGGTGATTTTTCTGGCAACAAAATTTTTTTAGCCAGAGCAACCCCTGACACGTAATTAAAATGTATCACCAACTTACATATACAGATATAACCAACAAAAAATATCAAATTCAGACACACATTTTGTATACAGACACAATAAGGCCAATAACAAACACCACTACAAAATGAAGCACTTACTTTTACTTTCCAATCAAAATCTGACAGGACAGCTTGTGATATTTTATTTGTATCTAATACTAATTGATGATGTATTTCATCTCTTCTGGAACTCATTACTTCAGTCACAGCAACCTTATGAGAATCAGGTAAACCATCTATTTTCTTCAACATCTTCAAATAAAATAATTCATGGTTATTGGTATTATTTTCAACCCTTATGTACAGAAAGTTCAAAACACAATGTTGCTTCTCGGAGACCAGGAAAAGTCAGTGCTGCAACACATATAATTCAGTACTATGTGTGTATACTACTATTTACTTAAACAGATTACCAATGCTACCTTCCTCAAATCTAAATAATGCTGAAGAAAATTCATCATCATCATAATAATTTTCTATTTCATTTATATCATATGGATGATTCTACTGACTTAGGTTATGGCAGGCTTGACAAGAAATGTGACAGACCTGTTCAACATATCATCATATTTTATATACAGAGGCAAAAAACTACTTAATGATAAGTTGTCACCAAGATAAAAAGTCAGCATTTCACAAATTCTACAGTCAGTGTATAGATCTGTTTGATTGTATTTGCTGAATCATTGAACTTTGATGAAGATTGAGTCTTCAATTATTTTCATTTGAATTTGTCTTTGAACTCATGGTGGGTGTAACTGGTCAACTGATTGCTTACTCCATGTACTCTTCCATGGCACCTTGTCCAACCTCTGGTTGTTCAAGATGTCTGTGTCTGTCCAATGTTAACATATTTTGTCTCCTGAACGTCTGGTCAATTAATACTTTGGTATTAGTGAGTTTTATATTAATTTACAAAGAACATATAGAAATCAGCAAAATTCATCCCCCAAAAGAAGAAAAAGTCCAAATGGCATTATCTACAATCCTCAAAACAAATAGTTGATGTGTAACCAATCTTTGATGGGCGGCACGAAAATGTATAATACAATGTAATGCATACATGTACTTAATTATCATTATAACATACATTTCATTTAAGTAGCATATCTGACCTGATCTTTGGTCCATGTGTCTTTAACAGCAGCTTTCAATAGGTTCTCGTAACAATCTGTTACATCCCACCATTCTTGTAAAGTCCACACATCACTGTATGTCTGGTAATTTGGGTGTCCTCTTTTACATATTCCATCCACCAATGTGTGTAATAACTGAAACAGATACAAGGAGTGATCATTAGGTGCATAAACTACATAGGTGGACCGAAGAAGTTTAAAAAATATAACAAAATATAACAAAATATAACAAAATATAATCGTTAAAAAATTCATGCATAGATATCAAAATTCCAATATGGAAGCAAACTTAGTGATAGAGAGTGTGTAAATGAACTAAAAACACATACAAGATACTATCAAAAAATTAATATGTATCAGATTAGACATACTGTTATGTCAAATTCTGTGTGGAAAATGCCATTAATGACTATATACTGATTGCCGCCATTTTTTTTTTCTTATGAGAAAAGAAAACTATGGACGAAACGTCTATACAAACTACAATGGACGAACTTGTGGTGGAAACATCTTTAAAAGGTATGCCCTAAACATCCTATGGATGAAGTGGCAATATGGCTGAAACATCCTGGTCCTTCTATGTTAGCCTTACAATAGAAATAAATTGGGTCATGTGAGACTTCATTAGTTTTTTTATTATAATGAAGGGGGACAACTTCTGTTTTGGTTTTAATTCCAATACATATAATACATTAATACCCCAAATACGTCTTTCGAAATTCTGTTTTTGCAAGAAAAAAACATGGAGCTGTTCATGGAAAATCTCTGTAGGGTATAAATCACTGTGAATATTTCAAACAAACAAGCCCCTTATTTCATTTGTCATTGACATGGATAAATTACTCAAAATACCTAAAATACAGCTAAGTTAAGATAAAGAGGTACATTTCAACCATTTAATTTTAATCAGCAAACACCAGTTAACATAGTAAATGTGACTTACTATGTCCCCGCAACTTTGTGTTTTTTTGTAAATATTTCTTACAAATTTCGTCATGTGGGAACATCAATCATACAGTAAATTAAATATAACCAGAGTCATAAACTCTTACCCTCCATTGATTACATTTCAACATAAAGTAAATCTTAAATAATTGTAAATCGCTAAATTCCCATTTGTTATCTTTCTTGGAAATGAAGTCGTATGTTTACAAAGGCGCAAGTAAACAGAGGAGTCCATTCAAGTGCAGGGGTGTTTTGCCTGTATTTTCAAACCTGTGTCTATGGTGATCTATGTGTGATGAGATGTACAGGTATACACCTTGATAAAAATACAAGACGGTTCAAAAGAAAATCAACATCAACAATGGTCGCTGCCATGATATCGGCTAACTGAGGTCCAAAAATCATAAAGTGCTTAAGTATTGGATAATCTCCTTTATATTTGAATGCAAAATTGATTACGACTATGACATTCTTTAAATAAAATACCAATAGTAATTTTATTAATAATTTGATGGTTTCTTTGTTGTAAACTTAAAAAAAACACTTTCCAGGTTTGCTGAGACACACAGTAGACTAGATCTCTTCTTTACTTCATAAAAAATACTAAGCACACTCTTAAGACTTTGTCTAGGGAAGACGTGAAAAGTATACTTTACTTTATCAAATGCTTATTCAATTTTATATGCGAGCACTAGTGAGCTCTTTATTGTAGAAATGTTCCAACTTGAGTTAAGTACAATAATTACAGTGTGGTCTTACAGTCAGAGTCCTCAAGTGTGTACTGTGCCACAGTGGGCTTCGAAAAGTTTCCATGAGTATCATAATTCCTAATAAACATGCCTGCTGTAATGTCTAATATGATTGGTTGAATTTTACATGTGGTTGAGTACAATAGGTTTATTGACAGCCCGATCCCGTAATGACTGGATTAGTAACAGCCTAGATATGACGGCTTACCAACATCTTAATGTTCCAATAAAACAATGCCAAATACGCCTTATCTATGATTTGGCAACAATTTTAGCATGATTTTAAGTGAGCAAAGCGAGCACTTTATGGCAAGGTGTAGAAAATGAGTTGTAGGCTACATACATGTACATTGGATCCAAAATATATGCCTAACCCAATACATTTAATGTTACATTATGATGTTACAATGACAAAGCTGTTCTCACTTCAAGGCAATGCCTTAGTCAATATTATTTTACATTCCTAAATGCCTATTCCAAATTGATATATTTGGTATTGATGTATAGTATGCGAGTGCAGCGAGCTCTTTATTGTAGAAATGTTGCATCTTAAGTCAAGTCCAATATTTACAGTGCCCTCTTACGGTCAGAGTACTCCAGTGTGTACTATGGGCTTCTAAAAGTTTAAACTGGTACATCGCAAACGAGGATCCACATACGGGTTCCTAGAAACATGACTGCAGAAAATGTCTCATCTGATTGGTTTAATTATACACATGGTTGAGTACAATGGGTTTGTGGACAGCCCGATCCCGCAATAGCCTAGATATGACAACCTGATCCAGTAATAGCCGAATTAGTAACAGCCTAGATATTTTATGACAGCTTACCAACATCTCATTGTTCCGATAAGACAATGCCAAATAAGCCTTACCTATAATTTGGATTAGTTTCAGCATGATTTTAAGCGAGCACGTTATGCTAAGGGGGTAGCAAATGAGCTGTACATACATTGGATGCAAAACACTGTCTGCATCAATATAAACCATATGGTTTTCCTAACCCCATGCATTTAATGTTACATTACGATGTTACAATGACAAAGCTGCACTGGCTTCAAGGCAATGCCTTAGTTCATATTATTTTCTGTGAGTACTATGAATTACCAAAAACATAGATATTTACCGAAAACACAGAAGAGAAACATGTATGCATGTACTGAAAACACGCATCAATAAGTTCCAGCAACAGGGAGTAAAACTGGCTGCAGGATCCAAGGGCCAGCCAGGCCCCTAGAACAAAATATCTAGGGGTCCAGGTTGAAATTCAGGGACCCAGCTATTTTTTCAGATGCTTTTGTACAAAAAAAGACAAAAAAAATTCTCAATTTAATTCAAACTCAATTTCTCTTTCTATATAGCTTTTATCGTGTTGCTTGCAATCATAAATATATCCCTTGCATGTACCAACCATTGACAATTTCCCATTCATTTTGTTGAGGAGTGGTTTTTTTTTAATTTTATTGGTACACTTTGGAGTATTCTATGGCTGGGTTCTTGCTGGACTTTTCAGCAATGTAACACCACATGACAAAGACTTATGAGTCCAAGGAATGGTTACAAGTCAAATCCCAACCCCACTTTGGAAACATGTAAATCAGCACTGAATGTAGTAAAATAGGCACCTGGAAATATTTTTTTCAACACTTGGAAATATCTATCAAGGTAATAGTATTAAAAAAAAATTTTCTCAGATGAGAAGATTCATTTTCAAAAATAATCTATTTGTATAATTACTCCAACAATGTTAGAGGTTTAAACAGTGAGATACTTTTGACTGACAAGCACTTCCACACATCCGAAGTAAGGCGAGCTCTAATATAATTGGAGTAATGTATAATATGCTTTCTTGATAATTATGTCACAAATTCATGTCACTGTTGACACTGAAAAAAAACACACATTTCCAAATTGTCTATGCTATTTAGTATCAAAACATTGTTTTGACCAAGCAGTCATTCGAAAAGAACAAATGATTCAAAGAGGGGCTAATGGTTGCATAATTAAGGTGATAATTATGAGATCCTACCAGATAATGTTGAACGGGTGAAAATACCTATCAATTAGGCCCGAGTGCCGATATCAAAATAATTTGCAAGCAACTGCCGAAAATGCAATTATAAAAGAAACAAGTGCTGAAATCATTAGGTGTTGATGTGCTTGAATTAAGTGTGGATTTCACCATGTGCCGACCTAACTAGGATTCAAAGAAATCACAAAACTTTCTCGAAAGTTGATAAAAAAATTCAGCTCACAACTGGAAATTGCGCGAGGCATAAACAAAATGTCGGAATTGCAAAGTCATTCCTTCAAAGCGCATTGCAAACAATTTAATAAAGTACTGTACTAGCAAATGTTTTGCAGACTGAGAAAGTTTTAACACCAAGGAAACAGTCAGCCACTCAATATTTTGTGTAAATCAATTAGTGAATGACCGGGACATTTAGGCCTACATGATAAAAACACGGAACATAAATCCCTTTGGGGATTCTGTTGTGTTGCCCCGTTGGGGACAACACGACAGAATCCACGAAGGGATTAACTGAATATGTAAAACTGTTGATGAATGCTTTCGCCCTCTCCATAGGTTTACCTATGTGTTATTAGTTATACTTATTTTATAGCAGTTATATATGTTGCTGGAACCTGTTGATGCAGGTTTTCGGTAATTCGTAGGACCGATTTTCTGCTTCGCACGTTCCATTTACAGTTTTAGTCATAGGCACATGTAGCGTGTTATGTAACCCCCTTACTGATGTACGCTATATATAATGAGAGATCAGTAACGTGGGGCTACATAACGCTACATGTGCCTGTGGTTTTAGGAATATCCTGTTTTATCGAGTGCTCAGTCTCACAGACACAGTGCAGTGAGAGTTTCAAGTTTCACCGTTTGTAGAAGGACCATTAAGACCGAATGTCAAATCAGTGGTCATATTTAATTTCTCATTTCTGTTCGGAATATCAAAAGAATGAAGTTGCATTTAAAGTGTATACTTTTGCAGTTTGTTTTGAGTCTAGTTTCTTGAATAACATCAGACACTCCTCCTTTTCGTCGGCCATTTTCCTGTCATGTGCTCCAGACATACTCTATTTCATAGTATGTAGTAACAGCTTACATTATTGGTTGAAACTGTAGAGGAGTAACAAATACAGCAAATCAGAAAACGTTTGTTATATGACAAGGAAGAAAGCCATCAGAGCAAACAAAATCTGTTTTGATCAATTTGATTGGACGTGTCCTGGCTTGTAGCCAATGATTTAATCCGACTCAAACGATACATGTCGCTAATGACTGAGTTTGTATACACGTTCTTGTTTGTATAGATTTCATGAATTGGATCGATATTAATAGCAAAAAATGGACGCCTGACATTTGTTTATCGGACTCCTTGGATCACACCCAAACATAATGGTTTCAAACATTTATGAGTTATCCGACGACAAAGATATGCAGTAAGGTTTCTGACCATTGGAGTAATTTGATTCTCTATCATTTGTGATGTGACGTGGACTTTCTCGTGGAAAACTTAGGATATAACCCAGTGACCTCGATATTATCAAACTTGATTAACTTTTTAAATCAACTTGGAATCAGTAACATCGTGTAATTTTATAGGAAAATTTAACTTATCGTTGCTTTAACGCTAAAAAGCTCGTGTTATCAGAAGAAAGTCCATCTGCGCACGTGTTATCACTTATTTGCCAGTCTCTGATTACAAGAACTGAAAATGCAGTATTGCACAATCGCTTCCCGTGTATCACCGGTAAAATTTCAGAAATGGATACAGTCATAGCAACAGTTCTCAGATTTAAGGAACGGAAGAAATATAAAACAGTTGAAAGCAGTAAAATTGTAGTTATTAAGTGACGGAATACGAATAGCCTTATCATCATGGGTAACACATGCCTCAGAGCAAATAAATCTGGTCCCAAGACAAGAACTGTGGTTCCTAACCACACAGTTCATGAACCTGCAAATCACAAAAATCATCCCAACAAAGGTTTTCGCAACAACCAAATAAGAACTAGAAAGTATACACTTTTAACGTTTTTACCAAAAAATTTATTTGAACAGTTTCATAGGTTTGCAAACTTATATTTCATCCTAGTTGTAGCATTAAACTGGGTGCCACAAGTACAGGCATTCGGTAAAGAGATCGCTATGATACCAGTTGTGTTCGTATTAGCAGTGACAGCTATAAAGGATGCATTTGAAGATTATAGAAGATACACCTCTGACAAGAAAATCAACCATACACATTGTAGGAAATATTCAGCGTAAGTTTTGTAAATGTAGCAAAATGTATTTGAAAAATGAAGTACCAATGAGATTATTTGTATGAAAAGCTACATAGTATGTCAAAAGTGGAAGTTGTGTTCACTGGAAGGAAATACACATGGACTGTTGTGCATTATTGAAAAAATATATAATGTATAGATCTGTGTTTGTAACTCAACAAAATATGAGAATGCACTAATAATAATAATTAAAAAAAAACAGGTGAGAATCAGGCAAGGTGATCCAGCATACATATATTAGTAATTTGAATGATTGAGTCCACTTATTCTTTATAAGCAGGCCTTTTTAGGTTTCAAAACCCATAAGGTGGTTTCACAGGGGTAGGTAATGATATCCACAGGATTTTTATGCCAATTTTGGAAAATGAGTAGAATATTATTGTGAATTAGTGGGTAAATACTTTGCACACATTAATATAAATGTATTCTCTTTCTACATGCATTTCCCCCTGCATTTGGCTATATTTCATGATGGTCATGGTCTGTAATCTAACTGGGAATAATTTCATTTATTGGAAACAAAAACCACATGTACATTGTATTTTGTACTGGGAATATTAAGGAGGCTGATTAGCATCTCCATGAAAACTATGAAAGAAGTTCTGACTCATTACATCAAGTTTTCCTGTTAATAACCCAGCCACAGGTTTTTTTAGGATCTGTTGTCTGTTTCTAGAGGTTTTTATGTCTGAAGTCATTTTTTGTGATCAATACCTTGTTTATGACAATGTTGATACCAACATGAAACATGTATACTCTTGTAAATGATAATTTGAGGCTTACAAATCTGTGTTTTGGGGACATCATTATTTGATATGATATTTTTCCATTCCTGCTTGACCAAATAACTGGTGTCCATGTAAGTCTTCATTTTTACTGATAAAGTGATATATTTTGTAAATTTATATTGTTTGAAAATACAATGTACCTTCAAGTCATCTAATATTTGTTCTTTAGAAAAGGTACATTTTGTATTTTCATTCCTATGTATGCCTGTAAATTACACTCCTTTGCATCATTCAAGTGTTCTCTTGGTTTAGACTGATAGGGAAAAAATAGATACACACTTACCTAGACTTATGAATAATGGACTCTCACTGTTTTACTTTCTTTTCCATTTCACACCTTTTTCTCTTTTAATGAAAATTACCAAACAAATTCCATACATTTATGATTTCATATTATAAACACGTATAAAAAATTGTGAAAAAATGTTTTTATAGACATTTACAAGGGAAAATGATCAGATATCATTCAGTTATAAAAATTGAGCGTAGAAAAAAGTCTTCTTTTTTTTTTTACATGTAACTTAATTCTATGATATATTTAATATGATTCAACCACAAACACGTTTTCACTTGAGGTAATGATTTTTCTGACTTCCTCAGTATATCCATAGTTTTGTGCCTTTGACATTGTTCAAAATGTTGATTTATGTCTGTAAACTGTAATGCATGTAAGTACAATGTAGATTTTTACAAGTAAGCAATTCTTGAGCTTAAAGTAGAAAATAAAAATAATTATTTTAAAGTTAAGTATATTGTCAGGGTAATTTGAAAATTAATGGTCAGTGAAAATTGATATATAATCGAAGTTAGGGAACTACCGTATCACATACATGTACATGTATGTAAATGAAACTATTTAGATCTTAATTTGCCAATGAAAAATTACTATCTGAAAAAGATGAAAAGTACTACATGAACTGGATGGCTGTTGTGACGTGAGGTGGCCAGTGAAATTATATCATTTAGTGAAGATAAAAAAAATTTCCTTTCGTTGGTGGTAACCCAAAGCTAGAATTTTTCTTATTTACTTGTACATCAAAACAAAATAATTGATCAAGATTATTTCAGAAACAAATCTAGCATTTAAATTGTGAAGATGATTGAGGCTCCTTGAGAGATCAATTTTGTGTCCATCAGTGACAGACTCGCATACATGTAGGTCTCCTATAACATTTGTATAAACATGTAGATAGAACATGTAGTTTAATATCAATTTCCTTGGCTTTGTTCACTTCATACTTAAAGGTATATTTTTTATTGCGGAAATATTAATGTTGTATACATGTATGAATATTGTTTTTTAATCAAAAGTTTTAATCAGTTTATAGATATAATATACAATAACATGCATCCTATAAATATGCGATATTAAATATAACTGTTAACAACAACAACAAAACATACACCAACTATAAAGAATACATGTACATGTATACATGTGAATATTTCTATTAAAATATTTTTTGGAAGTTAATGAAAGTTTTGGGTCCCAAGTCCTAGTGTTATTATATACATGGTATAAGTTAACATAGTGTTAATGTTAAGTATATCTACATGTATACAGTTTACAAAACTAAATCACTACTGGCAGTGTGCTCTCTGTCAGGGTCCTAGTTTGACTTGACACCTATACAAATTATAATACAAGCTTAAATGTAATTATGTATGTTGAACTACAATGTACATGTACATGCATGTATAATAATTATCATACACAAACACACATACATGTACACAAACATGTGTTTACATGTACACAAACACATGTACACATAACATGTACACAAACACATATATACAATACATGTACACAAACTCATATACATGTACACAAACTCACGTACATGTACACAAATACGGATATGCAAACACATGTACACAAACTCACATACATGTACATATATGCAAACACATGTACATGTATACATGTACACAAATTAAACCTATATACATGTACACAAACACATGTATACATTTACACAAACTCACATGTATGCAAACACATGTACATACATATACACAAACTAACATACATATATACATGTATTAAACACATGTGTACATGTACACAAACCCACTTACATGTACTCAAACACATGCAAACAGAGGCAAAGACACATTGCATGAGATGTGACACAATATAAACATATACACATACATGTGTGTGTATATATATATATATATATTGTTTATTTGACAAAAGTATCACATGTCATTATGTATCTGTTGTACCATTATAAAAAGCACATTGTTGATTTTGTTAAGAATATATATAATAAGTGCTGACACGACATTTGTTAATGTAAATTAATATTTATAAGTATATTATTAACATATGTGCATGTAATAACATAAATATGCATAAATGTACATGTACTTTGTCATGAAAAACAAGTGATAAACATACAAGTTTAAATTTTCTGTATTTGTTTGACTTTGGGATTGATACATTGTATATTGGGTCTTGATTAGATGTTAAAAGCATCATCCCTAAAGTCAAAAATCTTTCTATCAGGATAAAAAAAAACACAAGATATTTTTATGAGTACAAATGCAATTTTATGTACCTTTAAGTATTTCCTAATGTGTTAACAAAGGAAAACAAAATTACACTTATAAAAACCATGTCTTTGGCACATGTAGTAATAAATAACCTATGAAAATTTGATTTTTTACAATGATGAAAACAAATGTTCATGTTTAGGAAAAACACCGGCTTTGTTTACAACATGGGCGCAGACATTTTGGACACCCAAAGTTGTGCGGAGGGTAAAATGAGCCCAGCAATCTGATTGGTCATTAAATGAAAAATTAGTTTTGCCATTAATAAGTGAAATAAAGGTGATAAAGAATAGATACATGAATAAGTGCTGTACTTTGGAAATTATAGGGTTGAATGTAAATTAAAATTTAAAGGGATACAGGGGTCATATGAGAATAGATATTTGCCTTTGGTGCGGAATACTACGAGTTGTAAAAACATGTGAAAATTTGAATGTAAAAATGCAACGGCAACCTATACTTTTGATTGCAAATTTTTGTTATCAAAAATATTGATCTTCCATACAGGGTACTTATTTGACCCAGATATGATAATGGGAGTGACAGTGACCTGAATTTGTTTGTAAATTAGCATTGAGGCCTATGGGAAACATATTTGGTAGTGTCTGTCCTATAGAGAAATTCACATTTGACACATGTAGGCTGGATGAAGCCTTAAAGTAAGCCATTTCTCTCATTTTTATCACCCAAATTGCAATTCATTCACTTTTACTCATACATTTTAAAATCTGAGGTCTCTCTATGAAATGGGGCACCTGTTGGGGGTCCACAAGGTGCAAATTTAATCAGGTGTGCTGCCTCTACACACATTATTATGCATTTGTTGCATATTGAGATCTCTTAATTTTATCAGTATGTTTTATATTACACCTAGAACTAATATTTTATCATTTATTGGTCAAAATTTCATCTGTTCCTTTAAGTATTCAAGTATACCCCCACCCTCTCCTACAAACATGTACATGTTCTTTTATAAATAAATCATACAGTTATAGTTATGCATAGTGACTAATTTTAGCGAGATATTTTGGAAATGATGTTTCTATTGTAAATTTTAACTCATTTGAATTAAAATCAGACCTTTTTGAGGTAAAGACTGTGTTGATTTTCTTTTTTGAGGGCAAAAATCTACATATTGGACCATGTCATTTTACTCATGCAGTGTATTTTGTACCTTTAGTTGTATATATGTACTGTATCTGAAGGGTAAAAAACCATCTCATTTTTAAGAAAATTGTATTAAACTGCATTTCAGCATTTAAGTCTCATCAGTAAAATATTTCATCATGCCATATACACTGTAAACAGTATAAAAATTACTTACCCCCCCCCCCCTTATGCTGATCTGTGCAAAGAATTTCCATATTGTGGTTACAGGTCATACTGTGTAATTTGGGTAATAAAAATTTGTAAATAAAAAATTTCTTTAAAATAGGGTTTGTTTAAATCCAGCAAATCATTGTCCAATAAGAGATTTTTATCTACTTATCATACTCAAGTAAAGATAATTATAAAGTATCAACTATATATGTTTGCATGTTTTCATAAGTTTTAAATTTTCAGTCATGCATTTTTAATTATCCTCAAATCCACTCTCTTGGGTCTATGGACGCTAAACAGATAAAAAACTTGGAATGGCCTTAGTATGAATTGCAGGTAACAATTTGGTATACATGTATACGTAGACGTTTTTATCATACATGTATGTACAGTAGTGTTTGAAGGAAAATGCAAACATGTTGTACTTATATGTATATGTACGTAACTTGTACCCAGTGACTACATGTACCCTGATCACAATACATGTATTGACAGATAAATATGTATGTAACTTGTACCCAGTGACTACATGTACCCTGATCACAATACATGTATTGACAGATAAATATGTATGTAACTTGTACCCAGTGACTACATGTACCCTGATCAATACATATATTGACGGATAAGGTTGTATTTGTTTCTCATTTGTTATATAACTTCTGAGACTGAGGACTGAGACCTTATAAAGCACAGTGAGACACATACTATTGTACCTTATGAAGGATCATGAGACACCTTATGAAGCACATTGAGACACTGAGACCTTATAGAATTAGTGAGACACTAAGATCTTATAAAGTATAGTGAGATACAGACCTTGTAAAGTAAAATGAGATAATTGGAACTTACATGTATGCAGGTTGTTTATAGACACAAACCTTATAAACCACATTGAGACATTGAGACCTTATGAAGCACAGTAAGACACTGAGACCCTATAAGTTGTTTGTTAAGGAAATAATTCAAAGAATCTCTCTCTCTCTCTCTCTCTCTCTCTCTCTCTCTCTCTCTCTCCTCTCTCCTCTCTCTCTCTCTCTCTCTCTCTCTCTCTCTCTCTCTCTCTCTCTCTCTCTCTCTCTCTCTCTCTCTCTCTCTCTCTCTCTCTCTCTCTCTCTCTCTCTCTCTCTCTCTCTCTCTCTCTCTCTCTCTCTCTCTCTCTCTCTCTCTCTCTCTCTCTGTGCATATGGAAAACACATCTATCACATAAATATATATGTGTATTATATGATGATCTAATTTCATATACAGTCAATCCTCGTTATCTTGAAGTCGACGGGACCAAGCAAAAAAATTCCAGATAAACGGATCTTCGAGTTAAAGGGTTTATCAATCCTGATTCCTCTCATGAGAATCTGGGTAGTTACCAGAATACTTGTAGGCCTACATGTATATCATTTGTCTCTTTTTGTCCATATATGTGCACACTGACCGCTACAAATACCATGTGTTTTGTCAAACAATATTTAAAGAAAATTAGAAGGAATTAATTACGTTTGAGTATTTATTTCTTTAATACACAATTGAACTGGCAATTTAAGATTACTAACATTTTGACAGGAACATCCCATGCTCCGTTTTAGATCACGAAAGTGACATTATCATTATACGTTTAAGAACAGAAAGTCTAAAAGCGAATTAAAGAAAGTAACATTAACCATATAGATTTAAGAACGGAGCGCAAAATAAAGGATTTATATTTTGAATATATTTATTTATTATATATACTCAAAGGGTACAGAGAGCATAGTCGTTAGCACTAGTCGTATAATCACAATGACTAAATGACGATGTACAAAAATTTAACTTTGAGATAATTGGTCACATCACATGGAATCTAAACATTGGGACCAAGTTTTACTGTACATTGTATTTTGGAATAAAAGAATGAAATGTGTACATAAGTAATACATTTAATTTGTATGCATGTACAACTATGACTGGATATATGCACACATAATAAACATTTGATCATGAAATGTACATATTCTACACATGTAAAAGCAAAGCAAGTTCATCTACATTATCTGTTTGACTTATTAAATGGTTGGGACTTTGGTATTTCAACAGAATTCAATGAAAATTGACATTTACATATAGCCTTACTATTTATTCGATTAAAATATGTTAAAAAAACATTGAAGAAATTCTGTTCAAACATGTGTATATGCCATTGATAGAGGGTTGAATACCACACTTCACTGAACCATGATTTTACAATATAGGAAAGATGAATTTGTATGATTCAAATATTCAGCTTTTGGCAGTACAATGTACATGTATTGTTGAATGAATTTACTTATAGATAATATTTCTCTTATTGCCCCTGTGTATTACATGTAAATAGATCAAAAGACATTGCACTGTTATTTTGAAACTTTGATAATGATGTACATAGATTTAATTATTGTTCCTGACTTGGACCCTCCACAGCTTTTTCATCCTATCATAGTGGGTGGGGAGAGCAAAATATTAAGCCCCGTTCCCAATGCCAACAATGATTTTTTTCCAATGTGTAGTCAAAATTTCCAAACAGAAGTAAAAAGACAGTTTTGTGTATTTTTAAATTTCCCAATTTCAATTAAATGTTGCTAAAATTTCCAATTCAAAAGGGCAAGGCACCATTCCTAAAAGAGTATGGAAAATGCCTGCCCTGGTATGATACCCTTATATATAAGAAATAGTTGTGGACTTCCAGATGTTACTTTGACATCAAATGTTTTGTTTAATGGATTAAGGTATACTGCTTAATTGGCATACTATACATGTATAACGATATACATATCAATGACAGAAATTCATTACACCTTTTACATGTACATATAAAAATTGAAATCAGTCAATAGAATATTTCAAACATTTTTGTTCTAGGGTCTTCAGTAACAATTATATATATATATATATATATATATAAATTACAATGTGTATATGACTTATATACTTAAGATTTACAGTTGTTCCTTATTTCAGGAATGAAAAGAGATATACAAAAGCAGAATGGCAAGACCTTTGTGTTGGAGATGTGGTTCATTTGTCAAATGACGAAATTATCCCAGCTGATATACTTCTGCTTAAATCAAGTGATGCTCAGGGTATGTGCCATCTTGAAACCAGTAATCTAGATGGAGAAACAAACCTCAAACAACGTCAGATAGTCTCTGGCATTCCCTATCAAGGGGTAAGTAATCTATACATGTATAAGGTTTCAATATTGTGAACATGGAAATATTTGTAGAATATATATATATGTGGGGTAATTTGTATGCCCGTAATTCCATCCAGCTTACATGTACATATAAAGTGTGATATTTCAAGTTTGGATTGTAATACAGTAACCAAACATGTACTGTAAGTTCATCTAAGCATTGCTCACACTTAACTGACATCACATGCCCCTATGGTGGGATAGGGTAAAAAATGAAGGACATTGCAAAAATTTGTTGGGACCGGGGACATTTGTGTTTCACAAACACATCTTGTTGTAAGATCAAATGTTGCCTGTCATCCCTGTAAATGTCTAACCTAAATGCATTTTGTTTGTAAATATGATCCAATATATCTTGATAGACCTGTACTTCCACTGCATTCTTGTATCTTTTTGTGATTTTGAACAATGTCAGAAATTCTACATGTATATGATTTCTGTTATCCAGGTCATAATAATAATAGAGAGTAGTGGGGTCCATGTATGATTCTGTTAGTGTTTTAGTAAATCTGTTCAAAAATGCAAATTTACTTCCTGTTACACATGTATATGTCTTGGTATTATTGTCAGCTATGCACTTTTGTAGTATTTCATTGGCCAAGTGATATACAATTTATAAGACCATTTGCTCAGTGTAGGGATTTGTATCTCCCAGCTATGTCAACACATATACCGATTTTATTAGTGATAAAACGTCAAGACAGGTATTTACAGGTAGAAGTATTTTATACATTAAGATGAGAATATTATAAAAATGATCAAACCTCTTACAGTCTTAGGGTTAGGTCTGCAAGTTTTAGTAGGAATTTTAAATTAAAATTTCATGAAAGATATTAAAAATCTCCTGAGGTATAGGTCTGCAAGTTGAAATTGTGGAAATAAACATTTCAGAAAATGCATAACTCATATTTAGAGCAGACATTTATATTACATTTATATTCCATAGATTATGCAGTACAAAATATGACACAGTTGTTGCTTTTCAATTCGCCTGATATAACCACTCCCATTTATTGACAAATTCTTAGCCAGTACTGATAAAGTGAGCTCTACATTTCAATGCTTTCATTTGAATAAAATGTGTAATTCAAGTAGGTTTTTCTTCTTTTTTTTTATGAATTTCTGTGACCCAAAGTCAAACATGGTGATATATAATTTCTATTATATATTTCGATAGATAAATGAAAAAAAGTATCTAAATCTTGAATAGGCTGTAGTCTTCATACTGTCAGTTATAAGTATATATATAGGTACATGTATACATAAGTATTCTCTCAGTCTGAGTCTCTGAGATGTCACATACTACTTGCTATATTCGTTTAAAAATTGTTTTCTATTTTATCATATCTGTGTCACCAAGTTTACCAAAAGTCGGTTAGGGTCAAGTTCTAAGATAGCACAAGGCTATATGTACATGTAGCATTAGATGTAATGTTTTTTAACATTCGAAATCTTTGTTTTTAATGTGGTATGAATACTTGACTTATTTCCTGAAATGATTAATCGAGAGCTCTGAAATTTTTCATGAATTCAGTTGTGTGTCATACTTGAACTTAAATGAAATAATTAACCTTTTGTTGGTTGATTACTGATTTTTCCATCAAGTTTGAGTTGTAGTACAGATCAACCGTAAACATATTTTGTAAATCTAAGCTGGAAGAGTAGTACAGTGTATGTAAATCTCAGCTGGAGAAGTAGTGCAGTGTATGTAAATCTCAGTTGGAGGAGTAGTACAGTGTATGTAAATCTCAGCTGTAGGAGTAGTACAGTATATGTAAATCTCAGCTGGAGGAGTAGTACAATGTATGTAAATCTCAGCTGGAGGAGTATTACAGTGTATATAAATCTCAGCTGGAGGAATAGTACAATGTATGTAAATCTCAGCTGGAGGAGTAGTACAGTATATATAAATCTCAGCTGGAGGAGTAGTGCAGTATATGTAAATCTCAGCTGGAGAAGTAGTACAGTGTATGTAAACCTCAGCTGGAGGAGTAGTACAGTGTATGTAAATCTCAGCTGTAAGAGTAGTACAGTGTATGTAAATCTCAGCTGGAGGAGTAGTTCAGTGTATGTAAATCTCAGTTGGAAGAGTAGTATAGTATATGTAAATCTCAGTTGGAGGAGTAGTGCAGTATATGTAAATCTCAGCTGGAGGAGTAGTGCAGTATATGTAAATCTCAGCTGGAGGAGTAGTACAGTGTATGTAAATCTCAGCTGTAAGAGTAGTACAGTGTATGTAAATCTCAGTTGGAGAAGTAGTACAGTGTATGTAAATCTCAGCTGGAGGAGTAGTGCAGTGTATGTAAATCTCAGCTGTAGGAGTAGTACAGTGTATGTGAATCTCAGCTGGAGGAGTAGTACAGTGTATGTAAATCTCAGCTGTAGGAGTAGTACAGTGTATGTAAATCTCAGCTGGAGGAGCCGAGTGGTCAGAACATTGCACTTTAACCCATGTAGCTGCTCACCTGTAGTCAGCATGGCTTTGAGTCCCACTGGAACCTCAGCTGATTTTATGAGAAAGTAAATCCTCTATTATAAAAAACTGGCCACTGTCACAAAACTGAAAAATTGCTGAGTGTGGAATAAACAACATTAAAACAAAAACAACAGACTTAGCACTGATGTATACTGTGCATCTTTGATCACATTACCACCCTGCTCATTGCTTCCCTAGCCATAACGCAAGAATACGTCAGAAATGTCAAAATCTACAGCCCAGGTGTAGTAATCTAACATAATACATATCTTGACTAAGAAGTGTGTGTACATCATTGCTAAAAATAAATTCATTTGATATGCTATTTCTTCTAAATGATTACACAATTTAATTTTGTCAACTGCTGTTTTCATTGCCATGGTGACACAGCATGGTTGGCGATCTTACAGGTGTCAGATCCTGGTTCACCAGGACTTTCCATCACATCAATTCACATGAATAGCGTTCATTTTTTATGGATCTATTTATGACCGGGATAAATTGCCAAACTCAACAGTAAATACAGATAGCTTTTAGAGAACACATGGCACAGTTCAGTTGACATAAAGAATTATATCTGAATATCAAATTTTATTCAGGCTAAACCACTAATATATTGTCCTTGTATGGTTTAGATTACATCACTTATTGAAATTTTCTGATGATATAGTTCAATACTTATATGTGTACAAATTGTCACAATTTCCATTACTTAATAAATAACCCCTCCCCCCCAAATGCCGTCAACTCTGTTACAGTTGATTTTCTAGTTCTCCTGATTTTACTTTGGTTTAATCATTTATTGTGACTGTATATATAAAGTCAGACATCAATGATCTCAAATATTTTATTTTTGATTCTCACTCTAAGTTGGATTTCAATGTGCCCATTTAGCCATCAGTACTGTACATTTGTACATTACTGGCCATTAATTGGTCAGTTTCTCTAGTACCTGACCAGAATGAAGGATGACTATTTTTCCAAGCCTTTAATATGTACATTGTGTATCTTTAGAAGACAGGTAGTTATTGATTTATCACCTGTATATTTTACATCATTCATTACAATTGTGTAATGCCCACCTGTTTATACTGCAGCTGGAGAGACTTGTCCCATGGGTTGTTGAACATACACACTATAACTACATGTATTATATAGGGTTACTGTGTAGAGTTACCAAGGTAAACATTGAAATCGCCTTCATTGTTACAATATCAACACATAGCCTAGGAAATTATAAATTTAATTGATATAGGGATGTTAAAAGTTACTATCTTTGGATACTGGAAAACTGCATTTCCATTGTAGTATTTAAAATCTCCAAACATTTGATGATTTGTAGAAGATCTTTGAATTTACAGATACACGTATTAAAGAGAATGACATATATACATGTATTTCATGTCTTCTCACCCCCTTCTCTAATGAAAGATCTACTTTGTGGTTGTTGAAATTATTTATTAAATCTTAAAGATCCCTTTTAAATCAAATTTAAAAAAAAGGAGATTACAATTTGTTAGTTAATGTATCATTTCATAGTTCATATAATAAAATCCAAATAACTGTCGGGCGGAGTCTTGTGAACCTTTTTTTAACCTGGTAGAGTTTAGATTTTAGGTGATAAAGCATAACATTAAAATTACACTGGCTAGAGTAATCGTTCCTACTTGTCACCATACACAAGGGAGTATCCAGTGAGGAATAAAACATTTTTCTCGTGCAGCTTGTCGTAACGGAAAAGTCAATAGAATCATCTGTATGATAATCAAAAGGTTACTCTGCCCTGTGATCTTACATGTATGTGAAACAGACAATACCATTTCCCCACTTTATGAGATCAGTTTCATAACCTGGAGAAATTAGATAGAGTAGTACTAATTACATTATACAATATGTACAGAAAATTTACTGAGGGACTACCCATTTACCGCTCTAAATATGTCTTTTGATGATTTCCTTTTTACATCATAGATCATCGTTGTTTTATTAATCACATGTATTATTAATTAATTTAGAGATTTTAAAATCTCTAACCTGCAGAAATTCTTTGCTATACTTGTACATACAGATGTATATATATATATATATATATATATATATATATATATATATATATATATATATATATATATATATATATATATATATATATATAATATGAAATATAATTAAACATTTTTTTTGGTCAAATTGAAAGTAGAAGAAAGAAGTGAATTATTAATTCATGCATGCATGATTCCATACTATTTCCCTATTTATAATCATTTTCATGTCAAAGTCTTTAATAATAGAACATTCAGTGAAGGATCCATGGTTGCATGTATAAACACTTTTTTGTTTGTTTGTTATTTGGAAGAGTGAATTTGAACTGACCTTACACAGCCTTAACATGGCTATAGTTGTATGTGTGCTTAGTTTTTGACCTTGGACTTTGTATCCCTAGTAACAATTACCAGTAAATAAATTAACAGATCTAAAGGAGTGATGGATGGATTTATTTCATTCATATAGTCTGAAGAGTTGTAATTGCACTTTAGTCCTCTCATTGTATAAGTTGTGTTTAAGACTAAAATTTAAAACTCTAAAGAAAACACTAGTACACATGCTGTGACTCGTTACTGCAAGTGACGTGATTTCAACACACATTGTGTTGTACACGTCTAAACAAAAAAGTCATTTGAATTGATTTTCATTTAAAGGTTAAAAATTATGCTATTAAACAATTGTTTTATTGAAAAGTCATTGCTTTGTATACATGTATTTAATACATATGACATTCATTTAAAGATATTTGGACTGGGTGTTTGTTTTATATTTAAAAAGCTGTAAATAAGACATTGTAATTTTTAGTTAGGATGATTTAAAAGTTAAACTTTGCCCTTCATAGAAAAATGGTTTTAAAACTGAGCTTTTAAATTTGCATGTGTCTGCTGATAATCAAAATGTTATTTTTTATTTTGATAAGTGAAGTTTGCAAAATCTTGAATTGTTCATAAAAAAAAATTTTAAAAAATTGTTTATTAGTAAGTGAGTAAAACTGCTTAAAAATATATATACAGTACATTTGTATATACATTTTGTATATGTATATATTTTTTATAATACTTGAATGGCTAAAGGAAGTTATCATATGACTGATTTACCAGTATTCCTGAAATTAAAACTCATACATGTATCAGCATATATAAATATTAGAATATTAACTCATTCACCCCTAAAGACACATTTGGACTGGTCCAAGACATTGACTTACAGAAGAGTCTATTGTGTTTTAGGTGTTGATGAGTTAAAATCACATGATATGAATCTATGGTACTTCCATGTGAAAATTATATGAACAGATCTACCAAGATAAAATGGCACATGTTTACAAACTGAGTCTAAATTGACTCTATATCCTTATGTAGGTTGATAATCTTAAGATCCCAAAATACTCCTCGTATCTTTATCTCAATCCGTATGTAGGTTGATAATCTTAAGACCTCAATACTACTGGTATCTTGATCTTAATCCTTATGTAGGTTGATAATCTTAAGATCCCAAAATACTCCTCGTATCTTTATCTCAATCTGTATGTAGGTTGATAATCTTAAGACCTCAATACTACTGGTATCTTGATCTTAATCCTTATGTAGGTTGATAATCTTAAGATCTCAATACTCTTGGGGAGAGCCAGCCTGGCTCAGTCAGTAGCATGCTCAACTCTTGATCATGAGGTCATGAGTTCTAGTCCAGTCGGCGGCAGATCGGTTTCCTGTCCTTTAGATAAGACAGTAAAAAAGCGAGGTTCCTTGTCACAGTAGGTGTCTGCATGTTAAAGAACCCTCACTGCTCAATGGCTGTAAGTGCTGAGCATAGGCCAAAATTTGAAGGCCTTCATCGACATTTTGTGATGTCTCCATATGAGTGAAAGATTCTTGAGTAGGACGTTAAACAACAATAAACAAACAAACACCAATACTCCTTATATCTTGATCTCAATCCTTATCCAGGTTGATAATCTTAGATCTCAATAATCCTCATATCTTGATCTAAATCCTTATCCAGGTTGATAATCTTAGATCTCAATTTACCTCATATTTTGATCTCAATCCTTATCCAGGTTGATAATCTTAGATCTCAATATACCTCATATCTTGATCACAATCCTTATCCAGATTGATAATCTTAGATTTCAATATACCTCATATCTTGATTACAGTCCTTATCTAAGTTGATAGACTTAAGATCTCAATACTCCACTATCTTGATCTCAATCCTTATCCAGGTTGATAATCTTAAGATCCCAAAAATCCTGGTATCTTGATCTCAATCCTTATCCAGGTTGATAATCTTAAGATCCCAATAATCCTGGTATCTTGATCTCAATCCTTATCCAGGTTGATAATCTTAAGATCTCAATACTCCTAGTATCTTGATCTCAATCCTTATCCAGGTTGATAATCTTAAGATCTCAATACTCCTAGTATCTTGATCTCAATCCTTATCCAGGTTGATAATATATGATTGTCTCATGGTTATAATTGACCTTTAACTCATTGACCCCTGTAAAAACTTGGACTCTTCTGTAAATCAATGACTCAGACCAGTCAAAATGTGTCTTAAGGGGTAAATGATTTAAGATCTCAACACTCCTGGTATCTTGATCTCAATCCTTATCTTAAATGATAATCTTAACATCTCAATACTCCTCTAATCTTGATCTCAATCTTTGTCCACGTTTTACTTGATTATTTACAAATGTCATAATCAATATGTAGTTACATGTACCAATATGTACTATCCCTAACTTTAAAAAAAAAATACTTACATGAATTTATATAGAAGTCTATCTCTCATAATGTGACCAAGCAAGGTGCAGTAATACCGTTATATTTTGACAGAAAATTTCTCTTAACTAAATGTGATAGCATTACTGCAGTTACAATGTATGTACGATTCCTAAGAGGGCATGTATGTACTTTTCAAAGTTAGCTTGAGTGTATAACAACCTGATTTACATCTACCTAGTTTTCAGTAGTCTAATCTGTAACTGTAGTTGTACATGTCCATTCTATAATGGTAGATGGTCTATTAGGTCTACTTAAGCCAGCCATCAATAAAAGATCAGTTCAACCCATATATTGACCTTGTGTATAACTAGGGATTGATATCATTTACATTTTTGTCTGGCAAAATTATATCACATTTCTGATATGATAAGATGATGTGAAGTTATTTTTTATTACCTGTGGATATGTTGTGTTGTAATTCATATTCATTTTCTTAATCAAGTTCTAACAAAATTTTATAATAATTTAAAAAACAATAATAAAACTGGGGATTTATATTATCTAGTATAGATGCATAAGTAAGAAAAACAAGAAGTTTTGTTCATATCATTGGGTTTGTAGAATGGTTGTAAGACGTGACATTGGGTACATATTCAGGTGAAGGTACACTTATATCAGTTAAGTTAATATAGTAAATGGAATGTTGTCATTGTCCCTTACTTTATACTCTTTACAATCTAAAACTAAGATAGATTCAGTACCTGTATTCATTTTTCCAGACCATAGTACATGTATACATAAATGTTATGATTATTTATTTTTGTTAACCATGGTACACAGGTAAAACTAGCACAAACACAAAAAATGATTCTAACACACCATTGTCGGTATATTACATACCGTAATCGGCCGTGTATAATCCGCACTCTTTTCACTCTAAAATTTGTCTCAGGCAAGGGGGTGCGGATAATACAGTACTACAGAATCTTAGGACATTTTTTCCGCAGGAACTACTGCATGAGATTCGATGTGGGTGGTAAGCCTAACAAAGTTTTTTCGTAATAACGATGTACGAGTCAATATATATCATCATTTATGTCTACAGTGACGGTGAATAAATCAATAAATGAATCTTGTTGTCTTTTATTTTGTGTGTTTCAGTTTACAAATAGGCTAGACTACACAGGCACTTGTGTAATGCAAGCCCTTGATTGAGGGTGTTGTGATCGGTGGATTGCATAACGCAAGTGCCTGTGCAAGGCTAGCCTAGTTGCTATGTTTGGCGAGGAAACAGAATAGTACAGTACCTGTTGCTTATCTTCATCATGAAGTTTTGTTATTATTGAAAAATAGAACAATCTCAACAAGAATTCTAATAATTATTTCACGCTGGTGAACGACGAAGCGAACAGCCATGTTGTAACTGTAAATGAGGGGGCTAAATGGAAGAGCAAATATGTAGTATCTTGTAGTTTCGTATTTTCCCATTTTATATCATATTATGTAGTTTTGCGTTGTTTGTTTTGAGACGATGACTGTACATTAATAAATAAAACAATGTTTTCTGGGTGTTTTGTTCTGTGGAGGAATGTTATTTTACACATTTCGTACAAAAGGTATATACCAGTAACTCTCTTACTACAGTACATCTACAGTGTAGTACTAAGTTATGGAACATGCCAATTATACAGGTAAGTACGATGAGTTAATTTTAAATTGAAAATATGATAAAAGGTGTAAAATAACACAATGCCACACCAAGGTAATTAATGTTTGTAGTATATGTCTCCATTCATAATCAATGATGCGTGTAACAGACAACAGTATACTTGGATCTGTATATATATATCCCTTTGTTTCAATAATTACGCTATACACGCGTATTCTGGATGTATAGATCGCTTGTGTACAAGTGCTCTCCGCTAATTAAAATTGTTACAAACTTTTATGTCGCCGATTTCCGCAAATATAATATCTATTTCAAATGTTGTTCTAATACATACTATTAATTAAATATATAGGCTACCACACCAGCAAAAGCAAATGATTGCGCTGTAATTAAGGGAATGTTATTTGTTATTTATTTCAAATCATTAATTTGCTTATCATATCCCTTATCTAATATCTCGAATATATATATCTATAATAAATATTTATCTATTTCTTCCAAATACCGATCTGCGAATTTTGAAAATATTTCCGATCGTCATACTGCACTTATACACAATAATAACCAATCTCGCCGACGATTTTCGGCCATACGGCCGTGGAAAAAAGTCAACGCGGATTATACGCACGAAGTCCTTTTTTCTCCGAGATCTGATGCTGAAATGGGGGGTGCGGATAATACATAAATGCGGACTATACACGGCCGATTACGGTAGATCAAATATAATACAGACTTGACAACCTTGAAAAAATGTCATGGGGGAGATTTTTCAATCTCATGGGGGAGACTATAAATTTTTGTAAGAATTATAGGAAAATTAAAAATTTTCATGGGGGAGATATGCATTTTTCTTAAAGATATATTCAAAATTTTACATAAAATATAGGGAATCCCCCTATTTATAGGGGAGACTTGACAAGTATGATAATGAAACAGATATAGACCACTTTCATGGTATATAGATTACAGTAAGAAATGCACAGAACCTGTTACAGTAAGTTTTTTTAAGACATTTAAGATGGTCTGTGAGGACAGGGTCTGTTTTATTTTTGTCTTTATGTGGACATTTGGTGTATATTTGTGTGGCATGTAAGATGGTCTGTTTCTGTTAGGATTCTGTGTTTTTAAACACTCAGTTTGAAGACTGGGGGTATACTGTATTTGTGTAGCAAATGGGTTGGTCTATGCGGACAGGATCTCTTATACACCTTGACGATATAAACATTGTTTATATATTATATGTCATATATACATTTACATGCAACTTGACTTATATTCTCTCTCACTCATTGTCATCAATCTTAGTTACTTTCTTAATCCTTGGTATCTTTCTTGCTCTCTTATACAATGTGTGACCAAATTAAAATACATTTAGCCGTTTGGAAAAATTCCAGTGGCAAAAATTGAGACAAATATTACTTGAAATTAGCCAGACCCGTGTACATGTATTTCTATGACAGATGGGACTGCCTCTGAGGGTGGGGACTATTGTGCACCTGCTTGTACAATACAAGGAATACATGTCTTTAGCGTTTTGTGACAAACTAGCAGAAAACATGTGTACTCTTGATCCTTATGTAAAGTTTTATAGCAAATCTTATGTTTGTATTACATGTAGGTAATCTTGCACTACTTTTCTGTATTTACAATTTGTAAATCGTTGGATTACGAAAACCTGTGCATGTTTTGATACTTAAGTGTGAGATTAAATTGATCTGTTTATTTACAGTACCCAGTAGATTATACATGAAGTTATATGGTTCTGTCAAAAACTACACATGGTTTATATATGGTATACCATAGTCACAGATGTGAATTACATGTACAAAATGTACATGTCAACTTGTGTCATCTACATACTGGTACATTATATGTAGTTTAGGGTCGGTGTTCCTGTGATAATAAGGCCCCCATTTTTTTCAAATTCTATAAGGGTTTTATCTATTTCATATAAGATATGTGGTTAAGTGTTTTAAACATGTAAATGTATTTAGGCCATCATTAGAATTCATTTGTATGACGTGCTATGACCAGCAGTTTTAGGTAGGGGTTAGTTGGTAGGCAGGTGGGTTTTTTTTTATTTCTTTGTAATTTTGCATACCGGTATATGTAAATTGGTAAAATTTTCAAGGGTAGGGGCTTTGCAATTGGTAAGTTGAGTCACTTTAAACATTTTTTTTTAAACATTTGACCTTATGAATACATGTAAATTTGTATATATATTTTTTGATCAATCAATCGGAGTTGATTTAACGTGCGGCGTGACTACTCAAAGCCCTTGCCACACGCAAATGTAGCGTCGCCGTTGGACTGATTGTACATTCTACAAATATTTAACGTAATTATACTGCTCATCATTTAACGAATGGTGGGAGTTTGGTCATGTAAATTGTACACACACTTTAAAAGTCATCATTTAATCAATTAAGGTTTGAACTACCTGAGGTTGGAATAACTGAACAGATATACGTACCTGTATATATAGATAATCAATACAGGTACATGTAGATACGTGTAGTGTATACAGGTAGATCATCAGGTATACAGGTAGATAATCAGGTATACCACCTACTGGTATATAAATTATAATGACCCAGACAGGTGTTACTGTGCTGTTGATATGTTTGGAACGCATTTCAACTTCAGGGTTAACAATATTTGTTTACTGTATAACTGGCTCCATGGCGGAGTGGTTAAGAGTGTCACGCTTTAGTCTATGACACCACACACCTCAACAAGGCCTCAAATCTTCTTGAAACTTTAGGAAATGATGAGGAAAAGTATGTTTGTTTACACATGAAATTTTGATGGGTTTTTCCAGGTACATACATGTACATTGTAACAACAAAGAGGGTCATCTCGTCAGTCATTAAAACCTGGCCACCGTCATATATCAGAAAATTTTTTAATTGTCATGGAATAAGTGATCCTAAATCCTGATGAATTTAAATGGTCATTAGCTGTGATTATTATTATTATTATTTTTTTTTTGTTAAATTGTTTCCTATTTTCACTACATTACTTAGATTGATATACAATAATAAAAAAAAAACGAGATATACATCAACATAAAAATTCTTAAATTCCTATATATTTTGTGAAAATTGTTTGAGAAACCCAGGTTTGGCACATTATCAATTGCAATTGATTAACTCAATCTTACTATTTGTATATAAGTACGACACTGGACCTGACCTTATTATCACAAGATATATAGACATATAAGATTGTTTATGTTTGTGTATACTCTTATTTGTTATTTGTGCATCAAGTACAGTTATTAAAGAGCCGGCCTGGTTGAGTCGGTAGCGCGCTTGACTCTTGATCGTGAGGTTATGAGTTCGAGTCCAGCCGGTGGTAGGTTGGTTTCCTGTCCTTCGGATGAGACAGTAAAGTGTTGCAGTTGGTGTCGGCACGTTAAAAATCTCACTGCTCAATTACCGTAAGTGCCGAGCATAGGCCAAAATTTGAAGCCCTTCACCGGCATTTGGTGACGTCTCCATATGAGTGAAAGATTCTTGAGTGGGTCGTTAAACAACAATAAACAAACAAACAAAACAAACAAGTAGTAAAATTAGAATAAAATCGAAATAATTTTTGGTAAACACAGTTAATGCCCCTTTAAATATAATAAAAGATGATGAGTGAAATGATGAAGTCCCATACATTGTACGTAATCCTCAGGATTGTAGTCAGGCTCCAACTGTGGCGGTATATACAAGTTCCTGATAGGCATACCGTGATTCTGATCGACTTTTATGTATGTACAGTGGAATCTTGTCATCTTGAAACTCACAGGACCACCCCTATTACTTCGAAATATCCGGAATTCGAGATAACCAAAATTTTAATTCATATAGTATTATATCTAAAAAAATTTGTGACCGGACTTTCAACTTTGACATGTCCAGAATTTCAACTAAACTGATTTTGACATAATGAGATTTGTCAAAGAGGCGAACACCAGTTAGGGCTATATCCATGATTTTATTAAGCAAAAGATGATATATATATATATGTTACAAGGGTAAAGTGTCCTGGTCTAGTAAGTATAGATGTACCAAGGTAATGTGGCACATCCGGGTAGAGTCAAAAACCAAATCGATACCAAAAATAGGTTGTACAGGTAAAACATAATTGCCTTGCACTGGCTCCATGCATTACTGAATCTCTAATACTTTTGTGGCGACAACTGGCTTGTCACCAGTGTTATGATTTGATTTAGACTGGTTGTGTTTGTAAAGATGTGCCAATTTACCTTGGTAGACCTGTACTCTGAGGTGTCAGTATGAAACCATGATAAAACCCATCACTACATGTATAATGACTCAGCCGTGTGAAATGGTATGAACAAAATCATGGTAGACCCACTGTATATATGTGTATGTGTATAGATGAACACACTTAAATGTTCTGTAT
This sequence comes from Atrina japonica, assembly GCA_030159075.1. Taxonomy (NCBI): domain Eukaryota; kingdom Metazoa; phylum Mollusca; class Bivalvia; order Pterioida; family Pinnidae; genus Atrina; species Atrina japonica. The sequence goes on from BROG01000558.1 coordinate 280,874, forward strand.
ATAATATGCCATGAGTTTGTCATGTGGAAGATCTATTTGACCTCAGGGTGATTGACCTGTCATGTGATTTTGTATAAACACCAAATTTACTCAATAATCAAGCTTAACTTTTATTTTATTATTTTGAATTTATGCTGGTTTGTGACAGCTTTTGGTGTGACTGCATAGTCGAATCAGTGAATAATACTGATGCCCCTAAAAACAGTGTTGTTGTCATAGTAACAGATTGTATTTTTACATAATTTTCCCTATAATCTTTATCATTTTGCTGTCTAAAGTTACAGGATCGCAGTTACCATGAAAAGGTATATGTATTGATCAGTGTATTGTGTAATTATATTTGAAACCATACAATTTGTAGTTATACCTCTTCAGTTAAACCTCAGTATGAAAAGCTACACCTAGTCGGTATTGAATTTAAAGTAAATACAAATGTACGCCTGTATATGTGCACGATATTTATATATCTGATTTTTATTTGATTTTCATGCATATTTTATTTATATTATTTGATCAAATATAACAAGAGTATCAATACATGTAGTAACGTAACTATTTCAATATTGTGTTAAACTACAAAAATAAAACATGATAACATACAGTATATATAGAGGTTTCCATAAATATGTTACAAGGCAATACAGTGAAACCTGCTTTAGCGACTATTTGTTTATAAAGACCACCTGGTCACAAAGACTGTTTTTTGCCATCCCTAGTACCATTTGTGTACAAATCAACCTCTATATAAAGACCACATCCCTATAAAGACCGGTTTTCTTGTGTCCCAAAGGAGGTCGTTATATACAAGTTTCACCATACATATTGATACTAACACAAACTGTTATGGAAGGGAACACAGTACTCATTTTTGATGACTTATATAATTAGTAACCAATGTCAAGACATAAGATTCTTTTATATAGCACACAACCCTAAATGACACAGAAACCAATGCCCTTTGTTTGAGATATTACATGTAGCTGTAAATGGTACCGGTCTGATCATTTTATAATGTCTCTTTTTGTTTTTTAAGCTTGGTTGTATTGTTGTTAAACTAAATAAACCAATCAAAAATCTTTCACTTATATGGAGACATCACCAATGTCGGTGAAGGGCTTCAGAGTTTGGCCTATGCTTGGTACTTACGGCCATTGGGCAGTAAGGGTTTTTTAACATGCTATTGTGACATGGGACCTCGGTTTTTACTGCCTCATCCAAAGGACAGGAATCATCGGCTGAACTCAAACTCACGATCAAGAGTCAAGCGGGCTACCTAGTTAACCAGGCCAGCTCTGTTTGTTAAGCAATCTTTGTTGTATTCTCGTTATATGACATTATAGAATGTTTGCTTTCATTGGTGAAGTAATATATGATATTAGAATGTGTTATTTCTTATTTCATTGTTGAAGCATTATATGATATCAGAATGTCTCCTTTCATTGGTGAAGCATTGTTTGACATTAGAATGTCTTATTTCATTGGTGGAGCATTATATGACATAAGAATGTCTCTTTTTGTTTGTTAGACATTTTTTCTTACATGCATATTTTGTGACATCAGGATGTCTTGGGTTTGTTAAGCATCTGTTGTTGTATTTATACATGTAAGCATAACATTACATCACAATGTAAACTAATTTCTGTGTAAAGCTGGGTAAAACCAGAGGATTTCATATGTCCCATATGAAATGCTGGGTAAAACCAGAGGATTTTATACCTGGTATGTCCCATAATATCCTCTGGTTTTACCCAGCGTTTCCACAAATATTAGTGTAAACCTACATTGTTATTGAATAGTTACATGTAAATGGTAGAAAAATTAAATGAAATATATTTAGTGTTACATGTAAACATGTAATATCAAAATCTCTTAGGTGCAAATGTACCTTGGTATTCTTGTCTGTTGATTAGGTCAGTCATTGTACAAATTGTCATATGAGAACAGTTTGATTTAAAGGCTATACATGTACGTGTACATTGTATTACAATTCATGTACATGTATATAGATGTTATCTTGGTAACTTATAAAAAGGAAGTAACACTGGCCAGGGTTTTCTGTGAATTTAAACAGTTGGGATTTGTTAAGTGAGGTTTTTTCTTTGTCGTAGGCATTGATACTAAAATGATATAACAATATCATCGGATTTAAAAAATGATGCATCTGAAATAATAAATTACATGTACCTGTAGAAGTCTAACTACACGTGTCATACATTGTATGTAACCTGGCTTATCTCTTCCCCACTGAAAGTTCAGATCACCTTAAATGGACTTGTTCAGGGGTTCTGTTGATGGAGGGAGGCTTTTTTAAAGGTTATAATTTCTATTGGTGGTTAGAAACTGGTTTAGGTATTCTGTTTATAGGATAAGGTTGGTTTAGGGGTTATGTTAATAAGGTTTCACTGTTACAGGGTTTTGATTGATGGTAGGATGAGGGTTTCAGTGACTGTTAAGGACCCCAACACACACACACACGCACATACACACGCACCTACATGTACCTACTTACTTGTATGTTCATCTTGGGATTATCTGTATAAGTCAAAAAAGCAAATTTCTGAATTAAATTTCAAACAGGATAATTGTTATTGCTTGAGATGAATTGAGTTGAAAATCATCTCAGAATATTATCTCCCTTATACAAATGTAGGTTGTGGTTTTATTTTTGGTTTGCTATAATTATTCAAAAGCCTGAAACATTTTCCTCTTTGAATTATCATGGTCCACATTAAAAAAAAAACCAAAAATAAACAAACCAAAAGAAGCCATTTGTTTACATTAGTTATTTCACTATACTTGAATTGAAATAGGAAGAAGGAAGCTTTAAGGAAAAATAAACACTGAAACATTTTCCTTATCTGAAAGTGCAATTAGACCATGTGTTGGATTGAAACAATTGACACAATGTGAAGTGGTTTGTAGTTCACTGATAGACAGTGATTTTGTGAGAAAATTTGTCAGTTTACTTACGGAAGGTTGATGTCTCTTCCTGGGTACATTGTTACTGTTGGCAATTGTTTCGTAAACACCATTTACACAAAATGTGACTACCAATAAAATGATGTTGATTATTATAATATTATCATACAGATAATTATGTACAATAAGAATTTAAGTATGCCTGCAGATATCTAAAAAGTCAGAAATTCATTTTGTGTTATAATTAACAAAAAGTATATATCAACAGTTACATATACATGTATTTAGTATACTCTGATGTTATTTTCTTTTATATTTACAGGGAGAATTTGGAGTTGAAAAATTTATTTACCATGTTGAATGCGATTTGCCAAATGCAGAAATTTACAAATTCCATGGCTACATGTAAGTATTTGACATATTTTGATATGTTTAATTATTTAAAATCCACACAGACAGCCTTTCCACCTTCATGTCTTTCGTTGGTCTTTATGCCTATAGAGGTGCTATATTTACCTTGTAACTAAGACCAACCTTCAAAAGCTATACATATGTTTCTGTTTCAAAGGCTACATAGATCTGTTATTTTTTAACCTGTTCTACCCTGAAGGTGCATTTGAACTTGCCTTTATAATTGATGGAAATGATATGAGGTAGATTCCATTGTTTTTCAGGGGTTTAATGAGTTTATTATTTATGGTACTTAGGACAAATTGATCACAGGTCTGTAACATACTGGTTCACTTTAAAATCAAAGAGAAATAAATGTATATTTTACAAAATTGATTAAATCTGAGTACTTAATCAAGGGTACAAGGTCGCATAGTTTAAAATGATTTTAAATGTATTTTACAGAGCAGAATGTAAACTTATTTACATGCACGTGTATAATAAGACACCTTTTTGTATGTGTTCATTACTGTCAAATATTTAAACAAGAGTTATTCTACTACAGTATACGATCTGTCAACTATTTTGTTTATTTTTCCTACTGATTCTTGACCTTAATATTTTCTTTTCTTTTTTCTCCTATGTGTGTGAGATAGGAAGTAAGTAGACATTTTTATTTTTTTGCATGATGGTTTAATCGTGGCTAGTTTTTTTTTCTCTTTAAAAATGCATGTTCCCATGGCAGAAATGTCTTGAAATTTTTATCTCGGTATCAAAGCATGTAATTAATTGTATGGCAAAAGCATACTGTATTTGTCCTTAAAAGGGCGCCTGCTCTAATAAGGGTGCCCCTGGATATTTTTTTCATGTAAATCATCTATTGACTGTTTGAAAAAAATTTACCTCTTTATTTTTAATTAGTTTAGATTACCACCTAACATCATACTTTTTTCTTTTTGGTGCAGTAAATATCAACTATACCCTCAAAATTGCAAAAGAACATCTTTTAACTACCTCGTAAGCAATACTCGGTGATTCCTGTCGCCATTGACGGTCATCAACAAACGAAATGAAACCAGTCATAGTTACGTTATTTTTTTTTGTTAAATACCTGTCAATTAAAATGTATTCACTATCAAAGTAAAGTATTATTTATACTTATCGCAATTTTTTTCTACAAAGAAATATGAAACTTGTCCAATTATTTGTTTACTTCGTAACTTTATAAAACTGAATTCGGGTTCGGGATTTCAAGCAAAGCGTTGTCAATCAAACTTCCCATTTTGTCTACTGCTGTCATTTTAATTAAACCATCCGCAATTACTAAAATTTCGCATAATACCAGTTTTACACTTTTAATGTCAGGGATCGTATTAAATCAAAGAAATTGTCCAAATTGTCGGTTTCAATGAACTTGAAGCATCTGTTTCCTGATCTCGCAGTTCAAATGGTAAATCTTAATTTGACAGTAACAAATTTTGCTTCATTGTTTCTTTTTCACTATTAATACATCAGGGGGGTTACAAAGTAATTAAGTCAGTAAAAACAGCTATATACACTGTAGATAACATTGCATAGTGGAGTATTTTACCATTTTTTGTAACGTAATCAAAATGTGCTTCATGAAAGAAAAAAATGTCAAAATAAGGGCACCCTGTACTCCAATAACCCTCACCCGGCGCCCTTTTATGGTCAAATACGGTACGTGACAGCATGCAATTGTATGGCAGAAGCATAATTAATCAGCATGGATGCATGTAACAGTATGTAGGATAGAAGCATGGATATATATGTATAACAGCATGTAAGATAAAAGCATGAGTATAATGGTATGTAACAGCATGAAATATGAGACATAGTAGCATGGGTGTATGTAACAACATGTAATATGAGACATAGAAGAATGGGTATATGTAACAACATGTAATATGAGACATAGAAGAATGGGTATATGTAACAACATGTAATATGAGACATAGAAGAATGGGTATATGTAACAACATGTAATATGAGACATAGAAGAATGGGTATATGTAACAACATGTAATATGAGACATAGAAGAATGGGTATATGTAACAACATGTAATATGAGACAGAAGAATGGGTATATGTAACAGCATGTAATATGAGACATAAAAGCATGGATTTATGTAACAGCATGTAATATGAGACATAAAAGCATGGATTTATGTAACAGCATGTAATATGAGACATAAAAGCATGGATTTATGTAACAGCATGTAATATGAGACATAGAAGCATGGATTTATGTGACAGCATGTACGGTATTATGAAAATCAAAGCATGGATATAAATATATATGTAACAATATCTGTGGTAATATGAAAGATAGATGGTTGGAGATATGTAACATGTACAATGTATTGTTATACCTCATATACATGTATGTAGGTCTTCATGATATGATCTTCTGAATGACATTACATCATAATTGAGGATTCCTTTTAAGGAGCTTTGTGATCTTTGATTACCCGGTACATGATGTTGATGTGAAGTGAGCTTTGTAATTTTTTATTGCTCTATGTTGGTGTGAGGTGAGCTTTGTAATTTTGTATTGCTCTGTCATTGCATGTCTTGTTGTATTGAGGTGATCACATATAGCTTAATTCTTTGAATGTAAAATATATGGCTGTAGTTGTTTTGTTCATCTACAGAACAACACCTTATAATTGTTACCATGGTAACAGTATATACATATTGTCAGTTTATGGTCACCAGCCATACATGTGATTCTTCCAGCAGGAGGGAAAATCTCATGACTTTTAGGGTCCCTTTTGCCCCTCCCGTCACGTTTCTGAATCTTCTGTCATCGGAAATTTCAAGTACCAAAAAAAAGTTATTACAATGTCTTAAGGTCTCAAAAGATATTTGTAATGTGCTTCAACCAAACAAATGAACAAAAAAAAATTATCATTTTAGTTATAATCAAGTATGCAAAGCATTTATCTCAAGGTCTAAATTGTCACAAAGCACATGTAATGGTAAACGTCATTCAGGAAGTTGTATAAGAAACAGAAACGGACCGGACCGCACTGGTATATATAAATTATGAAAACTATTTTTTTTTTTAGATTATAAACAAAGTTGTTATCTTTTATTCAACTGGTACGTGTATAAACATGAAAATGCATGCAATAATATTAAAAAGGTATTCAGTTGGCTAAATAATTAAACAAAACAAGGGAATCAATCAAAAGTTATATAATGCAAAAAAAAAAAAGATAAATGACAACAAAACATCAATGAAAAATGTCAATTAAAAATCTCTTGTTTTGAAACCAAATCTCCAGCTAAAAAATGAAAAATCTCCAGTTGTGGCATAGCAGTTGGACTGATTTTTATCACAAGTATGACCTGCATACTGTCACCTTTTTATGAGTTGATGGAACATCAACGCAGTTAAGTTATGCTAAGTTGTTTATTGGGAACATGTCGAAGCACATTTTGCAGTATGGAGTTAATAACATATTATATTGAAGCAAAATTACACTTGTATGTGCATTTCAGCAACATAAACTCAACTTCAAGATTAAAATTACCAAATCACACTTTTATTCGTATATTTTTGCTTTTTGAAATGACGAAAATATAGTAACAATTCGCAGAAAAATATAGGTCTACAAGACTTGTTGAAATATATGCTATTAAAGATCAGATCGGCGTCCTTTATGAATTTTAAAATGTTATAAATTTGCTTTGGAATGTTACTTTTCAATAATATTTTACCATTATACTGATGTTATAGAATTTAATTAAAAGCGATAGACTGGACTGTTTACAATTCATGTGCAGAATTAATATGCAAATGAGTTTTGTTCAAGTTTCCCTTGCTGTGTATTGGCAAGATCTGTCTGTGAAGTTGGACATAGAAGTTGTGTCATTCCTCATTCAGTGATCTTAACTGATGAGAAATTAGGGGCAGTCTTTTAAGTTGGGAAAATGTTTTACATGTACACACATATTGACCCTAGAGATTTAAGGCTACTGATAGGAAGTATAATGTAAGGGTATAATACTGCCCTGTCGCATAGAAATTTAACATCGATGAAACAATGTTTATAAGCACAAGATTTTATAATCATATAGCTGATCATATTTGTTGCATAATAAATAAGCCATTAGTTCTCACGTTAGGCCAAATGTCTGACACGATTTTTAGTTACTTTTTTTGTAAAACATAATTTTACCGAATTAAAGAATATTCAGTATACTGAGTGTATTATACCTCATTAAAACTTATGATTGCCATCAACTCGTGTCAGTATTTTCAGTACTTTGATTAAACTTTAGCATGCCTTCAAGCAGTTATAGTACTTGGTGTATGTAATTAACATTTACAGAGGAGTTAATGTAAATACAACAGTTAAACTACAGTAACACCAGCATGCTACCACTATTATCAGATGTATTGTTAACATTACAAAATGATAATATTAATCTGTTAGTTGGCAGCTGTAATTCAAATATAACGGTTTTTGGTATTGTGTAAGTATGGCATTGTTTATTAGTATGGATCTTTTAACTACCTAGTGTGGATCTATTAATTAGTTAGTATGGTTCTGTTAGTTATAATGCCTACTGGCTACTACAAGATATCTTCTTTAGAAGTTGACAAATATATGTCCTTAACATTTGAGATCAATACATTTATCTGTTAGTTGGTATTGATCAGCCTATTGCCAGTTATTTGTGTTGTAATCATTACAGGTGGATATATGTACATACATTTATCTGTTAATTAGTATTGATCAGCCTATTGCCAGTTATTTCTGTTGTAATCAGTACAGGTGGATATATGTACATACATTTATCTGTTAATTAGTATTGATCAGCCTATTGCCAGTTATTTGTGTTGTAATCAGTACAGGTGGATATATGTACATACATTTATCTGTTAATTAGTATTGATCAGCCTATTGCCAGTTATTTGTGTTGTAATCAGTACAGGTGGATATATGTACATACATTTATCTGTTAATTAGTATTGATCAGCCTATTGCCAGTTATTTGTGTTGTAATCAGTACAGGTGGATATATGTACATACATTTATCTGTTAATTAGTATTGATCAGCCTCTTGCCAGTTATTTGTGTTGTAATCAGTACAGGTGGATATATGTACATACATTTATCTGTTAATTAGTATTGATCAGCCTGTTGCCAGTTATCTGTGTTGTAGTCATTACAGGTGGATATATGTACATACATTTATCTGTTAATTAGTATTGATCAGCCCATTGCCAGTTATTTGTGTTGTAATCAGTACAGGAGGATATATGTACATACATTTATCTGTTAGTTCATATAGGTCAGCCTGTTGGTAGTTTTTTGTGCTGTAATCATTACAGGAGGGTATATCATTTATCGGTTTGTTCATATAGGTCGGCCTGTTGCTAGTTACAATGTATTTGTGCTGTAATTATTACAAGAGGATATACATGTATGTAGCCTACATACATTTATCTGTGAGCTCATATAAGTCAGCCTGTTGCTAGTTATTTGTGCTGTATTTATTACAGGAGAGTATATGTACATACATTTATCCCTTAGTTCGTATAGGTCAGCCTGTTGGTTGTTATTTGTACTGTAATCATTAGTTTCCCTGGTTAAGTTTCTCTCCTTCTAGTTTGTATTATGGCCAGGAATCAGAGATGAGATAGATAGTTTGGATTGGCTGTACACCTGTAAAGACATCTAAATATTTATCACATGAATAAGAGATGAGAGTATTACACAGAGAGAGGGAAATGTTTAATTAGTAACAAGGTTTAATTATGGTAAACTATCATGAACAGCTGACTATCAAAACAATGTGGTCAATGAGAGGTATTGAATATTATTTATAAAACTCAGTGCTTGATATATATAATGGGGATCTTATCAATGTTGTATATCTGATATATCCCTATTATATAGTATATGTACATGTTGTGATCCCTGTAGCTAAATGGTCCAGACATCATGTTAAAAACTAAAACTGACATCTCAAGTCAGTGCAGATTGAAGTGTCACTGGAAATTAGGAAGATCATGTCACCAGGTGATGGGAAGTTGGACAGTTTTCTTACTTTGTACTACTTTGTATTAATGTTTTCTTGTTTAGCATGAAAGAAGTAAAACAAACAAAATTGTATTCATGATGATGACATACCAATCAATGTAATTGCTAATGTCTTGTTATTTGCAGAAAAATTGAAAATGGAGAAAAGATCTCATTAAACAAGAGTAACTTACTGCTGAGAGGATGTACAATAAAGAATACCGACTTTGTGGAGGGTCTTGTGTTGTATGCAGGTAATGTATAAATTTACTTCTTGTCAGAGGGATAGAGAATCAAATGTACTAAAATTGTATAATATTGATCTGTTTTGATGATGAAGAAGAAGAAGATGATGATGATGATGATGAAGATGATGATGAAGATGATTATTATTATTATTGTGGACCATAATGGCCGTATCAGAACATGCTACTTTAAACATATCAAATTTTGACTTCTTTCACTTCTCCTTTACAAGGTTTCAACTTGTGGTTAATCTGACAAAGTGACAAAATCTGCCAGTTCTTCATGTAAAGTGTGTCCATCTTTTTACCTAGTACTTTTTAACCAGGTATTCTCCTTGAACCTGAAAATCAGACCGTCGTCACCACATAATTGAAAAATTATTATGCTTGATATACAAACAAAACAAAGAAAGGATGTATTGATGTTACCAGGAAGAGGAATGATAAAATTGTACTACACTTGAATACAATGTGTTACTGATGGTGTTTACGTGAAGATTTTTGCGAGATCTTTTGTTGTTTATGTCATTGATGATCGAGTCAACTTGTTGACTTACATTTATGATACATCTTCAGTTAATGGAATAGTCCCATATCATATAATGTGGTTCAGAGAGTTTGTGTTTGTAGCAAAATATTAACCTCTTTATACATCAGTTTTATTTTTTTGCTGTTTGTAGGGCATGAAACAAAGGCAATGTTAAACAACCGAAGTCCTCGCTACAAGAGAAGTAAATTAGAGAGACGTATTAATCGTGATGTGATATACTGTGTGATACTTTTGTTGGTGATGTGTGTATCATGTGCCATTGGTAAGTCATGTATCTATCTGAATGAATTCCATAAAATCACAAAACTCTGTATGGCCATAGAGAACCACATTGTGTTGATTTTGTGGTTAGAGTGTTGACCATGCAGATTGGAGGTCTCCAATATGATTCCCGAACACTTCTTTGAAATATGTAGTAACTTTTTTTTTCACTTAATGCTAGTGTCCAGTGGTTTTTTTGGACTCAATGTCAATGGTGATATGACCACAGGACATTTCATAGTAGGCATGACACAAAAAAGAGATGACCCTCTCTGTGACTGAGTGGTTAGAGCTTCACACTTTTAGACATGAAGTCTTTCATCTCTAGTCAGCCTAGGTTAGAATTCTGTTGGAATCATAGATGATTTGGTGTGAATGATTGGTAGTTTACCTGTGAAAGGCAGGTGTTTTGTTTCATGGGTACATTGTAACCAGGTTTTCTCCTTCACATATGAAAATTTGTTGAATGTGTGCTGGTAACAAATGCCCCAAGCATTGTAAAATCCAAGCAGAAATACAGATTCACCATAATTATGTTCCTTTTACCAATCCTGATGTCAATCTCACTGCATATAATTTACAGATTTTAACAAGATATACAAGTAATACTGATGTTATATATCATAAATAACCTTCCAGTTTATCAAGATATATGAGGTACACTGTTGTCTCACATCTTTCAGATCACATCATTCTATCTATTTTTACCAAATATAAAGACTTTCTGGTTTATAAGTTATTGTGAAATATCTCCAACCTTTAATATTTGGACATAAAGTACACAAATCTACTTCTGCCAAATGTTATGATGTTAATAAACTATCATGAGTACAACAGTTAGAAATAACAACCATCCTATTTTGTTATCAGCAAGCGGTCTATGGCTGGCACAATATGAAGACAGTACAGCCGTATTGTTTATTCCCTACGAGAGCATTGAGTGGTACAACCCATATTTCCAAGGATTTGTGGTGTTTTTCACCTATATCATTATCTATCAGGTGAGATATGTTATTTTCACAAATTATATAGGAATACAAGATTTTTATGATTGTGTATTGCTGTTATTTGTCATTGTACATCAAATTAAAGTAGAAAAATTTGAAATAATTTTTCTTTTTGGCAACCACAGCTAATCCCCCGTTATGTTTGATTTGTTGAGTAAAATTCAGGATAATTTATCATGTTTTAAAAGTTATATTAGATGAACTAAAATGAATATGCATTGTCCTATTAATTTTGATGTTTTCATTGTGTACAACAAGTTCATTTTTTAATAACCAATCATAATTACAAAATTGAGCATGTATTGTGTAAAACTAGGTCAATTATAATTGCATGTTTAAATCTAGATTGCTTATAATTATGTTTAAATTGTGAAAACTAAGTCAGTTACACTTACAATTTTAAATTAAGTAAAACTAGGTCTGTTACACTTACAAGTTGAAATTGTGTGAAAACTAGGTCAGTTATGCTTGTTTACAATTTGTTAAACTAGGAATTACATGTTTACATTCTGTAATACTAGGTCAAACATGCATGTTTTCATTGTCAAACTAGGTCAAACATATTTATTTGTATACATTTAGTCAAACTAATGTACTTCTGTATTTTTGCTTTTACAGACTGTGATACCTTTAGCTCTATATGTCTCAGTAGAATTGGTCAAACTAGGTCAAGTGTACTTTATCAACAGTGATATAAATTTGTATCATGAACCGGTCAACAAACGAATAGAATGCCGAGCTTTGAATATCACAGAAGACTTGGGCCAGGTAGAATATATATTCTCTGACAAAACAGGTACATTAACAGAGAATCAGATGGAGTTTAAATCGTGTACAATTGGAGGAACAGATTATCCCCATACTCCAGGTAAGAATTGAATATACAATAAAGTCTCATTATGTTCAAATCAGATTTTTAAAAATTCAGGATATGTCAAAGGTTATCTGCTGGTCCATACCGTAATTGGCCATGTATAATCCGCACTCTTTTCACTCTAAAATTTGTCTCAGGGATGGGGGTGTGGATAATACAGTACAACAGGTTCTTCGGGCATTTTTTTTCCTTGGGACTATAGTAAAACAAAAAGTGCAGAAGATTTGACGTTGGATGGTAAATTTGCCTTTATTTGGCCAAGTTTTTTCGTAATCATGATGTTCGTGTCAATTTATTTCTCCATTGCTTTCTGTATGTGTTTATTGTCTACGGTGATGGTGAATAAATGTTTGATAAATGAATCTTGTCTTCAGTGTGTGTGCATGTGTATTTCAGTTTACAAATTAGCTCATTGCAAAGTTGGTCAGCGAGTGACACTCAGACTGTCAGATTGCCGATTGGTAACCATACCTGGCTTTAATCATAGAATATCCATGGAAACAGAATAGTACAGTACCTGTGTGTCCTGTTAACCTTCCTTGTAAAGTTTTATGCTATTATTGAAAATATGAACAATCTCAACTCGAATTATAGTGATTATTTGGCGCTTGTAGTTGACAAAGCGAACCGCCATACTGTAACTGTAAATAAGGGAGTTACACGGAACAGCATATGTAGTATCTTGTAGTTTCGTACTTCAGATTCCCATTTTGTAGTTTTACATTTATTTCAAATTTCATAGTATCATATTTTCTTTTATTTAATAAATATTTCTCTATTTCTGTCAAATACTGATCTTAGGATTAATATTTGAAGTTAGTCTGATTTTCGGTCATACTAATGCCCCAGTAATGGCCATGTATAAAACCCAGATGCGGTTAGGCCTAAAAGCACGAACACCTTTTTTTCTCCGAGATCTGATGCTGAAATGGGGGATGCGGATAATTCATAAATGCGGATTATACACAGCCGATTACGGTATTTTTATGGATATGAAAATATGTTAATTAAAATTTTGGTTACCTCTAATTCCGGATATCACAAAGTAATAGGGAACTTTCGAGTTAGCGCAATTGAAAAATGCTCCCTTCTAGTGTTTGCAAGTTCCTGGGTTCGATTCCGGGTCTGTCTGTACATGTTTCCTCGCCTGTTTCATTTCAGTAATTTGGTGTTCAACTAAATGACCCACTGTGGTATGTTTTAAGAGTCTCTTGGGTTTCTTTATACAAAATAAAGTTAATGTGCTAAAAAATAAGAATATTTCCATTTACTTTACATATGTTGCGAAGGTAAATATGAAAACCGGAAGAACATATGAGGAACAAAATCGAAAAGGATAGAATAAATACAGGATCATAAAATGGAAATCTGGGCTAACTCGAAAGTTCCCTATTGGGGCAGTCTCGTGAATTTCGAGATAATGTGATTCCACTGTATTTATGTAGTTTTATTGATAAAAAATTATACTTTGGGTCTAAATCAATCATTTGAATAACATGAAGTGATTACCGGTATTAATATTGAAAGAACAATTGTTTTTTTGATAAATTTTTAATGTTTATAAGAAGTTGTCATGGCCTGATTCTCCACAATGAGAGACAGAATTAAGACAAAATATCAGTGGTGTACATCTGTGTCTTGTTTATTACAGAATACGACGACGACATGAGCGATATGGGAAGTAAATATTCCTGGGGCAGTCGATATTCCTTAGCAAGCAGAGCAAGCTCGGTATGAACAATCGTTTAATTTCCATTTGTGATTGGATGAAATGTGTGCTTTTAATAAGTGTTTAGATAAATGATTGATCTAATCAATATAATTAAAAGGTAGAATTATGTGTACAAGTCCTAATAATTTGAATGATAAATTATAGTTTCCAATTTAGATGACAATTTACGTGATAAACAAAACTAACAAATTTGATACTCTGATGATTTCAGTATGTGATTTGGTCATTGTCACTTATCAAACACACACTGCTATGCATATAATAAGTCAAAAAGATGTGATATCTAAGCATTTATAGATTCTATCATTCTTTGTATTTATCTGTTGAAGGTGATGGAGAACCTTAAGTTAGAACCTGGTTTGCAAAGAGAAATTTCCAGTATGTGCCTTCGTAGCCTTAACAGTGTTAATTTGGATGTATTTGACAACAACACGAATTCCCACAGGATTCAAGAATTTTTCTTGTTGATGGCCATTTGTAATACTGTAGTCGTCACCCATCATGCACATGAAGATTTTGTAAGCGTATTAGATTGTCAATGGCTGAATGATGTAGTTTAAAATTTATATAAATTTGCTTCTTGTCACTTGTAAATTTATCTTTGAATTTAGCAGGATTTTGCCCATTTCATCATTTTATAGACAAAATAAGTGAGTTTTTGTTAGGCTCTGTGATGTTATTCTATTCGCATAATAAGCAAGTTTTATGATCTGATATTCTATAAACAAAAAAGAAGTGAATTTTTCATCTTGTGATATATTTTCAGATGGATGAGAGTGGTTCAGTACATGATCCTCCACCTAAATCTCGTCACCATCATCTATCAAATGAACAGCTTGATAAATATAATCGTCTGACTGACACACCACCTAGAAGAAATAATATCAATTTGCCTGATGCACCCACGATTCGTAAAACAAATTTGACTCCTCTGTCAAATTCTACAAATAATGCAAGAGGCGGTATAGATATTATGAAAAGACCATCATCTTTACCCCCGATTAATACGTTATCATCAAATGAGTTTCAATCACGAATTGAGACTTCTGGCACATCAATTGGTACACCATCTGAAGGAAGTATTGCCAGTTCGTCATGTCTGTCTGATGGGTCTAACAAAAGTAGATATGAAGCGGAAAGTCCAGATGAATTAGCCCTTGTGAGAGCTGCATGTACATATGGCTGTAGATTGTTGAAAAGAACTGCAGACATCGTCAGAATATGGTTACCAAGTATGTAGATTTTATTCATTTCCCAATTTAAATAAAATGCTGCTAAAATTCCCATTTCAAAAGGCCCAGGCCCCATCCGTAAAAGAGTGTGAAAAATCCCTGTTTGATAAAAAATAATAAAACAAACACCGATGCCAAAATTTTACAAATATATACATTATGAAGTTGTTTGCAATCTCTGGTTGCAGTTGACTCAATACATTGATAAATGTAGCCTATGGTTAGCCTACTAGTTTAACATTGTTTAACTTCAAGTTAAATTTGACAAAGTGTTGTGCAATGCAGTCCAGTTGCAGCATAATGATCATATTAAAAAAAAGGGTTAATTGAGCTTTGAGTGTTAAGTAAATTTGGTGACTTCTGGCCGAGAGCATCAGATATAAACCACATTTCACCACTGTACTACGTGTGGTTCAAACTTCACTGGCAACTAATGGAGTTAGGAAATTTGTAGGATTACTAGTGAAGGATAGATAGTCCCCCCTGTTATGTATCACTTGATACAGACATTTTGAAATAAAAAAAAATGTACTGGTCAACTGGACCAGTGAATAAAGGAATTTCACTGGTCAAAGAATTTTTTTTTACTGGTCTGTATATATACACAATTTAAAAGAAATGAAAAATTACTGGTCATTTGGACCAGTTATCAGATAGATTTCACCAGACTTTTGTAAAATTTACCAGTTTTTTTGGTAAGACTGGTGAATTTCAAAAACTCGTTTGATATAATGTATGTCCTTATATTTTACAGATGAAGGGGAAGTGGAATTTGAAGTACGAGAAATATTACAATTTGACTCAACGAGAAAGCGTATGTCAGTGATCGTAAAAAATCCCAATAATCAGGAAATTACACTGTTCACTAAAGGTGCTGATTCAGCAGTTCTTTCTGTCCTGGATAAGAAGTATCGTGGTAAGTTGTATATTCTAAATCTTGATGCTGTTTTCTGAAATCTCATGGGATTGTGCTGGTAGAATTTCAATATCATTTAATTCCTGCTGTGTTCATGCAACTTATAGTATCTATCCTAAACTTCATCTTAACCAAGGGAAGTAACTTTATCTGGTCATTTATGCTTGATTTTTTTTATAATTGGTAATAATTAAAACAGGGGAAAGAACAAGAGTAGATCATTGAATGAATTGAACTTTTCTTGTCCATACTCACAAGTAACCCTGCCTTCTTAATTGGAAAAATCAATATATAAAGATATTTATCATGTTTACATTTTCTGCAAAATTGGGAAGGGGATACTTATTTTTTTAGTAAGGCTTTCTAGAAGAAGCATCCTTTTAAAGCTCATAAATTCCACCTAAAATTCACTTGGATGAATCAGAATTTGAATTCTATAATTCCATGGTTTGTGTATCTCCCGCCAAATTCTTTGTCTTTCACTCTGTGAGTGTAGTGGCAGTAAGGGTTTTTTGTCACTAGGATGTTTTGTTCAGTTATTATCATAATCTGTATCTTTTCAGATGACCCAGAGTTAAACAAAATGGTAAAAATCACTGAGGACCATATCAACAATTATGCAATGCAAGGCCTTAGAACACTATGCATGGCTAAAAAGGTGAATGTTCATGTATTTTCAGACTTTGGTAATATGTCTCAGACATTGGTAGGAGATTGTACTTTTTAGCCTTATCTGGACAGAATTATTGGATAGCTAACATCATACCCCTGTACCGGTATTTATAAAGATTCTTAGTCTATACTTAAGTATGAAGAAATACTCTTACTCAAGTGGTTAAGAAATTTCTCAAATGTGGGTGAAATTCTTAAGTATAATTCATAAACTTACTTAGCACTTACGAATGTGCTTAAAGTTAAGAGTACTAAAGAGGACTCCTAAATGATTTCAGAATTTCTTAAGTTTTCTTTTTCATAAAGAAATACTATGTTAGAGAAGAAATTTTAAAGGAAGGTTGTAACAAAAAACCTAACAGTTCTGTACAGTTTAGTACAGGCAGTGTGACTTCGCCGGAGACTTTTCATATGAAAAAAAAAAAGAAATTAATATCTTGAAAGAAATTCAACACTGGATAAGCCTGTCACTCTGAAAATGCCTGTTACATGCATCCAATAACTGCAGAAGTTGATCAAGTTTATTATAGGAGGATATCGGGTCAGTTTTAATTTCAAAGCATCAAATATTTGAGCTTTCAAAATAGCAGAAAAAAATGTTCATCTCGAGTTTCATTCGTCTTTACTAATGCTTTGGTGGGTACCAAATCGATGTTTTGGTTGGCAAATCTATTTACAAACTGGGCTTTCCCCGGATTTCCCTTGGTAACGTACTTAAGTTTTACTTAGCTAAGAATTACTCTAAGCATCTCTGAATTTCACTTAAGAATTATTTCTTAGCTAAAAATTTATTTAAGTGTTGCTTTAAGTATAAAATTTAAGAATCTTTATGAATACCGGCCCTGGTGTCTTCAGCATCATCAATGGACAAAAACTTTAATCTGGGCCATATCTTATGAAAAATTTCACATGTGCAATCCTTATGATCCATCTTTTCAGATTGTAGTATGACCTTTGACCTTGTGACTACATGTATCATAGACTATTTGGAACAACCTCAGTGTTAAGAGACTGATGTTATATTTATAGCAGTGATGGAAGTGAATTGGTAATGGATATTTACAGAAGGGAACTTGCTAAATGGATCAGATTGTTAAGTACCTCTCCCCATCTATAGTCTTACATTTCCCCTGAATGATAGCATTGATAAAAAGCTGTGCTCAAAATCAGCTGCCATTAATCATAATGATCAATTTGCCAAGATTTCAGTTTGATTGCAAATTGTTTTTGCAATTGTATTATGATTGAATGACTGCTACTTCAATTCAAAACCACTTCTCCGTAACAGTGGCTTTTGGTCAACTTAATCTTCCACCAAGCTGCAAATCTTCATAATAATTATTGTAATTTTTTGTCTTTTATTTTTCTGCAAGGTTTTGTCCAGTTCAGAATATAACTCATGGAGAAAACGGTATAAAGAAGCAGATTCCTCTATGGAAAACAGAGAAGAAAAAGTAATGGAGGTGGCTTGTGAACTGGAGAAAGATTTGGAACTCTTAGGTATTACAATTGTACTCTAGCACTTATATCTTGTTTGTTTACGTTACCTTGACTGTGTAAATTTAGTATTCAAATTGTATCATAACATTCTGACCCTGTTACAGTTCTATTTATTCTTAGATGCATATCTAATTTTCAAATATTTCCTTAATGTATGAAGTAAAACTATTTTTTTTTTAACCCTTTCATCCCTGAATTTCTAAATGGTATGCACATTTCTATAGATTAAGACCAGTCTATATTATTGGTCTGTAGGGTTGAAAGGTTTTACTTGACCAGGATCAATATGATAAGATAGCAAAGTGTTGGTTTACTCATTTCAAGGTTTGTATTAGACAGACTAATAATCTAGTTGATGATTTTGCTTTAGGAGCTACTGGTATTGAAGATAAATTACAAGATGGTGTACCAGAAACAATAGCTAAGCTAAGACAGTCTGGAATTAAAGTGTGG
The DNA here is from genome assembly GCA_030159075.1 of Atrina japonica. NCBI lineage: Eukaryota > Metazoa > Mollusca > Bivalvia > Pterioida > Pinnidae > Atrina > Atrina japonica. The sequence goes on from BROG01000558.1 coordinate 299,685, forward strand.
GTTTTAACTGGTGATAAACAGGTATGTTATAAACATATGTAGTAATTTCTCTCTCTCTCTCTCTCTCTCTCTCTCTCTCTCTCTCTCTCTCTCTCTCTCTCTCTCTCTCTCTCTCTCTCTCTCTCTCTCTCTCTCTCTCTCTCTCTCTCTCTCTCTCTCTCTCTCTCTCTCTCTCTCTCTCTCTCTCTCTCTCTCTCTCTCTCTCTCTTTCTCTGTCTCTCTCTCTCTCTGTCTCTCTCTGTCTCTCTCTCTCTCTCTCTCTCTCTCACACACTCACACATTACATACATACACACACACATGCACACACACATATGTTATCATCTGTATAACCTGTATATTATCTACCTTTACAGGAGACAGCTGTACAAGTGGCTTACTCTACACATTTGTTCTCAGAGAAACATGAACTGATTTACCTGAATGCACCAGATATGGTAAGTTGGAATGACTTCAGAGAGATGAATAGATTTAGGACATCATTTTCATATATATATATATATATATATATATATATATATATATATATATATATATATATATATATATATATATATATATATATATATATATATATATATATATATATATATATACACACACACACACACACACAGTCAACTCTTTAACTTGTTATATATAACTTGTTTTATATATATATATATATGCACAGTCAACTCTCGTTATAACTTGTTATATATATATATATATATATATATACAGTCAACTCTTGTTATAACGGCACTTGATATAACAGCATTTTTGGTTAACGGCAGAAAATTCATGGGAACAAATTTACATCCATGTTAATTTGTTATTGATATAACATCATATTTGCCCAGCATCGACAGTGATTTTTGGAAACAAACATGCATTTTACCCTTATAGTTAACTTTTTATAACGGCAAAACATATCAAAGATAAAAATTGTTGCCATAATTTATTAAACTGATAAAATGAAAATAACAATAAAAACAATTTTTAGCTCACCATTCGAAGAATAGTGGGGCTTATGTAGTCACGTCGGTTTCGGAGTACGGTGTTGCTCAGGTTAAAGTTTTGGGGCAAGTGTTGGAAAGTACTATAAATCATTCAATATGTGTAGTAGGAGGCTGTTATTTGGTATGAAGGATTCTCTGGGGGTAAAGTATCAGTTAGTGGAGTGAAATCTGAAACTTTTTTGGAAAACATTCAAATTTTGACATGTTTTTTTTACTGAAACTTTTATTCATGAAAATCAAAGGTTAAAGTTTTAGGGCAAGTGTTGGAAAGCAATATAAATCATTCAGTATGTGTAGTAGGAGGCTGTTATTTGGTTTGAAGGACTCCTTGGGGGTAAAGTATCAATAAGCAGAGTGAAATCTAAAACATTTTTGGAATAAATTCAAATTTTGACATATTTTGTGATTTTTTTGACTTACAGTTTCTTGCAAATATTTGCTGTGTTCAGATCAGTTTTCATTAGGATTTTGGTTCTTGGTTAATGATAGTGTTAGAACCCTGATAATTTGGATGGAGGTTCCATTAGGGTAGAACATCAGTGCTTATTGATGTGTATTGGGGTCTTTGGGGATATATGCCCCACCCCTTAAATTTATTCTTTTATGCATTTCTTGAAGACCATTCACAAGCCTACCACTAAACCATATATATTCTTGTTTGTTATTGGTAGACACATTTATTGGTATATGATTTGGTCCTTGGGGGGTCCTGCCCCACCCTCTGAAATATATATTCTTACTTATAACTTAAAAACCTTTCACAGCCCCACCCTTAAACCATATATATTATTGATTGTTATAGGGAAACACATTCAGTGATGTATGGGGGTCCTTTGGAGTCCTGCCACACCCTCTGAAATACATATTTTTACTTATAATTTAAAAACCAATCACAGCCCCACCCTTAAACCATATATATTATTGATTGTTATGGGGAAAACACATTCATTGGTGTATGTGGGGACCGATCACACCCAAAGCCTTAAACCATATTTTATTGATTGTTATGGGAAAATGCATTTAGTAGTGTATGTGGGGGTACTGCCTCACCCCCTTAAATATATATGTTTACTTATAACTTAAAAAGTGATCACTGCCCCATCCCTTAAACCATATATATTATTGACTATTATGGGTAAACAAACCCAGTCATGTATGTGGGGGGTACTGCCCTACCCATTTGATATCAAAACAGGGACTGGCAAGACATGTTATTATGCGTAATTCTTGTGATAATTTGCACCTGTTTAGGTGAGCTTTGTTGTCTTCTGACAACCCGTGTATTTATTGTAGTCATTTTTTTCAATCACGCAATCATATTGAATTGAATTTTAACATTTAATAGGGGTTTAACAACAAAGGATGTTCATGTAATCTTACTTTGGCGCTAAGCCTGAAAATCTGATATAATAGCATATTTGATATAACAGCAATTTTACTGGATCCTAACCTGGCCGTAATAAGAAGAGTTGAGTGTGTGTGTGTGTGTGTGTGTGTGTGTGTATATATATATATATATATATATATACAGTAGAACTTCAATGAGTCGAATTTCTCGTTGTTTCCAACTTTTTACAAAGTCCCGATTTATTTCATTATATATCCTTACTAAAAAACAATTTATAAATCGAACTTTCATGAGTCGAATTTCTCGGTGTGTCAAACAAAACTGGCAGTCCCATCGCTGTAAAAACCATCGAAAATTCATACAAATGAATCGAAGTCGAAGTTTACCTGTATACAAGATGTACCCGTGGCGATTTTCACACCTATCCGACTACGTTGAACAATGGACACATGTTTATTGATAAACACCCAGGACAGTATAAAAATAACAACATGATTTAAGTAATTAAAAGTAATAAGCAGAGCTCGTAGCTTGGGTCATGATAAGTTACCGATTTGTAAAAACAAAACGAAATGACCCGATAATATACAGTAAACATTTTCTACTCAAACTCAAAGTGTCACTTGTAAAGAAAAAAAACAACATGAAATGAACGGTATCGGCAATTTGATGTGAAAAAAAAAATTTTTAATGTGTAATGACTAGTGCTGCATGATACAACTATTGACTTTCGTTTTGTGTTGATAATTAAATTGGTGACAAAATATTTTAGCTTCTCTGTTTTTTCCTTAACTCTGAGTCAACGTTGTGTTTCTCGTATAGGTGCTTGGATTACGATTTTTCTGCAGAATGTTTGGATTTATTCTCTGAGTACAAAATAAATACACTGTATCTACATTAAATAGGCCGTAAATGATTTTAGTCGATTAGATTCTAAGTCATGATCCCAGCACCTATACAGTTACACAGTCACGTACAATAATTTTTTTGTGTGGCATGTCGTTATGGAGTAAATTTTAGATTTCTCGATCACCATTCATGATGAAGTCCCGATGTTTCGAACTTTTTTAGACGGTCCCTTGAACTTCGATTCATCGAAGTTCTACTGTATAAATATATATATATATATATATATATATATATATATTATATATATATATATATATATATATGTGTGTGTTTTGTTTCTGAACAACTGGATTTTTTATTGAAGAAGTTATAAGTTGCAGAGTGTTTGTATGTTTTTACACACATTATATCAAGGGTTATAACCATATCTTTGCTGGATGTTTATATATTTTTATAGTCATTGTATCAAGGGTTATAACCATATCTTTGCTGGATGTTTATATGCTTTAACAGTCATTATATCAAGGGTTATGTTATAACCATATCTTTGTTTGGTGTTTGTATGTTTTTACAGTCATTATATCATGGTCAGAAAACTTCTCATAGGAAGTCTTTTCAATTGACTATGACCTTTAATCCTCAGTAAATGTAGCTGTGTATATTGATTTGGAGGTACATGTAAATGTTTTTATGTGGTTTCCTGTAAGATTAACAATGTCCAGTAACTGGACAGAGCAGTATGTCAGATGGCAGGTCTGATATTGATTTGGAGGTACATGTAAATGTTTTATGTGGTTTCCTGTAAGATTTGTCCAGTAACTGGACAGGGCGGTATGTCAGATGGCAGGTCAGATATTGATTTGGAGGTACATGTAAATGTTTTATGTGGTTTCCTGTAAGATTAACAATGTCCAGTAACTGGACAGGGCGGTATGTCAGATGGCAGGTCTGATATTGATTTGGCGGTACATGTAAATGTTTTATGTGGTTTCCTGTAAGATTAACAATTTCCAGTAACTGGACAGGGCGGTATGTCAGATGGCAGGTCAGATATTGATTTGGAGGTACATGTAAATGTTTTATGATGATTTCCTGTAAGATTAACAATGTCCAGTAACTGGACAGGGTAGAATGTTAGATGGCAGGTCAGATATTGATTTGGAGGTATATGTAAATGTTTTATGTGGTTTCCTGTAAGATTAACAATGTCCAGTAACTGGACAGGGCGGTATGTCAGATGGCAGGTCAGATATTGATTTGGAGGTACATGTAAATGTTTTATGTGGTTTCCTGTAAGATTAACAATGTCCAGTAACTGGACAGGGCGGTATGTCAGATGGCAGGTCAGATATTGATTTGGAGGTACATGTAAATGTTTTATGTGGTTTCCTGTAAGATTAACAATGTCCAGTAACTGGACAGGGCGGTATGTCAGATGGCAGGTCAGATATTGATTTGGAGGTACATGTAAATGTTTTATGTGGTTTCCTGTAAGATAACAATGTCCAGTAACTGGACAGGGCGGTATGTCAGATGGCAGGTCAGATATTGATTTGGAGGTACATGTAAATGTTTTATGTGGTTTCCTGTAAGATTAACAATGTCCAGTAACTGGACAGGGCGGTATGTCAGATGGCAGGTCAGATATTGATTTGGAGGTACATGTAAATGTTTTTATGTGATTTCCTGTAAGATTAACAATGTCCAGTAACTGGACAGGGTAGAATGTTAGATGGCAGGTCAGATATTGATTTGGAGGTACATGTAAATGTTTTATGTGGTTTCCTGTAAGATTAACAATGTCCAGTAACTGGACAGGGCGGTATGTCAGATGGCAGGTCAGATATTGATTTGGAGGTACATGTAAATGTTTTATGTGGTTTCCTGTAAGATTAACAATGTCCAGTAACTGGACAGGGCGGTATGTCAGATGGCAGGTCAGATATTGATTTGGAGGTACATGTAAATGTTTTATGTGGTTTCCTGTAAGATTAACAATGTCCAGTAACTGGACAGGGCGGTATGTCAGATGGCAGGTCAGATATTGATTTGGAGGTACATGTAAATGTTTTATGTGGTTTCCTGTAAGATTAACAATGTCCAGTAACTGGACAGGGCGGTATGTCAGATGGCAGGTCAGATATTGATTTGGAGGTACATGTAAATGTTTTATGTGGTTTCCTGTAAGATTAACAATGTCCAGTAACTGGACAGGGCGGTATGTCAGATGGCAGGTCAGATATTGATTTGGAGGTACATGTAAATGTTTTATGTGGTTTCCTGTAAGATTAACAATGTCCAGTAACTGGACAGGGCGGTATGTCAGATGGCAGGTCTGATATTGATTTGGAGGTACATGTAAATGTTTTATGTGGTTTCCTGTAAGATTAACAATTTCCGGTAACTGGACAGGGTAGAATGTTAGATGGCAGGTCAGACATGTACGTTTTTCCAGGTACTTTGGGTTTCCTTCCACAGCAAGTACACCTTCATCCCAATATTGCAAACTAGAGAGACATTTATATAAGAGGATTAATTTGTTTCTTAACTGTTGTAAAATAAATTCATAAGTTTATGCCTTTATTGATGTTTAATTAGACTCATACAGAAGTTTATACTTTTCTTGTTATTTGTTACTAGTTTCATACAAGAGTTTATACATTTGTTGTTATTTTTTAATAGGTCATACAAGAGTTTATACATTTGTTGTTATTTTTTAATAGGTCATACAAGAGTTTATACATTTGTTATTTTTTAATAGGTCATACAAGAGTTTATACATTTGTTGTTATTTTTTAATAGGTCATACAAGAGTTTATACATTTGTTATTTTTTAATAGGTCATACAAGAGTTTATACATTTGTTGTTATTTTTTAATAGGTCATACAAGAGTTTATACATTTTTTTTTTAATAGGTCATACATGAGTTTATATATTTGTTGTTATTTTTTAATAGGTCATACAAAAGTTTATACATTTGTTGTTATTTTTTAATAGGTCATACAAAAGTTTATACATTTGTTGTTATATTTTAATAGGTCATACAAGAGTTTATATATTTGTTGTTATTTTTTAATAGGTTCATACAAAAGTTCATACTTTTCATGTTATTTTTTATCAGGTTCATACAAAGGATTTACTGGAGCATCACATTCTACAAATAGAAAGAGAAAACTTTCCTAATACAGGTCGATCTGGTGCCACATCGCCACCTATAGGGGGAGAGTTCAGTCCGAAAGAATATGCCTTAGTCATAGACGGAAAAACATTGGCATATGCTTTAAGTGAAAAGTTAGAAGACACATTCTTGAAATTGACACAAAAATGTACATCTGTGGTCTGTTGTAGGTCCACGCCCATACAGAAGGTAAGCTGTTTACTTCTCCCATTACCATAGTAACCTTAAATCTTCTTGAAGCAATAGATAAAGAGCTTTGAAATGATATTTAACACATCATGTATTCTTGGATAATTTGACACTTCTATTACATGTTATATACATATTTTGTTTTTGAGAATATATTATCGGTAGAAGTACACATTTTCCCAATAAACAAGTTTACATTTTATAACACTTGGTATATTTTAATACTTTATATATATATATTTATATATGACATCAATATGTATGTTTATAAAGAAATAATCTCTTGTACTTCTCATATACAACATAGCTTTAACGTTCTTGTTGTAGGGATCGGTTGTCAAGTTGGTGCGAGACAAACTAGTCAAACTTACACTTGCAATTGGTAAGGTTTTGGTCAATTTGATGTAACTTAAAAATCCTTGTATGATTATATAAATCAGTATGTACTTCATCAGATATACTCCTTCCTGGAAACTTTTTGTTGTTGACACAGAAGCTTTACTGTTATTCATTTACACTCATGATGTATTTATAATAAAGAATGCTAGTGTAGTTTCTAGAGAGCAGGAATGAGAATTTTCCTCAAATTGGAGGAATTCCTGCTTTTTCAAAATTTTGTTGCAATGTTAACTCTTTATTTTGCCCATTAACCCATTAAAACCAAAAGAGATGAGTCATATTCCTTCTTTTTCACCATTATGGAATCACATCCCTTCAGAGATTTGTGTAATATATAGGTCAATAAGGTCAACTCATATTCTGACTTATTACATACATTTTGTATGGCCATTCTGACCAGTGATGTTAAAATGGAAATACATGTACATGTAATTGATTGCTAAAAGTGATCATTCATGTAGCTTGCAAGCAGAATGCTTCATGTTCATTTCCCTGTACTTGGTCATACCTAAGAAGAATTTCTTCCTTCACTAAGGGATTAGCATTATATGTGAAGGTTACAACTTGTTAGTATAAGATGTAAAGCCATGGTCTTGTGTTACAGAAGGCATGATAGGTTACAGAACACTATTATATACAGGTGGTCTTTATAAAGAGGTTCATTCATTATGAAATTTTAACAAAGGTTATGTTTAAATGGCCATTATTGGCAGGTGCCCTTTATACGTATGTCGCCTTTAATGCAATTTTAACTGTATGAAATATTGATTATAACAAAAAAATGTAATTGGACAACAGTGTTTTATCATTTCTAACTTGTCATCATTTGATTAGGGGACGGTGCCAATGATGTAAGCATGATACATGTAGCAGACATTGGTATAGGTATCTCAGGACAAGAAGGCATGCAGGCCGTCATGGCATCAGATTTTGCCATATCACGATTCATGTTTTTACAACGTTTATTGCTGGTACATGGACATTGGAGTTACGTTAGATTAGCCAGATTTTCAGCCTTCATGTTTTACAAGAGTCTGGTAAGTGTTACAGTTTCATGGTCAAATTCATGATGATTCGTGAAGTTTATATATATTTATATGTATACAATATATATACATATTTAGGCATTCATTTATATCTTATTTATATGCAGATAAGCAATACATATCCAGCAGTAACAAATCGGGATTTGCTCTGGCTATTTGAGGTTATCTTGCATATCCAAACATTACAAGAGTAATTTGTGTTAGATGTGAAGTTCTTATTGCAGTTTGACAGCAAAATCACACTTTCTGTGCCATATTCAGCTGAGAGCCAACTTCCTGCAGATTGAGCAACATGAACAAGCACAACAAATGATAATGGGCACCTCATAGCTGGTGCAATAATGGTGATAAGAACTTGTGTTAACATATCTAGTTCTTAAATGATTTTAAATTCTTTATTCTAGGTGTCGGTGTTCTCAATGTTCTGGTTCCAGTTTTTTAGCGGATTCTCAGGGTCGTTACAGTATGACAGTCTTTACACAATGCTACTTCATGTTGTCTTTACTGCTCTGCCACCAATCATCAATGGTGTTCTTGATAAGGACTTGAGCGCAGACACACTTCTCCGATTTCCTCGAATTTATAAAGCCGGGACATTAGATAAGGTAACTGTAAATGACAGCATAGAATGCAATGTGCTCATTACTTAGACATCAAATTTACTTTGTTTTAGGTGATTGTGTTTGCCATTTTGTGGTTCCAGTTCCTGAGTGGATTCACAGGCTCCATACAATATGACAGCTATTTTCTTATGTTAGTTCACATTGTCTATACGGCTTTACCCAGCATTACAAACGGCATTTTTGACCAAGATTTATCTGCAGAAACTTTACTTAAGTTTCCACATATTTACAAACTTGGGATAGAGGAAAAGGTAACGCTGACTTCACATTAAATGCATGTTGGTAGTTACTAGTGTAATGGGTTGTTTCGCCTGTACAGCAGCTTTAAGCCTATCCTCTGGTGATTGAACACAACCTGACTACAAACCCTGCAAACCTGTATCATATGTAAAAACTGCATGTTGTAACCTTTTGTATTATTTATATAACATACAGTTATTTAATGATTAACTAAGTTTACATGAAATGCTGGAATGTATATTTTGGCATCTTGGTACAATCTGGGGACTTTGTGCTGCTGCTGCTGAGCACCATGGGTCATGTCGCTTGAATCTTGCAGCTATCAGTTAGTATTCCCATTTATGTGATTGGTTGGCTTAATTTTTTCTGAAGATATTTCATCCAATCAGATAAGGCTTCTACAGCAAAATGACAGATGTCGACCTTGAGTTTGACAGAAGTAAATATATATTTAAAGTTAATCAGTTGCATGCATTTCAAAGAAATTTTCTAAAAGAACTGATAAGAGGTAGTAGAATGGTGAAGAGTTATCCAAAACAGTAAATGCGCAGTTTCATTGGTCAATGCAAGAACATGAATATCAATGAGATTTAATTGATAGCTCAGAGATTGAAGCCAAATGACCTAGGGTTTACAGCAGCAGTGCAAATTCCCTGGGTTGTATGAAGGATGCTTCAGAACTTACTCTTTGTAGTTGATACATATGTACATATATTAGTTCCATTAGTTCATCAACATCATACTGCATATCTACACATAATCTGAACTAGTCAACTCATGTAGAGATATTAAAACTAGGAAATCAGATTATCATATCAATATGAAAGTCACTAGTATATCTCAGTGTTATTTCTATAGCTGGGATCTCCGTGACCAGTAGTTAGAGTATCATTAGACCCTAATGTCTTTCTCCTTCAGTCAGCATGGGTTCGAGTCCCATTAGAACGTAGAATGTTTGTTGGGGAGTTTACCAACCTGGCACCATAAAACTTAAGAAATACTTTTAAGTCTAGAAATTTTACTCAACTTTCCCTAATCCTGAAATCTGATTGGCTAAGCAGGCCAAGTTGAAAATATTCTCAGACTTAAGCAAATTCTCAAGTTTGATAGCACTGAGTCCAGGTCATTTCCTGGCTAAAATTGTCACAATGTTTTCTCTTCAACAATTGAAAACTGGCTGTCATCTAAAACTGGTTGAGTATGGCCAGTGAATATAAACTTATTTGTGTATCACTCATTGGCTGTTTTTATCTATGATACAGATGACCATTTTGTTCTGTGTTGGATCACTGTAGGATAAAATGTCTTCTTGTGTCTGCCTCAGAGCTGCTTTATAGTTTTGTAACATCTGAAGATATAGCTTTCATTAATCATATAACCTTTAAGTCTCATTCTTTGCACAAAAGTATCGTCAGAAGAGATTATATAGGAATTTTCACATGCACACATTAATATATGCTACATACAACCAAGTTCAAGTTGTCCATGAAGAGTGCTAATCCTCTATTGGTCTGACTGATATACAGAGACTTGATTTAACACCTGCCATATATATTACCTGTCACTTGTACATGAAGACAGTTTATTATTATATAACTACTGGTACATAGAAAATCTGTGACACTGCTGTATTAATAGAATGCAAAATGAAGTACCAGTATTCGCTTTAGCTACTCAATAGAGAAGCAGTGTATTGTACACTCAGACAGTGGTATCATAGTCACATATGCACAATTTCAAAAAGTAATGATAAAATATTTACACAGTACACAGAAAAACACATGAAACACATGTCCACTGCCTTTGGTGACAAAAACACATGTCCTCTGCCTTTGATGGCAGAAATACATGTCCACTGTCTATATAACAGGGAAACACATGCCTCTTTATAACAGAAACACATGTCCACTGCCTTTGTAACAGGGGAAATCATGTCCTCTGCCTTTGGTGACAGAAACACATGTCCACTGCCTTTAAGGTGAAACCCTGTCCACTGCCTTTGGTGACAGAAACACATGCCCACTGCCTTTGGTTACAAAACCACATGTCTACTGCCTTTGGTGACAGAAATACATGTCCATGGTCTGCCTTTGTTACAGAGAACCACATGTCCACTGCTTTTGGTTATTGTGAACCACATGTTCACTGCCTTTGGTGACAGAAACACATGTCCACTTCTTTTGATTATTGAGAAGCACACGTCCACTATCTACATCGTAACAAAATCTGTTTCTGTTATGGTTGGTGACAGGACCGCTATCTATGTTGCAACAAAATATGTTTATCTATATTGTAACAAAATATGTCTGTTATCCTCAGTGACATCATGGACATGTGGAAACCTTTCTACTATCTATGGTGATAAACACATGCTCTTTCATCAATAACAAATCTGCAACTAACAAATAACAATTGCCTTTGTATTTTATTGTGAGTCTCAGTCAAGAAAGCCAATAAACTACGTCTTTGCTGGTATTGGTGGTGGCCTTGGCAGCTAGTCAGTGTAAATATCATGTTTGGTATGTGGGGCCACTCAGGGTTATTGTAATTGCTACTTTTTGTCAAGTAATTATCTAAATTCCATATATAATTGGAGAATCAAACTCCCATTTTTAGTTTCACTGATGCAGCATCTAAAACCAGAAAGAAATCATCATGTGGTTCATAAGAGTTTGCTGACAATTTACAACTTATCAGTGAAAACTAAGTTGTTGACAATTTACAACTTATCAGTAAAAACTAAGTTGTTGACAATTTACAACTTATCAGTAAAAACTAAGTTGTTGACAATTTACAACTTATCTGTAAATACTAAGTTGTTGACAATTTACAACTTATCAGTGAAAACTAAGTTGTTGACAATTTACAACTTATCAGTGAAAACTAAGTTGTTGACAATTTACAACTTATCAGTAAAAACTAAGTTGTTGACAATTTACAACTTATCAGTAAATACTAAGTTGTTGACAATTTACAACTTATCAGTAAAAACTAAGTTGTTGACAATTTACAATTTACAATTTATCAGTAAATACTATCAGTAAAAACTAAGTTGTTGACAATTTACAACTTATCAGTAAAAACTAAGTAAAAAACTAAGTTGTTGACAATTTACAACTTATCAGTGACAAAAAACTAAGTTGTTGACAATTTACAACTTATCAGTGAAAACTAAGTTGTTGACAATTTATAACTTATCAGTGAAAACTAAGTTGTTGACAATTTATAACTTATCAGTAAAAACTAAGTTGTTGACAATTTATAACTTATCAGTAAAAACTAAGTTGTTGACAATTTACAATTTATCAGTAAAAACTAAGTTGCTCAGTAAATACTAAGTTGCTGGCAATTTACAACTTATCAGTAAAAACTAAGTTGTTGACAATTTACAACTTATCAGTAAATACTAAGTTGTTGACAATTTACAATTTATCAGTAAAAACTAAGTTGCTCAGTAAATACTAAGTTGTTGACAATTTACAACTTATCAGTAAATACTAAGTTGTTGACAATTTACAACTTATCAGTAAAGACTAAGTTGTTGACAATTTACAATTTATCAGTAAATACTAAGTTGTTGACAATTTACAACTTATTAGTAAAATCTAAGTCAACTCTTGTTATTGTTTTATGTTAACACAACAAAATGAATTATTATTCTTCAAGGAAAGTTTTATGGAGTCTTCATGTTGTATACAAAACTTGACATTTTTCAAGGCATCAGAAATGTGTGTGTTTGTGTGTGTGTGTGTGTGTGTGTGTGTGTGTGTGTGTGTGTGTGTGTGTGTGTGTGTGTGTGTGTGTGTTTGTTTGTTTGTTTTAAAATTTGCCTAAATAAACATTCAAATAGCTGCTCTTCATGATTTTCTTCTCCAAATATGTGATCTATTGTGAACTTGATTCTTGGCTTAAATAATTTGTTTTGTGTCTGCTTATTAACTTTTGAATTTATTGAAAAAAAACTAAAGACTTACTAATCATTTTTGAATTATTTTTATATGTTTGACTTATCTCTGAAATTTATATGACTGACAAGCATATACAGTAAAACCTGTATATAGGGGCCACCCAAGGGACCAGACAATACTGACCTTTATGTGCAGGTGGCCCTTATACACAGGTTCAATTTAGTTAAAGTATGCAGTCAAGGGACTTTTCAAAACTGGCCTTTATAGACAGGTGATCCTTATATAGAGGTGGCCGCTATAGCAGGTTTTACTGTACATCTAAATAAAATATGTATGCATTTTATTTTAATATCAATTATCAATAAATTATGGTAAGATGAACTGATCAGTATTTTATTAATGTAAATATCATTTATTTTTAGCGATTACTAACTAAATATTAAGGTAGTTATAATGTAGTTATTTATAATCCAATTCTTTGTACCAATGTAAGAAATAAATATGAAATAATAATGATATAATTATAAAAAAGAAATGTAAAATCAAGCCAAGAATTGTGCGTATTATCACACATTATTTCTGATCATTTGATATTCAGCTTGACATTGTTTATCAGTTGATGTGATCAATAACAATCCATGCTATATTAGATTTGACATCAAATGTATGTTTTAATGTGCACTTGTTCACTAGTAAAACTAGATTGGAAGTATTTGTTTGCTTTGGTTATAGATTTTGTTTAAATCACTATTTATTTATTTTGCTTTAGTTGTTTATGATTTATATTCATTTGTCTCTGTTTTTTTTATATTTTATTTATTTTTTATTATATTTATATTCATTTGTTTTGCCAAAGGTTCAAGTGAGATTTTCTGATCGCCTTTTGGCCGTCATCTGTCAGTCCGTCTGTCCGTCTGTCCATAAACTTTTCACATTTTCGACTTCTCCTCCAAAACCACTGAAGGGATTTTGATGAAACTTAATAGGAAGCAAGTACTCATGGTCCTCTACCAAGTTTTTCATTTCAACTCAATTGGCCCAGGGGTGGATCCAGGGTTGGGCAAAAGAGGCCCCAGGGGTACCCTTCTTTAAAAATATTCTCCTCCAGAACTACTGCATAAATTGAAAAAACTAACTTTATCTGAGTGATCTACATAGATGTATGATTCAAGATTGTTAATTTCGTTGAAATTGGAAAATAAATTTTTAATGCGTTTTTGACGTCTTTTTAGACTTTGTAATTTTCATTCTTTTTTGTATGATTTCTTTGATTTTCTCCCCTATTATTCATTATTATTATTTATTTTAAGTGCTTTACCTGTGGTTTGATAGATAAAAGCTTTCTTGAAAGAATTTTGCTGAAATTTAATTTTTGAATTTTTTATGAATTTTTTAAAGACTGCAAAAAATGAAAGGGGGGTGTAATAGTACTCAAGGTCCTCTACCAATTTTTTAAAATTTCGGCCCGATTGACTCGGGGATGGATTTCTCTGCTATTATTCATTATGATGCATTTATTTTATGTGTTTTACCTGTGGCTTGGTAGATAAATGCTTTCCTGAAAGAATTTTGCTGAAATTAAATTTTTTCAATTTTTAAAGAATTTTTTAAGACTCAAAAATGAGAAGGGGGGATGTGTGTGTGTAATTTTCCACATTTTTGACTTCTTCTCCAAAACCACTGAGGGGATTTTGATGAAACTTTATAGGAAGTAATACTCAAGGACCTCTACCAAGTTTATTAATTTCAGCCAGATCAGCCAAGGGATGGATCCAGTATGAGGCCTTGGGGGGTACCCATCTCTAAAAATCTTCTCCAGAACTGCTGCATAGATTGAAAAATAAATTGCATCTGAGTGATTTTTATGGATACATGATTCAGTTCCTGTTTTTGGAATAAATTGTAAAACTAATTTTTAACATGTTTTTGACATCTTTCCCAGCTTTGTCATTTTCATTCATTATTAAGTCTCCTCCACTCCTAAGGAGTGTTAAAATAATTTGTAAATTTAAGATTCCCATATTTGTAAGATACCAACACAGTTCAGGTGAGCGATGTGGTTGTTGTTTGTTGTTGTGATTTTCACATTCATGTCACTATTTTAGGAGATACATGTTGAGTGAAAGGGGATGTCACCTAATGAACTTTAAAGTAACAAAATATGAGAGCATCTTTGACACAAACAAATCAAATATAGTTTGTTTTGTAGTTTTGTCCTCTGTGGCATATGATTGTGGATGACATAATGTGTGTACTTCGTAAATTACTACTTATATATAGAATGGACCTAGCACTGGTAATGGCCCCTTTGTTTGGCATGTTGTTCAGACTAAATCTTGTTTTATATGTTATTCCCATCAGACTAATTTTGTTATAAAGAATGAAATCCAACATTTTATACACTGGCATTTTGTGGTGTTATTATAGACAAATTTATGTTATCAATTTGTAAAATTGTATTTCAAGTTTCTGAAATGTTTTGAGGGAATAATTATGTCCCCCTTTGTAGAAGGAGGGGCATATTGCTTTGCCACTGTCGGCCAGTCTGTAGGTAGGTCGGTCGATCCATACACCAACAGTTTTCGTCCCTTATCTGTGCAGGGTTGCACATATTGAAAGGAAATTTGGTATACAGATATATCATGTGAATATCTAGTTTTTATTTGGTTACTGTCAAACCATTTTTGACAGAGTTATACCCCTTGAACTTAGAAAATTTCCAATAATTCACAGTTTCCGTTTATGGGGGACGGGGCCATAACTGTTCTACAAACAGCTCTTGTTGTTTCTTAGACTTTGTGTATTCATCTTGCAGCCTAGACAGTGACACACATTTACAATAAAACCTCTGAAAACTGACACTTCTAAAAACTTAGCACTTCTTAACTGATATTTGAGACGAATATGCAATTATGTACTTGAAACAACTTTTAATTACCAGCCCTCTCTGTGTAAAAAACTGCTAACAAGTGATTTTACATTTTCATCTGTCAACATCCTTATACATTTTCAAAACTGCTATATACCTGAATTTTTTACTTATAACTTCAAAAAAAAAAAAACTAAAAAAAAAACAAAAAAAAAACAGGCCTAAGTAGTAGAATATATTGATGATGTCATCTTTGTTAAATATTTTACCAGAAATTGATTTTAAACAATGAGTAGAACACGTTGATTATGTTGTACTCAAATTTTGAAAACTTTCAGACAGTGAGTAGAATACATTGTTGTTGATGTACTGGACTTTAAGATTCTTACTGATTTGAACCAGGAGTAGAATACATTGTTGTTGACGGACTTGACATTCTGGAAACTTACTGACATTTTGAAAGTGTATTGATTTGAATTGTGAATAGAATACATTGGTGTTGTACTTGATATGTATTCAATTTCTGAGATACTTATTTACTGAAATAGACCATGAGTAGAAAATGTTGACTGATGTTAACAGTTGTACTTAACATCTTTGAGCTCAATAATGATTTAATGATACAAACTGAAGAAAATGTTGATAAATGTTATGCTTGGTTTCTAAGATATATATTGATACAAACAGGAAGTAATATTGTTACAAACAGGATGTAATATTGATACAAACAGGAAGTGGTATAGATACAAAAAAGGAAAATAGTGATGCAAACAGGAAATATTATTGATACAAACAAGAAGTAATATTGATACAAACTGAGTATGGAAAATGTTATTGTACTCAAATTCTGAGATGCTTATCATGTGATACTGAAGTTTTTCTGTGATTTTTTCAGCAATATACACGAGGAACTTTCTTTGTTGTCCTACTGGATGCATTATATCAAAGTGTCGTCATCTATTTCGTTACTCATGCAGTAAGTATATAGGTTCACTTTTTCATCCTCCATTAATGTGTATTCTTTTTTTATATTTTCCTGTATTTTATCTTAAAAAAGTGGAGTTTACATTCTAATCTTGTGAATTTTCTTTATTTGTGTTTAATGCAGTTACATTGATATTTTTTGCTTAGGAACATCAGGTAAAAAATTTTGTGTTCCAGAATATTTATCATTGTCATCATGACCAACATTTAATAGTTATCTGGAGAGTCAATATTTCAAGGTATTGTTGCTATATTTGTCAGGACCATCATGACACTAGCTATAAGAAGAGCTTCCATAATTAACAGTTTAATAACTATATTTACAAAGACCATGATAATTGCTATAAATGGTAGGTCCATAATTCAAGGCTCTGAAGTGAATGGTTTATATTTCAAAGTTCTTGCTATGGGGGTGGGGCTGAGTGGTTAGAACATCGTTCAAGGTAAAGCTAAAATAACTAGGTCAGTAGTTTAAGCTACAAGCTAAAATAACTAGGTCAGTAGTTTAAGCTACAAGCTAAAATAACTAGGTCAGTAGTTTAAGCTACAAGCTAAAATAACTAGGTCAATAGTTTAAGCTACAAGCTAAAATAACAAGGTCAATAGTTTAAGCTACAAGCTAAAATAACTAGGTCAGTAGTTTAAGCTACAAGCTAAAATAACTAGGTCAGTAGTTTAAGCTACAAGCTAAAATAACTAGGTCAGTAGTTTAAGCTACAAAAATAACTAGGTCAGTAGTTTAAGCTAAAATAACTAGGTCAGTAGTTTAAGCTACAAGCTATAATAACTAGGTCAATAATTCAAGGTACAGGCTATGATAATAAGTTCAATAGTTCAAGATTAAAGTTATTTTAAGTTCTTAGTTCAAAGTACAAGATTAAAGTTATTTTAAGTTCTTAGTTCAAAGTACAAGCTAAAATCACTAGGTTCATAGTTTAAGGTACAAACAGTAATAACTAGGTCAATAGTTCCAGGTCAGGTTATAGGTCTGTAGTTCAAAGTACAAGCAATAATCATTAGGTCCATAGTTCAAAGTACAAGCTATAATCACTAGGTCTGTAGTTCAAAGTACAAGCTATAATCACTAGGTCTGTAGTTCAAAGTACAAGCTATAGTCACTAGGTCTGTAGTTCAGCTAAGTATCTGAAGTACAAGCTACATGTATTATCATTCTAAGCACATGTAAGGAAGAAATGGGTTTTTATTTCCTGAATGTTTTGAAAAAAGGTAAAGTGAAATTTAGTTTGTACATATAATTTTCCACATCTATTCAGTTATAACAAATCTTGAACTAAATGTATATTTCAGTCTTATATGGAGGATGCAGTTGGTATCTGGGAGTTTGGAACCACTCAATTTGTTTCACTTATTCTCATCATTTTATTCACCTGTGCGATTGACACTTATTCTTGGGTAAGTATAGTAAGAGTTTGTTATATAGCTATTAACACATTCTACAGTAGATCAATGTAGACCTTTGTTTTTAGTTATACTTAAATAGGACTTAGTCTGTACTGGACCACATCAATAAGTCAATAGTCAGTCTTTGAAGGTCCACACCTGGAACTTCCTTGTTTCACTTGCTACTAACTCCATCTGTAGTGGATCACACCTGGTAGTCCATTGTTTCACTTGCTACTGACTGTCTGTAGTGGATCACACCTGGTACTTCCTTGTTTCACTTGCTACTGACTCTGTCTGTAGTGGATCACACCTGGTACTTCCTTGTTTCATTTGCTACTGACTCTGTCTGTAGTGGATCACACCTGGTACATCCTTGTTTCATTTGCTACTAACTCCATCTGTAGTGGACACACCTGGCAGTCAATTGTTTCACTTGCTACTGAATCTGTCTGTAGTGGATCACACCTGGTAGTCCAATGTAGGTCTGTAGTTGACCACACCTGGTAGTCCATTGTCAGTCTGTAGTGGATCACACCTGGTAATCCATTGTCAGTCTGTAGTGGATCACACCTGGTAGTCCATTGTCAGTCTGTAGTGGACCACACCTGGTAGTCCATTGTCAGTCTGTAGTGGACCACACCTGGTAGTCCATTGTCAGTCTGTAGTGGATCACACCTGGTATTCCATTGTCAGTCTGTAGTGGATCACACCTGGTAGTCCATTGTTTCACTTGCTACTGACTAAGTCTGTAGTGGATCACACCTGGTAATCCATTGTCAGTCTGTAGTGGATCACACCTGGTAGTCCATTGTCAGTCTGTAGTGGACCACACCTGGTAGTCCATTGTCAGTCTGTAGTGGTAGTCCATTGTCAGTCTGTAGTGGATCACACCTGGTATTCCATTGTCAGTCTGTAGTGGATCACACCTGGTAGTCCATTGTTTCACTTGCTACTAACTCCGTCTAGTGGATCACACCTGGTAGTCCATTGTCAGTCTGTAGTGGAGAACACCTGGTAGCCCATTGTTTCACTTGCTACTGACTCAGTCGGTAGTGGATCACACCTGGTAGTCCATTGTCAGTCTTTAGTGGACCACACCTGGTAGTCCATTGTCAGTCTGTAGTGGACCACACCTGGTAGTCCATTGTCAGTCTGTCGTGGTCCACACCTGGTAGTCCATTGTCAGTCTGTAGTGGTCCACACCTGGTAGTCCATTGTTTCACTTGCTACTAACTCCATATGTAGTGGATCAAACCTAGTAGTCCCTTGTTATACTTGCTACTGACTCAGTCTTTAGTGAACCATACCCAGTAGTCCATTGTTATGCTTACTGGTAGTCCATTGTCAGTTTGTAGTGGACCACACCTGGAAGTCCATTGTTATACTTTCTACTGACTATGTCTGTAATGGACCACACCAGGTAGTCCATTGTCAGTTTGTAGTGGACCACACCTGGCAGTCAATTGTTTCACTTGCTACTGACTCAGTCTGTGGTGGATCACACCTGTTAGACCATTGTCAGTCTGTAGTGGATCACACCTGGTAGTCCATTGTCAGTCTGTAGTGGACCTCACCTGGTAATCCATTGTTTCACTTGCTACTGACTCAGTCTGTGGTGGATCACACCTGTTAGTCCATTGTCAGTCTGCAGTGGATCACACCTGGTAGTCCATTGTCAGTCTGTTGTGGATCACACCTGGTAGTCCATTGTCAGTCTGTAGTGGATCACACCTGGTAGTCCATTGTCAGTCTGTAGTGGTCCACAACTTGTAGTCCATTGTTTCACTTGCTACTTACTCCATATGTAGTGGATCAAACCTAGTAATCCCTTGTTATACTTGCTACTGACTCAGTCTTTAGTGAACCATACCCAGTAGTCCATTGTTATACTTACTGGTAGTCCATTGTCAGTTTGTAGTGGACCACACCTGGTAGTCCATTGTTTCACTTGCTACTGACTCAGTCTGTGGTGGATCACACCTGTTAGACCATTGTCAGTCTGTGGTGGATCACACCTGTTAGTCCATTGTCAGTCTGCAGTGGATCACACCTGTTAGTCCATTGTCAGTCTGCAGTGGATCACACCTGGTAGTCCATTGTCAGTCTGTAGTGGATCACACCTGGTAGTCCATTGTCAGTCTGTAGTGGATCACACCTGGTAGTCCATTGTCAATCTGTAGTGGTCCACACCTGGTAGTCCATTGTTTCACTTGCTACTGACTCAGTCTGTGGTGGATCACACCTGTTAGTCCATTGTCAGTCTGTAGTGGATCACACCTGGTAGTCCATTGTCAGTCTGTAGTGGATCACACCTGGTAGTCCATTGTCAGTCTGTAGTGGATCACACCTGGTAGTCCATTGTCAGTCTGTAGTGGACCACAACTGGTTGTCCATTGTTATACTTACTGGTAGTCCTTTGTCAGTCTGTAGTGGACCACACCTGGAAATCGATTGTTTCACTTGCTACTGACTTAGTCTGTAGTGGACCACACCTGGTTGTCCATTGTCAGTCTGTAGTGGACCACACCTGGTCATCCATTGTTATACTTACTGGTAGTCCATTGTCAGTCTGTAGTGGACCACACCTGGTAGTCAATTGTTTCACTTGCTACTGACTCAGTCTGTAGTGGATCACACCTGGTAGTCCATTGTCAGTCTGTAGTGGACCACACCTGGTCATCCATTGTTATACTTACTGGTAGTCCATTGTCAGTCTGTAGTGGACCACACCTGGTAGTCCATTGTCAGTCTGTAGTGGACACACCTGGTAGTCCATTGTTTCACTTGCTACTGACTAAGTCTGTAGTGGATCACACCTGGTAGTCAATTGTCAGTCTGTAGTGGACCACACCTGGTAGTCCATTGTCAGTCTGTAGTGGACCACACTTGGTAGTCCATTGTCAGTCTGTAGTGGACCACACCTGGTAGTCCATTGTCAGTCTGTAGTGGACACACCTGGTAGTCCATTGTTTCACTTGCTACTGACTAAGTCTGTAGTGGATCACACCTGGTAGTCAATTGTCAGTCTGTAGTGGACCACACCTGGTAGTCCATTGTCAGTCTGTAGTGGACCACACTTGGTAGTCCATTGTCAGTCTGTAGTGGACCACACCTGGTAGTCCATTGTCAGTCTGTAGTGGACCACACTTGGTAGTCCATTGTCAGTCTGTAGTGGACCACACCTGGTTGTCCATTGTTATACTTTCTGGTAGTCCATTGTCAGTCTGTGGTGGACCAGACCTGGTAGTCCATTGTCAGTCTGTAGTGGACCACACCTGGTCATCCATTATTATACACAGCAGGTATCACATTTTCCTCACTGTTATTTTGCATTATTTACAAGCCAATTTTTAAAGAGTACCAGTCTCAGAATTTTTTAAACTTCTTTTTTTTTCAGATATGGCCACAATGGTTGACCACTGTCCTGAGTTTTGTCTTTTTCTGGTGTATTGTCATCACTCTACATGCTATATTTTTTACATTTGACCATCCAGCAAATCCTTACTGGGTGATGCAGAATACACTCACCAAACCTAAACATCTTCTTACTGTTGTATTATCAACTAGCTTAGCATTATTACCAAGGTAAGATATCTAGATATCAACTTACTGTTGTATTATCAACTAGCTTAGCATTATTACCTAGATAAGATATCAACTTACTGTTGTATTATCATCTAGCTTAGCATTATTACCTAGGTAAGATATCCAGATATCAACTTACTGTTGTATTATCAACTAGCTTAGCATTATTACCTAGATAAGATATCCAGATATCAACTTCTGTTGTATTATCAACTAGCTTAGCATTATTACCTAGGTAAGATATCCATATATCAACTTACTGTTGTATTATCAACTCAGATATCAGATCACATCTGACCCTTGTATTATTTAGCATTACTAGCCTGTTTTAAAAATACCATGATGAAATTTTTAGTGGATATTGTATTTGGATGGTGGATATTGTTAAATTGTTTTTTGATAGTGGATATTGTTAATTTTCTTTGATATAGTTGTTGTTAAATTGTTTTTTGATAGTGGATATTGATAAATTGTTTTTTCATAGTGGATATTGTTAATTTTTTTCTTATAATGGATATTGTTAAATTGTTTTTTTTTTATAGAGGATATTGTCAAGTTTTTTTTATAGTGGATAGTGGATTTTTGATAGTTGATATTGTTGAATTGTTTTTTGATAGTGGATATTGTCAAGTTTTTTTTTTTGAGAGTGGGTATTGTCAAGTTGTTATTTGATAGTAGATATTGTTAAATTGTTATTTGATAGTGGATATTGTTAAATTGTTTTTTGATGGTGGATATTGTCAAGTTGATTTTTGATAGTGGATATTGATAAATTTATACATGTATAGAATGTCACCATGTATATCTAAATAAAAAAAAGGAAAATGTTAAGTTAGTGTAATTTTGTGTTATACTCTGCTTCAGCATGTGTACAATGAGAGAAAGAGAGTAATAGAGAGAAAAAGCAATAGAGAGAAAGTTTGATAGAGAGAAAGAGTGATAGAGAGAAAAGTGATAGAAAGAGTGATAGAAAGATAGTGAATGAGAGAAAAAGAGTGATAGAGAGAAAGATAGTGAACAAGAGAAAAAGAGTGATAGAGAGAAAGATAGTGAACGAGAGAAAAAGAGTGATAGAGAGAAAAAGAGTGAACAAGAGAAAAAGTGATAGAGAGAAAGAGAGTGAACAAGAGAAAAAGAGTGTTAGAAAGAAAGAGAGTGATAGAGAAAAGATACACTTTTCTGATGTTTACCTGTGACTTTTTCAGATTTGTGATAAGAATTCTACAAAGAACTGTATTCCCAGATGACACAGTCAAAGCACAACTCTGGGAGAAAAGACAAAGCCAAATTATACAAGAAACAATGCCGTCCAGGTGCAGTTCACCAGATACAGGAGGTGAAATCTCAAATGATGAAGGTGTTACAAAGAGTGATGAAACGGATGTGAGATTTAGAAATGGAAAACTTCGAAATGGCAACAAAACATTAGCAGAGTCAGTGACTTAACTTTTGGACAAACATTAGGTTGTCTGCTGCAGAATATTTTTGTCTAATCACTGATGTCTTTCACAATCACAAGCCGACTTTTTGGGACCTATTTATCATGTGTATAGACTTCTGTTTCGCAAACGACAGAAAAATTTTATGAGTGTGGTATTTATTTAATTTTAACATTTGTATGGAAGGAGTATTTGTGTTTTTAACTTCTTTATGATTCGAAATGATTTGTCAGTGCAAATGTCTGTAAATATCTCTACAAAAACATTCCATAGTTTATAATACCATGCCCAAAAAAGTAAAGGTATACTGCAATTTTTATCATGTTTTTTTTCACTGTTTACATCAATATATATTTATAAAAGATATTTAATTTTGATAAATTGTCTTTGTTCATGGAAACATTTTGTCCCATTTTCAGTAGTCTAACAGTCATATTGTTTCACATCATGTCTGTTTTTGTTCGCATTTTAAATAGAATTAAAAACAACTAATGTTTACCAGGATTTTTTTGCCTCTGTTTTTTTTCACCCTTTTAAAACAGAAAACATTATTCACATAGTCTTGAATTAAGTATCATGGATGGCATGTATATCTGTGCTACAATTGTTTAGCTTATAAATTTCGCTTTCATTTTAAATTCGCTCGCTCATCTATGGGCGAAATTAAACAAGTGTAAAAAGTTCCTGGTATACAGTAGATTATTACTTTTACAAATTTATTACTTCTGTCAAGAAATTTTAACAAAATCTTTTACTGTTCAGTTACAGTACTACAGCTACATGTAAAATGTCTCCTTCACAATATAGTCTTAAAATGTCATGTTTAATGTCGCTAAACTACAGAGTTCTTTCGATCTAAAAATATAACTATTTTAGGATCTGTTTTACTCTGTGTGTTCTACTTCCCTTGATAGCATATTGTCCCAGTTAGCTCTTAACTTTTTATTTTTTGTTGTCTACCTATCTGACTGCTCACACATTTCATTGGTGGAAATGTTACCAGTATGTAAATCCCTTGTTGCATTAAATGCAGGGAGATTTAGTAATGTGTAGTTTGTATATATAGGCCTACTGCTGCTGTTTGATTTTTTTTTTAATGTGAATATAATTGTTTCAATTTTACTATTCTGGTGTCATCATTGTTGACCTAAAGTTTATACAGCATTGCCACAGCCATGGATTCTGTTTTTTTAACCAGTGTAACCCCCCACCACCACCACCACCACCAGAGAGTTGAAATATTTTGGTATGGGTTATTTATATGTTAGATTCTGTTGTGTTTTCCTTGTATTGATATTCTTTGATCTGTCAGAAATTGGTTGTTGCCCAAATTTACCCTGTTTAGGTGAAGTGTGATTGAAATGAAAAAACACCAACAGTAACATCAACTAGATCATTACAAATGCTTGCTGGAATTCCTGTGATGAATGCCACTTATCTCTCTTTGAAATGCGATAGTTTCTGGTCATCCGGGAATTTACAGGAAAACAACTAAGTTGTGTGTGTAATTGTAAGCTAAGAATGGATAAATTACATTATTTACCTGCCTTACCCAGCTCCTGTACATAGGAGCCTACTTTTAGTTTATCTAACATTGATTCTAAGCCTTGTTTATACTTTCATTTTTGTCTTTAGTTCATTTTGTTCTATGCATATTACTTTCACTTATGAGTGTGCCAATTCTTATTGTATTTTTCTTTAATTTAATGTCTGTAAACATGCATGATACATACAGTACCTGGTACATATTTTGAAATCTGACTGGGGAGGATCATGATGTATCCTGGACATTTGATAGGGTGAAGGTTTATATGTATGTGACATTAGTCTGTTGTGAACATACTTTGGCTGCTTGTTTTTTGCTGTAAATGTACTGCTTCAGTGTCTCCTGAACCTAAACACAGTTATATGTGTTCTATTTATCTCAGCAAATCAGGATTGTAAAACAATAGAATTAAGTGATAATTTCAGTTTCTAACTTACAGCATATTTTATCTGGTAGTAAATGCTGTTTAGTTGTGATACATGTACACATTGATCATCTGAGACTGTGAAAATCTATACACATCCACTTACTGTTGATATTTCTCTGTGATCTCGGTCACAAAACCACAAAATGATTCTCTCAATACTGGAATGTGTCAATTCTGTATATTGTACCAATTTATTGACAAACAATTTAGATATGGAAGTAACTTCGTTGTTGGAGGCAATGTGTGTAGGTCTATACCCTGTGTAATTCTCCAAGCAGGGGCAGCCAGTCGTTTTAAAGTTTAATAAGGTCACATGTTGGATCTTAATTAGTATTTTGGTAAGCAGTTGTTTTCATATGTAGTCATGCAACAGTGTGTTGGGGTTTTCATTATCGAGTTGTTGCAGGCAAGTTAAGAGATGGATGTGAAGCTGATGTTGATTATATTTTTCTGTTCTTTTCAGATAAAAATTAAAATTTTACAATTACATAAATTTTAAAGATCAAAGCAAATTATAATGAGTTACAGAGTATTCATCTACATATATGTATGTAATGACCTCATATTCCTGAAATGTGTCAATTTTTGGATTTTTGCACAATCAGAAATAGCAGAATTTTCAATATTTCTTTTTTTGTAAATCAGATGTTTAAAAAACCACACGAATTCAGCCAAAATCAACTAAGATAGTCTTCCAGAATATTATTGATACCACAAATTCTTGAAATTAAAAAGGAATTGAAGTAAACTGAATCCATTGCCATCACAGGCAAGGTTCTATTGTACACAAAAGAGGTATCCTGGTGATTTTCTGTTAGGTCATAGATTAAAAGAATCAACCTACCTTGAAGGTATGACAAAGGAATCTCAATTTGATTCTTGAATGACAAACCCGAGGCTTTCCTTTGTCCTATACCCTCAAGGTAAGGGCTGATTATTTTTCTCCCATGTCTTATATACATGTTTATGTAGACCTACTTGTAATATACATGTAGATCTAAGCAAATCTATGTTAAGTCTGACATAACTGTACTACATTCAAGGAGCCACAAAAATTCTACGTCAAAAATTGTATTGTGAAGTCATAGCACGTGTAGCTTGTCATCCACCCTAGGGGCTGACAAGGAAATCATTCCCTGTGGAAAAGGGGGAAATCTGTGAACCAGAATATATGACCAATTGTAGAATAATTTAGTCTATTATAAATTGTTTATATTTATATCTTGTGCAATATTTTGTCTCATCTGCACAATCTTAACTGAAGCACTTGTTGTTTTTGCTCTGTATTTTATAACATGTTACAAACTTGAAGAGATATAACCAGTGATTCTATTAACATATTTTTAATTGTGTTGCACATAAGTGCCAATTTAACCAAGTTAGTTTAATGCCTAGCTGACGTTAGATAGATTTTAAGCTCCTTCAGCGAGATTTGGGGATGCAAATAGTTATATTGCTGTTTAAATGTTCATTGATTTTGTTCATTCTGTGTATTATTCATGACCTTGAGGTCAAGTTTACATCTGAACTTTTCGATTCTGTTTATGTATAAGAGTTGAACAATTACATTGTAATAATATATCATGTATTGGATCCTTTCTCTACAAAATTGTTATCTTTGAACCACGGTAAAGGTCACATCTCTCCTGCAAGTTCTATGGATTGTAAAGTTTGTATCATTGTAACATATCTATTTTCCATTGCATATCTTTCTCAGAATTGTAGTATATTTGAAGCATGTTATGGTGTAGATTTGACACCCTGGTTGTTAGTTGTTTATGTGATAAAAAAAAAATTGGCAAAATCTTGACCAATAAAAAGAAATATTTGTGAAATTTTGACCAGTAGAAAGAAATATTTGTGATGCTAAATAAGAGGCATATGAAATGCCCTTCAAAAAAACTTCCAGAAACAAACATTGTCTGTATACCATTTTAAAAGTTCCTTTTTTTGTAATTATAAGTTAATAGATATGAACCTAGAACATATGGAAGATAGATAACTGCTGACAAAGCTGAATAAGAAATCCTGGTCTATTTTTAGATACTTGTGTTGTTGCATTATTTACTGGTCTCTGCAGATGTTGTATTTATGACATAAACTCGTGTGATACTGTTTCAACAAAATAAGATACAATTATATTTTTGTAGTAAATTGTCTTTGGAGGTAATATATTGTGTAAAACAATAAAGCATGTTGTGTATTAAGTATCAAAGTTAGGTAAGAAAATATTTGTATTGACCTAACAATTTCTGCCATTATCTCAATGTCAGATTAAGTTTATACAAAGAGTAGGATAAGATTCTATGTTAATTGATTGGTTGAAATCCTTTCTTGTAAAGTATAACAGTAAATTATTTTGATCATTTGCTTTTTAACAGGAAATGTAAAACTTTGACAAAATTTTGTTCCTGGCTAAGTAGTTGTAAAACATATGTTCATTTATTGACTTTACCAAAGTTGATTCACCTGTGCAAATCTCAATTTTGCTGAAGTGCGATGTCTTTTTCATGAACTGCATTGAGGATTAGTTTATTCACCCAAAAATGGTCCCAGAGGTAACTAAAGTAGAGTCCATTTGTTTACCAGGGGTGATGTAGGGTCCAACATCCTAATGCATTGTTCAGTTGTAGATCAGAATGCTCTGAATGTGTTGCTTTAGGCTTTGTCTTGGTGCATAAATGTAACACCTTACAACAAAGAATAGCGTCCTTGGGTTAACATCCTTAACTCTAGAATTACAACTCCTAACTGCGGGATCACATCTCTAACATTTAGATAATATCTGCTTTACACAATAACATATTTCATCATAAAATTTAATATCTGTGTGACCTTGACCTTAAATACCTCAGTTCCTAAGGATTTTTTAATTTCGGTGCGATTTTATTCATTCCATTTTTTAAAGTTAAAGCCTGTCAGTTTGATTATGTAATGGTTTTTAAAATTACTGGTAAGTCATTTTTACAGGCAAATTTCTTCTCTAAGTAAATTTCATCAGTTGGAACACTTGAAAACAGGAAAGGGCTGTAATTGCTATATTTCCTAAAAGATTAATGACAAGGGTATTGGTGATACTTCATAAGGTAAACGGTATAGGCATGATGAAAAAAGTGAAGGTCAGGGCTTTCATTTTGTCATGATAAAAATCATTTGAATTATTGTTTCTCTATGTGTAACACTGCTAAGTATGCATGATGCAGAGTGAGGAAGTGCTACTTTTTGCAAATATATTTAATATACACCAGTTGTGAGAATTAGATTAGTTTATATTAGGAGATATTTCCTTTGATATGCATCCATTTCATTTTCATAGTAATATGTTTATCATGCATAAGATTCAGTTTTTACTACAAAACTGGTATTGATTAAATTGAAACCAAATGGTAACACATTTCTGATGATGACATAATCAACCACTTCACTGTTATCAGAAGTTAATGTTTCCTCATTCCTGGGAATGAAGCTTTTGTCTGAATGAAAGGGATTTATTTGTGCTTGTATCATTTTAGCTCATGCCCATCGGTAAGATGTACTTGACATTGATAAAAATTTAATTTCTTTATAATTTTTTTTAATTCTTATTAATTTGTGAATGGTCCAAAAGAAATTTGAGGTTGTCTTTGACAGTGTTAGCATTCTGGATGACTTGTATGAGTAAACAATTCAATATCGTAACCTCTTATTTTTTTCAGCCGACATTGATTAACTGTAGTCCAGCTTCTAAATCATGTTGTGTTACCATAACTACAAGGTAGCCATGTTGTGTTACCATAGCTACATGGTAACTAGAGATGAGATGATTATTTTTTTTTAAATTGAAAGAAATATACTGATTTGACAGAGTAACAAGGCTTTTGGATTTCATGTTTTGATCAATTCAATGAAATCTAGGGTTTACTTGTTAATAATATTTTATATACTTATAAACAAGTCAGCTATACTTTTCTGTAAGTTTACACTATGGATTTTCATAGTTTCTTGCTTAGAATTACATTCCTTTATTTCTACATATACAAGAAATTTAAGGTAAATATTGATTTCCCACTACAAAATCAATTTAAGCAACTTTGAGAGTCCAAAAGGCATCACTCAGTCTTTGTATGGATATTTAAAATTTTTAACAACTGAAAGCCATAATTGATTGAAATTCATTCCCAAGCTTTGAGGGCCTTACAGATTTATATTTTAATCATAAAACAAGCAATGATAACTGAAATAGGGATTGGACATGGACTTTAATACCTTATTTCATGCAATCTACCTCAAAGCTGAAAGTAGTGGACATAATGGGCCTCCATCTCTTTAATCTATTGGTCATTCCCAAATTGTCAATGTCAGTATTTTCGTATTAATAAAAACTTGTATTTTGTTATAATTTAATTCCCATTATTCCTCAACTTACATACTGAAATCATTGAATCCATTGAAGTAGACCATTCTATTGTGATGTATAGAAGTAGAAGGTATGATAAAAAGTATATTTTTTTTAATTAAGATTCACATTGTATCAGTTTATTCATTGCTGTAAATCAAAGATTTTTGTTTAATTCTGTCTGTGATAATTGATCATCTATTCTGTAAATATTTGTTATATTTCAAACTTCAGAGCTCAGTTAACTCTTTATTTGTAATAAATTTAAATTGTCTATTTATATCTTGTTTTCTTGACATTAAGAAAGTAATTTTTAACTGGATTTCCACAGGAAAAGTCGGTAATTAATTTGGTAATGTAGGGTGGGTGGGCAGCTGCCAAACAGTGTCTTGTGTAATAATATACAAAGTTCTTCGATTACTGATGACAATATGCAGGTCAAGTTCAATACTGAAGATTTTCACTTTCACCATTCAGGAGTAAATTGTGATATTGAAGATTTTCACTTTCACCGTTTAGGAGGTCTTGTAAAAATTGTGATACAGAAGATTTTCACTTTCACGATTCAGGAGTTCTTGTAACAAGAGGCCCAATGGGCCTTAACAGTCACCCGAGAACAATTTCCTGTCAAGTTTTGTTAAAATTAGTCCAGTGATTCTTGAGAAGTCGAAATGTCTAAAATTTGACCCCAATATATATATATTATACTTATACCTTTGATCCCATGAACTTGAAATTTTCTGATCCTTAGATAATTCCTTTGTATATTGCCGTTTTTTGTTACATTTTTGTTTTTTGTGGTGTCTGTGAAGTTGAGTGCTGAACATTTTTGATCCCATGAACTTAAAATTTTGTCAAAATGATCCTTAGATAATTCCTTTGTATGCAATTGCCGTTTTTGTAGATGTTTTTGTGCTGAACATTTTTGTTTTTTGTGGAAAAATCCGGTTATTGGTCCATGAGAAGTCAATTTTTAAAGATGTACCAAGTTTTGGTATTTTTTGGCCCCTATAGGGGCCTAGTTTCTTTTCATTTGCAAACTTAATGCGGCTTTACATGGGGATGCTATATACCAAATTTGGTTAAAATTGGCCCGCTGGTTCTTGAGAAGATGTAAAAAATGTGTAAATTTTAATGAGTGACGACGACAGACAAAAGACTTTCGCAACAGGTCACCCTGAGCAAAGACCTAAAAAGGCGGTTCCAGTCGTGTCTGTGCTTTAACTTATCAGCCATTCAACCAAACCTTTTAATTTTTTTTTACTTGATCCTTGGGGTCCAGATTTGCAAATATTTTCATGCAGGGAAATCCAGTATGCCTCTTGTTATTTTTGTGTTGCTGAATATAACCTTCCTCTGAAATAAGACAGATTAGGTCTTTTACAACATCAAGGAGATGCCCAGTATTCCTTTGCATAGATTTTGTGCACTGCTGCATAATGAAGAACAACCGATTGAAAAACTAGACTTGCAGAAATTACCTTTCAAGGTCATGACAAGAATCTGGTCTCCTGCCACCAACTGAGAGCTCTTACCATTGTCAGGAACAGACCAGCAATGACCAGTTCAACAGCTCTAATGTTAAGGTTTCTTATGCAGACAGACTGACACCATAATAGAATATTGAACAGGTGTGTGGCACGGATAAGGAAATCTGCACCCGAGTGGCAGGAATCCGTTTGTCCAATCTAAGGGTATCCGGAGGATTGGACTTTCAGATTCTTATTATGAGGGTGAAGATTTGTTTCTACTCAACACACCCATGTTTGATTATGATTCTCCCAGGTCTTTTTTTCTAAACAGATGTTTATGTAGATCTATGCAAATAAAGTCTGACTAACTATGTACTGTATTCTTGAAAACACAGAAATTGTACTGCACTGCGATGTCATGGCACGTGTGAGTTGTCTTTTCCTAGGAATCTTTTCTCAGGTAATCATGATTTTTTACGGGCAAGTGTGGGAGAAAGGTTCATCCATTACAAAAGGTTACACACCAAACTGGGAGTTAAAAAATACAACTAAGCACACATGATCCATGGGCTGTGACTGACAACCAGCTTTCAACTGTATGATCATAAAATAATAAGTTTTATCTTTGTTGTAACTTTATTGCAAAATGACTTACTGATGTTTTATAATGTCAATATATCTGAGCCTGCTACTACAGATAATACAGAAACAAATCAGATCCATAAAACATGAACAAACACTTTCAATCCAAGAAAATGGTTTTAAGATTAAAATTCTCAAAGTGGGAATAGAGTATTATAAAATATCTAAAAGCCTTCATGATATACCTTCTATTTTGCATCAACAACAAAATGTAGTTGTTGCCTCCCTTGCAATGACTGTGATTACCTCCCTTCTACAATATCTGCAGCAGCAGTTCAAATAATATATGCAAATCAAAATGAATAATGCTTTTCAAAGAAATCTAAACTATTAAAATGATTAACAATTCGTATGTTGATGAAGTTAAATAATTAACAATATTATAAACTATACAAACATAAAAGAGAAGAGGACTGAGCAATTATGAATAAATTCCACAAATAAATAAAAATGATAACAAAGATGAGATTCTAAAATAATTAAACCATCAATAAAATAGGACTTAAATGATGTTTGACCTTGCAGGCAATATACATGTCAACATGTGTATCCAACACCCATTAGTTCTTATATAATATACATCCTTCTCTGGTTGGTATTAACATCAATGAACAAAAATGCATAGTTACCATGACAACAAAAATGTTTATACTCAAAATGTATATAAATACAAAAACAAAAGTAAATAAATAAAGTTTACAGAATGGATATGAAGGATTTCAAAGAGGCCAAAAGGTACAAATTTGAATGATGAATTTTTTGAAATGACAGAATCATGTTTATGCAAGTTGTCAACAGTTCACACTGGGGGTACAGATCAGTGGTCTTATTCACACAGAAACTTGACTCCAAGTCTTACGGTATACTGAAAAGTACATTGATATTCACACAAAAATTTACACTTACACTTTAAGGGGCATTAACTGTGTTGACCAAAAAAAAAATATTTTGATTTTTTCTACTTTAGAGGACTGTGAGTACTTGTTTCCAGTAAAGTTTCAAAATCCCTTCAGTGGTTTCCAAGAACAAGCTGACCATGTGTAAAAATCCCCCAACCACCTTTTAGTCTTAAGAAATTCATTAAAAATTAGATTTCAGCAGAATTTTTGCATGACATTTCTTTACCTAATTACAAGTAAAACACATTAAATAAAAGCATCGAACTGAATACAAGAGGAGATAATCAAAGAAATCATGCAAAAAAGAATGAACATGACAAAAACGTGTCAATATTAATGTTCCGATTTCTACAAACTTGAATCATATATCCATGTAGATTACTTAGAAATAATTCAGGCAGCAGTTCTGGAGAAGAGTTTTAAAGAGGGGTACCTTCTGGGGCATATTTTGCCCCACCCTGTATCCACCCCTAGGCCAATCCGGCTGAAAACTACAATCTTGATAAAAAACCTTGAGCACTTTACAGATGGACGACAGTTGGGAAGTGTTCATAATAGCTAGCTCACTTGAGCCTTTGGCTGTTGGTGCATGGACTGGCCTACTCACAGCAGCAAAGTAATATGCCTCTCATTCTACGAAGGTGGCATAAAAATCTATTTGAATTGATTTCCATGTTGACCTCATTAATTTGTGGTTTCTGAGAGTATTTTTAAATTTTAATGTAAAATACAGTCACAAATATAATTTTCAAGTATGGATGCACGCCTGTTGTTACGTCTGACAATCAACAAATATCCATAAAACAGTTAAAATGCCTAGCGCTCGACTCCTTTATGTCATAGAACTATATAATTCTTATATCATGCCTATGTACTCAATTTAGTTTTATGAAATCAAAGAGTGAAGTTAATTGGTCCAATACATTTAGATCTAGATCCAAGGCCACAACAAATTAATATCTTGTTCGACGGAATTTTTTTTTTTTTTTTTACTCCAGAAAAATTATCATTCGATCTGTGATTTTTTTTTTTACTTTTCAATTCTGTTTTCATTTTGGACCTATCATTTTACAGACTAGGTATATAGATCGACACTTGATGATGATCACAGGTGAAGTGATCAATGTTGTTGCTTCTGTGTGGGAGAATATTAGAAATATTCGCCCAAATACTCTTTTTCTGTGAAGTCGTCAATAACTTTTGGCGATTTGTTTGAAAAATTCATTTCAAAACACAACATGCTAGGTGTTTCAAAACCTGAGAGTCGCGCGGAAGGTGCTGCTACATCTTGTTCTAATTCAACAAAAACAAATGCTTTCAAAAGTTTGATGGGCACAGCAAAAACTTTAAAATTTAATTCTATGCAAGGTTTGTAGGGCTTCGGGTTAAGAATCTAAAACTTGGGGGACCCCAAAGGGTCTCATCAAAAAGCAAAAAAAGTAAAAGTTTTACAATGTAAACTTCACACAACAAATTGAACTTTTTGTATTTTAATATACCAAGTAATTTTAAAGTTTATTGTTAAATCAAACAGCTGTAATATTCCAAGTAGTAATATTTCAACACTGAATAATACTGTATTCTTACATTATTGTATTGAATAAATTTTTTTTTAAAGATTTTTATCTTTTTTATCTCTCTGGGAAGTAAAGGGTGATGAAGATATAGTGTAAATATCAAAGCATAAACAGTCCATGATTCACTGGACGAAATAGTGACTGGCTGAAAATAAGACATCTATAGGTTTCCACAGTATTTAAGAGTAATTCTCTGTAAAGACCAAAATTGGTCAGAAATGGTATATCGCAAATTTTGAAAGCAGCTGGTCACAATGATAGCCTTGCATGAGAGTAACAAAACCTTACAATTTTTTCCCAGTAAAACTTCCTCGTTACCATAGCAACGGTCATTTATCTATATTGAATATGGTAACCTAATGGAAATAGCCATATAACGTAAATTTCATGAAATGTGATATTTGTCAGTTTTGACAGCAGTTTTTTTGTATTAATTATTGATCTTAACATGTTTATATAACAAGGTAGAAAATATCGGGGATCGTAATGCCTCCGTTTTTTAAAAAAGACCTGTTGAAAGTTGGTTTTTTAGGTTAATATAGGGAAATTCCGTGCAAATTTAAATCAGGCCTCTGTAAAAACGCAGCATAGGAAATCGCTCATTTATCTCTAGTGACTTTAGTAACATTAGTAGAAACGAACAGCAAAATATCTCAGTGGGTATTTTTTTATTCTTTTAAAAAATTGGAAATGAACAGCTTATGTGAACTCGGTACTAAATGTGGATACAAGAAATCGTACTTGCAATAAATATAGATCCATAATGCAACCAAATCACTCGTAAATACGACCAATTTTTAGGTTTTGGGGGGTTTTTACGTCCAAATCTATCGCTACCCGTTTTCTCAAACCGGAATTTGAATGTTTTCCGTTTCCACTCTGTCAATACAGTCGAAATCGTGGTCAGTTAACCACGATACGTTTGCAATAAACTATAGCGTCTATCTCACGTTGATTAAGGCGGTCACTAAAAGTAGTAGTCGGAGGCGGAGTCGGATTCTAGAATCGGCGGAATCGAACAAATAATTGTCGATTTCTTCCTCAATACTTATTCAAAGAACACAATAATTGTAGTATATCTTAATTGCGGTATTTTACATCATTTACAGTAGAAAATTATACAAAATTATTTTGGACTCGATTTACGTGACATTGTCTTACGTTGGGCGTAGTCGAGGTATTGGATCGATTTAAGTTAATTTGTTATACTTAAACTTTAAGTAAAGTATATGTCACAATCATTTATGATAATATCCTTCTAAATATACCATTAAATGACACTAAAATCACTTATTTTTCGTTAGCAATCATAATTTGTAATCGCTTAGTAATACTACAGAGTCGGATCGAAAAGATGCTAATGTCGGATTCCTGATAGTATAGTGTTTTCGGATTCGATTAGCGGCGGATTCGAAATAAATAATCGTTGATTTCTCACCCAGTTCTAATTCTATTTAAGTAATCTTTTCAATGATAATTAAGGACATCGTTCTGAATTATTTTCAGTAAAAAGTTAATTTTGGTTCGTTTTAGATTTCCTGGATTTTGGCTGATGAAA
Organism: Atrina japonica; assembly: GCA_030159075.1. NCBI lineage: Eukaryota > Metazoa > Mollusca > Bivalvia > Pterioida > Pinnidae > Atrina > Atrina japonica. The sequence continues at coordinate 335,244 of BROG01000558.1, forward strand.
GCACACTAAAATTAGTAGTCGGATTTCAGTGGCAGAGTTGAGATGTCGGGTCAATTTACACTAATCTGAAGCTTTTTGACTTAAGATAAACTGAATATAATTATTGTATATGTTCATAGGTGTCCCTATATATTATCAAATGACAATCAAATAGCATATTTTGTGTAAAAATCAAGATTTACGAGATGCTATAAAATCGGTTCGAAAACAGACAATGTCGGAGTCCTGATTTGAAAGGACGCGAAAATCTGGGGGTAAGGTATATTTAGGTATATTATATTGCTAATACAGTATATAATGAAATTATATATATTATTTGATCTCAACAGTTGTTATTTACTATATTTGAAAGTTAGATTTAAAAATATTATGAAGATTTGAAATGATAGGAGAAATTTAGTTGAACTATATACGTTGAAAATTCTTAAAATAGCCAACCTTTGAGTAACTGTTGCTAAGAAACGAAAAAAATACCCGCTCTGATTTTATAATATATTGTTCTATAAGACTTATTCAAACTTTAGGTCAAAGTATCTTAAAATTTCTATGCTGCATTTTTTGGGGGGTAAAGTCTTGAAAAATCAAAAAATCATAAAATTCTTCTAATTGGATAATTGCAGAAACCCCCTATCTTTAAGTTGTTAGGCAAAATACCTTCTGTACTGTTTATCACTTTGGATTTTATTGTTTTGAATGTCTAATCAAAGGTGATTCAAATAAAATATTCACATTACTGATATATCTTGTATGTTAAATAAAAATAAAATGTTGCAACTATGCAAAAATGCCTTTTTCTATATGGGTAAGAGGACAAATCTTGTGAAAAACAACTCTTTGTTGCCATGGCAACAATATATATTTTTTTCAATTTTTTCAATATTATGTTTAAGTATTCTATAATAAACATATACATGTATAGTAAATATGAGCGTATTCTGTGACATACCATTTCTCAGCACTTAAATAATTCTTTGGTCTTTACATAGAATTACTCTTAATATCACCCAAATACACAGAAAAATACATAATATACAGGAGTTAACAACCATGCAAATGAAAAGTCTTTAATATGGAGTGAGGTTTAAAAATTTACTAGAAAAAATTTTCGCTTAAGAAAAACAAAATTTTGCTCGCTGCCCCTTTGTTTTTGTCATAAAATTCCAAAGAACAAGATTTTTTTGGGGTGTGGCCTAATGAATGAAATTTTTTGATGTCATTGTTTGCAGGATTTATTCAAAAAGTGTTGTCAAGATACTCATTACCCTATTTCCTTGTACAAATGGCACAAACAATCTAAATCTTTATGGAAAACTGTCATTTATACATATGACAACTGTCTTCCGAAAGATGCTGCTGTCTAATTTGAATTATTGTATTGTGATTGGTACCTGTACAGATGGCTGAAAAATCCAAATAAGGGATACTGAATACGTCACAAAATATCATTTAAAACAGAAAGCATATATATCTGGGACAGACTATAAAAGATACTTCTTGTTTACTGGTACATACAAAATGTAAATCACATAACACGTTAACATGACGTCACCTCAATGGGTTAGGTGGAATAATACATATACAGTAGAATTTTGTTGTCTTGAAGTTCATGGAACCATCACTATTCCTTCCAGATAGATTTCGAGATAACAGAAATTCAATTAACCTTTATTTATCTATCAATCAAAATCAGGACCAGTTGTTCAACATCAATTATAAACCAGAATTCTGACTCATCTGATTTCGACATAATGAGATTTCACTGTATAAGATTGTAATAATATCCATTGCTAACATAAATAAGTGTAAGACTTATGACTTCTTCCATTACACTTAAGCGTACTAGCTAACTTACAAGTATATTTGTGACTATATCTTACATTACTCTTCTGTTTACATCTTAGACTCGCAGACTCTTTGTGAGTAAGTCTGCCATTGAACAAATGTCAGTTTGTTGTAGGTGAAGGATTTAAAACCACAGTAGCCTCTATTATTAGTGTTGACAATGTAAATATTGTGTTTTGTATAGAAAAGTAATGACAATACATGCAGATGCAGGACAAATTCTGAATTCTAATCATACAATTCTAAAATCTCAATCAAAATTGAACTCTCTTAACCAAAAAAAAAATCAGAGCATAAATTTGTTACTGCTAATTATACTAATTAGAAATGGGCAGGAAAATTGTGTACATCAAAACACAAAATTATTTCTTTCTCATGATATACTTCATAGAACAAATTTCATAAAATGGCTGATTTTGTTACAAATGCATGGCTCCCGTTTTGACATTATGGAACTCCAATTAGAATGCAGTTAAACCTTACCTTCTTACACAGTTGCAAATACAGTGGTACAAAGCCACAAGAGCAAAGTCTGTAAAATTGTTATGAGGAGAAATGTCTATCCATAGCAACAAAATATGTAAAATTGTTATGCAAAGGAATTGTGTATCCATAACAACAATGTCTGTAAAACTGGTGTACACAGGAAATGTGTATCCATAGGAACAGTCCGTTATATTGTTACACGAAGGAAATATGTATCCATAGGAACAGTGTTATATTGTTACACGAAGGAAATATGTATCTAGGCAACAAAATCTTAATAATTTTTATGCACAGCAAATGTGTATCCATAGCAACAGTCTTTAAAATTGTAATGCATAAGAAATGTGTATACCAGTAGACAATGTAATGTGAATGACAAAATGATGCAGAAAGAACAAAAAACTACCAACTTTATCATATCAGACAAACCTGTATTGGAAGAATTACAACTTTGGCAGCTGTCTAGTTTGTGTACAATACAGTAGCCCAAAGACTTTTCATACCACATGTGTCCCCTTTAAACGCTTTCACAAGGCAAGCTAACTTGATAAGAAGCTATGGCCATTTCACAACCTTTACAGATATTTTTATATTTCTGTCAACTTGACTATTGATACTTGGGTTACGCCTATAACATGAATACCGACGCACTAATAATAACTAATGGAGTACACTCAGCCTGCAGCTTATTAAACATTCTCTCTAACTAACCCTTTAAACATTCTATCTATCTAACCTTTCAAACATTCTCTCCATCTAACACTTTAAACATTCTCTCCATATTCTCTCAATAACTACAAACATAATTCATACAATTATTTCAGTTTATACTCAAAAAAACAGTTATAACAGTCACTTTTCTATAAACATCAAGAAAAAGTGATAAACAGTCATTAACAATAAACAAATTACAGCCAGGGCATTGATTCACAAAAGGTCATGAACCTTAGGATTACAAACTAAAACCACTTATCAAAAACGTTTCACAATGCTTCCCATTCCCATTTCCGATTTGTGGTTCCATGTATATGTGGATATCTACTGAATTGCGGTTACAAAATTTATAAATCCAAACTATGGTTTCTAGGTACGATGGGTTAGGAAACCATTTTTGTAAGTTTCTCTTTAGCAATGCAGAATATTTACAGTTTATAAAATACAATTTACAATTGCCTCCACCTTGTTGGTAAATAATTACAAAATTTAATCATAAATCAGTAATAGGTATCTTCTTTGACACAGTCTGTTATATCATCCAACACTGTAAATTATTTCCGATTTACAACCTTTCATGAAACACTGCCTGAATATCTAGTGAACTACAATCATATTGCTCTGCAATATCAACAAACAGAAAAGTTAAAATAAGAATTACAAGCATTTCTATGTTAGTACTGGGCAATAAATTCCACTGCTTCATAGGAAAAAAATGCACTTGAAAATATGGTTGAAATGTATCAAATATCAAACCTTATTCTGATTCTTATCTACGAATAGAAGTTTTAATTTTAATTAAGTTTATAGAATAAAGTTATGTTTGTACATTTTGATTACATGTAAACAACACTGGCAGGGATATAATCTACAACTTATTGTCCAAAACATACGTAGAATACCTTATTAAATATCTTTTAAAGGAAAAAGTAAATAAGAAAACTTATCAACATGATGAAACCAACATTTAACCCATTTACCTCCAAGACAACTTTGGACTGGTCTTAGTCACTGATTTACAGAAGAGTCCAATGTTTTTCAGGGGCTGATGAGTTAAGTCGTACACATGTAATGGTGTAAAGTGCTTAATTTTCTAATTTTTGTGAAAAGTGAAAAATCATGAAAAATTGTGAAAACATATTCCGGAATCCAGAGTCGTTTCTGTTGTACAAACATAAAACTGTGTAAGGGCAGCAAATGTGAAAAATTGAAAACTGACAACATTGTATGGCAACATATTTGAAAGGGTTTACAGTATGTTTATATTTACAACCAAAATACTTCTCTGTGAAAGTGTCATCACAATAAATCAACACATTATTTTCACACTTTCTGCAACCATATCTGAACAGATACTGTAAAATTAATTGACTGCTGAAATACTGGGTGTAAAGGTTTCCAACTCTATTTCATGGAAGACGCATAATCACAACCAATATGAAATATGAAATGTACATGAATATAAATAAGACATATTTGTGAAATGTACCTACAGCTATAGTCAAGGTCAAGGACACTAACTTTACTTACATAGTTTGTCAACTGCGCATATCAAATGCAGAGTTTTTCCTGGTAAGAGTATAAGATACACCCAGAATCCCGGGCAGTGATCGGGAAGATCTTCAAAATGTCAACATACTTTATTTTAAAAAAAGGAAAACTTTCACCACCACCACCATCATTGAGTAAAGAAATGTAAATATAATGTACCGATAATCTTCCGCATATAAATCTTATCATTCTATATTATGTGTATCGGTAATTATCTACATTTTCCATATTTTATTATTAAATAATGGCCATTTCCAATGGTGAAAAAACAAAGAAACAATGAAATCACAACAACAATGATATCAATAAAATGTCAACAAATTTGTAACTGATTACATAAAATCTTCACACTATCACTCAAATTTCACTTAAGTGTAAAATCCATTTCTATCACTGTAACTTAAATCAGCTGATGCTTTAAATGTCAAACAGCAAATAAAAATTATATTTGTTCACATTAAGTATGTTTTTCATGTCAATTTAAAAACTTGGAGTAGAATAGTCCATTCCCTTAAGAACACTGTTTTTACTGAAATAATTGGTATTTAAATTTTCATTTAAAAATGAAGACCAACATCAGGTACATTCTGATATGGACAAAGGATGATAACATTTTTATTTCATATAACAGAGGATAAACTAAAAAATCTTCTCCAAATTCATAAAAATCATGAGACATCCAGAGGTCATCCAGAATTTTCAAACCCAGTAGCAATGAAGTACATAAATATCCTGATTTATTTCAGAAATATCTTAATGACCTGTAGTTTTAATTCACTTGAAACCGAATTGAATTTCTTAATACAAGATGCTATATATAAAGATTTGAGTGAGGAAATTTCACGAAGTTTTTAAGTTACATGTATTAGCTTAATACTAGAACAAATAGAAAAGAGGCCAACCTGGCCTCAATGATCACCTGAGTGAAGAATATGCAGGTCATTGGTTCAGGAAAAGACAACAAGTGCTATGTAAAGTGTAGCATCCACTTGAAATGTGGATCAAAAGTGACCTTGACCTTTGATATTAATAGTGTCTCAAAGTTCATAATCCCCTTCCATCATATCTTTTGTCATGTAAGGAAAAAGTAAATGTTTTCAGAAAATCCTGAACATGTGTCAGAGATGATTACTTTTTGAGACTATACTGAATTTCATTTACCACATAACTAGTGGTAAATCAGCTAGACTGAAATAACACGATGTATACAGTAAAACCTGCTTTAGAAACCATCCATGTATAAAGATTACCTGGTCACAAACACCGTTTTTTTTGCTGTCCCCAATAGTATAATTTGTTTACAAATCAATCTCTATATTAAAACCTACTCCTCTTAAAGACAGGTATGGTTGTGTCCTGATGGGGGTCTCAATATACAAGTTTCACTGTATCTACATATTTTTACTTCATTTGTATACACATAAGTCTATTTATCCTACAGTTCCGAAATTTTGATAAGAGTGTAAATTAGCATGTTTAGTCTACATTTATTATAGCATCAAAATTATTTCAAGACATCTGGAGCATGTATATCAAATAATTTTGTTCACCATTTCCTGAAAATCAAAGTCTTCTGAAGAGTAAAAAATTAGAAGAAAAAACATAGCAATTAACTTATTATACTCCAAATGGTTTAAAATTATGGATGACCTTTTTAATGTACACAGGAAGAGAATATTTCATCAAGCCAGTGTATGAGTGCATGCTGATGTATCATATCAAGGCAGTCACAAAAGTAATCATTACCAAAGTAGTCCAGTGAATGGTGTAAAAGCTTGATCTAAAAAGCATGATATATACACACATAATGATTCAGTGAATGGTATAGAAAGCTTCTAATATGAAAAGTAATGACATTTCCAGAGGATAATCTGTGATACAGAGATAAAGATAAAACCTTGACTTGTAGCATCCAAAACATCTCCATCCAAGTGTTCATTATGCAGTGATGTAAAGAAATGATGAAAAAATAGGATGAACAATCCACCACATGGGGTTACTGTGGTGCTGCAGTAGCTGTTGGGGAAGTGACTGTATGATTACTAAATGTGAGTGCTGGTTGTAAGGCGGGGTTGTGCTGCTGGGGTAGGTTTCCACACACCTGGGGGGCAGGGTTGACAGCATAATAACTAGACTGCAGTGCTGGAGGGCAGGATCCAGTCGGATCTGTGTAGTACATCACTCCCATTTGTGGAGGAACACTGGAGCAGTGGTTACTGTTGAAACCTGTACAAAGAGGAGTGCAAGGAAACTGAGGGTTAATCTGGTTACCACAACCACTACTGTTGCTATGGTTACTGATATTATTACTAGGATTAGTACTGGATACTGATGATGGAGGCAGATAGTTTCCTACTAACATAGAATTATTATTATAATGACATGATGATGATACATGAGGCGAAGGCAAAGCAATATTTCCATTTGACATGCACCTAGAATTATTCCCATGACTATTCATGTTTATTATGTTGCCGTTAGTAACATCATTGCATGAGCCAGGAATAAAGCACTGGGCGTCTGGATTAAATAAATGATTAGACACACTCTGATGACCATAATTGACACTAGAGGGCATTGCAAGTATTATAGGCTCTCCTTCAACACGAGCTTTTTCGGCACTCATTGATGTTAACATTTCCATAAATCTTTTCGGAACATCTTTTATTGGTTTGATCAACTTAAGATTTCCATACATGTAGTATTTGCGCCTTGGTTTTAAAGGTTTTGTTTGACTTTGTTCCTGGCTCTCACATACAGTAACTGACCCCACAGTGTCAGTAATCGACATGTCGGAACAATTACTTTGTTCATCAACATCGCGGCTCATTGTGCCACAGTCACTTTCATTACACTCTTTATTTACACTAGTTTCAGGGACTACCTCACCATCTTTATGCTCCAGTACAACCTTCTCATCACTTTTGGCTGTAGTTTTGTTATCACCATGGTAACAACCATTACTATTACCATGACAAGAATTTCCATTATTATTTACAATCGTCTCAATTTCACATCCACTATCATTCGAAGCATTACTACTCTTATCATCCAACTCTGAGCCATTAACATTATCCTTTCGGTGTAAAGCATTCACATTTAACAATGGTTTACCAGATTCACTTTCGCTTGTGACATTTTGAATAGATGGGTTTCTTTCACTTGGGGGTTTGGAGTGACAGTAGACGATTGGCTGAGACTGACCGTGAGCAGAGGATCCGTTAGCAATTGCCAAAGAGCAGCTTAGTTGACTGATGTATCTGTAATGCTGAAATATAACACAAGAGTGATCCGTTAGCAATTGCCAAAGAGCAGCTTAGTTGACTGATGTATCTGTAATGATGAAATGTAACACAGAAGAGTAGATATCAACAAGTCTTATAACAACATGCAAAAAAATACCATCTAGGAATAAACACATCACATTATGTAATTATACAATATTCTCAATAGTAGTAAAAGTATATAAACAATAATACCAGTCTTTCTAAATCTGAACATTTACATAAAAACAAGAATAGCATCCGTTCTGAAAAGGTAGACTTCAAACATAATATTTAATGTATGCAAGACACAGTGGGCAATGTACAGGATAAATATATTTGTTATGTTCACACAAAAAGCAATTTCTAGTCATTATTTCCCCAAAATTGCAAAAAGAAATATTTCTGAAAGAAATTTTTAGCAAAATGTTGAAAATATAGTAGCTCTGAAATAAAATTGAAAAGAATAAGTCTAACAATTTTGGATACAACTTAAATAAAACATTAACCCTTTCAATACTGCAACATCACAGCTGCATAGTGATGTTATACACTGTAGCATATTTTCATCATGATGTTGTTTTGCTGTGCAGTTTGATCTTTATCAGAGAGTAGTGAATAAATTTGTGAAAGAAATTTTAAGAATATGATCTTATTTTAATAATGTACAAATAGAACTTTTGAATGAAATCTTGAATAAATCAATACATTCTAAATACATGTATAGTTTATTGTAAACACAATCTTTCATTTGCATTCTATGTAAAAAAATTGCATGTTCATTAGTTAACAAATGTTATGTATAAACTCATCATGAAAAAGGAGATGAAAATATATGCCAACTCACTTGATAAAAAATCCAAATTGTAAGTTGGACCAACATTTTCAGCTGTAAATGTGTTAAATTTAATGCTTTGATTTGAATAATTTGTCAACACAGGTTCAGTGAAGGAGATTTCTACATTGAAATAGTCTGTAAAATCATTGTCACCGCTAACAACGATATCTATCCGAGATTCTGTTTCCGTAGAAATTGGGTTTACAGGTTGTTCACATGCAGAATCATCATTCAAATCAGATACAGGTCATTTTTAGAGTCAGAATCAGAGATGAAAATATCTAAAACATCTTGGAAAAATCTCGGATGCATAAGCGTTAGCCATGTTTCAACGACTTTCATTCACCTATTTCAAAATAATAGCACTTATAACTTATATATTCGTTGTAACTTGCTTATTTTCACCGACATCCATTACATGTAAACATGATAATATAGACTAAAGTCCCATCTAAACTAAATGTTATAATCATGATTTCCAGTCGTAAATTGAAACACAGAAAAACCTAATGTAAGTGAAGCCACCAAAGGAGAAACACAAGGCGATTTATGACGATCTCATAATCAGTGGTTGTACTTCTGCTGGGCGCTCGTGGACGTTATTGTGAGTAGTGTACAATGAATTTAGCAGGTGTTTTTCGACACTATCGTAATGAAAAGGTTAAACTTCTACATCTAGTAGTTAACATATAATGTATCTTATCTGAATGATGATACATCTGATTTGGAAGTATTTGATCTATTCTGTAAACAGTATCTGTTTTTAGGGGTGTTTTATGCCATACTCAACAATAAATCAGTCACATGGTGGTGGCCAGTTTTTAAAATTGGAGGAGGAGGAAAGCAGGTAAGCGGGGAAGAAACCACAAGCCTTCTGCAAGTGAACTGGCAAACTTTATAATAAAACCGTCTTTAAGGTTCCAGTGGGGATCAGAATCAGGTTAACTAGAAATGAGAGATGTTATGGTTTAGAATGCGATACTCTGATGACTTGGCCACAGACTAAACATAGTTCAGTCTAGAGGGTAAACACGATGGCTCATTCAGATTTAATATTAAAACCAGAAGTAAACACAAACAACACACAATTAAGATCATGAACACCGTATCCAATTTTGGAATAAGCACATTTCTGAGAATGAAGGCAATATGTAATCTTGAGAATGAATGCAATGTGTCTCTGGAGAATGAATGCAATATATCTCTTGAGAATGACCGTAATATGTAATTTGGAGAATGAACACAATGTGTCTCTTGAGAATGAACAAAATATGTGTCTCTGGAGAATGAATGTCATGTGTAATGTTGAGAATGAATGCAATGTGTAATCTGGAAAATGAATGCATTATGTATCTCTGGAGAATGAAAGCAATAAGTGTCTCCGGAGAATGAAAGCAATATGTGTCTCTGAAGAATGAAAGCAATATGTGTCTCTGAAGAATGAAAGCAATATGTGTGTCTAGAGAATGAACACAATATATAATCTGGAGAATGATTGCAAAATGAATGCAATATGTAATCTGGAGAATGAGTGCAAAATGAATGCAATATGTAATCTGGAAAATCAACGCAATATGTGTTTCTGGAGAATGAATGCAATATGTAATCTTGGAATCTGATATTCAAGTCATATATGTCCAATATAACAAAGGTACAAAAAACACACAATCGGCATAAGTGTGCTAAATAACAGTGAGAAAAAAACTTAGTTAAAACTTACCTCTACTCCCAAATTAAAGAAAAATCTCAGAGTATTCATATCTGAAAGAAAAAAAGAGGGATAGATATAAGACAAACAAGAGGTGACCATACTACAGCTGCTCAGCAACATAACCACCATGTCCAGGACCCAGTTGTTCATCTTATGGTTAAATATGGTAAATGAGTTTTAAAAAACCTATGAGTAATTTTGATAACAGTGCCAATCTTTCAGCCATTTTGAAATAATAACCCTTAATTGGTTAAAATAAGTAACAGAGCCTTAAACTTTTGCAATACTTTCTGTATTTAACTGACGGTTTAACCAAAGTTAAATTTAACCAATAATTGAAAACAGAATTTAACCAAAGGTTCAATTTTAATCCTTGGTTATGATATTCAACCGAGGGTTAAAATTTAACAAGTAGATGAACAACTGGATCCAGAGGGCCATAACACACAAAAAAAATAAACTGAACAGTGGTCCCCTTCCTTCATGCAACCTTACGAAATGTGTTCTTTTATTGTGCAAAGTTTCATTGAATTAAATTCATCAGTGTAGCAATACTTGTGTTGACAAGCTTGTATCTACAAACAGATGGATATGGTGATTCCAGTATATCCCGCCCCCACAACTTTGTTGCAGGAGGTATAATTATACCCATCTATCTGACTGATACATAGAGATTACTATATGCCCATTTTGATATCATACTTCTTCTCAGCGAGGTTTCCCGATATCAGCCTGAGGGCCAAAAGCCCAAGGGCTGATATTGGGACCGAGGGCTGAAAAGGAGTATGATATCAAAATGGGCATATTATAAACTTTTTATCATGTGTCTAAATTACAAATTATAACACATAACAAGATACAACAATAACAATGTACAACAATAACAATATACTTTCTAATTCCAGAATTCTGGTCGACAAAGAATTAAGATTACTTTAACTGTGTTCAATTACATGATTTTGGACGACACCAAACAAGCAGACAAAGAAATGTACCGGAAAGAACTCAGAACTATTTTTTTTATTTTCATTGATCGCAATATATTTTAAATAGAGAAGTTCCAAACAAATTGTGCATTACGAAAATAATTAATGCATGGGGGTGCATTACGAGAATAATTAATGTCTGTTGGTATGGCAGTATCAAATATACAAATTTAATGTAGTCATATCTAGTACAGACATTTGGTTAATATTTGAGGAAGGAAACTCAAGTCATTTGAAGAAATTGGAAATACTACAAACTGTTGAGTTGATCCCCACCCCCAGGTCTCTGATCTCAGGGCATAAAATTACAATGACTTTACAAGAACAGGGACAATGTACATTTTCTGCCTTATTATTCTTACAATATAAATCCTTTTACAAACCCGTAAGAGGAACATCTTGTCCAGTTGGCTCTTGAGATGGTGCACAATTGACATCTACTTGTTGCAGTGATATACTATCCATGAACGGGACCCAGATACGGGGGTACATCATTTGGTTCATCTGAACCAACTGCATCTCTTGTTGTAGAGGAACCGGTGTCTGGTAAAACAGTATAAAGTAATGTTAGTTGAGATCAAGATGGAGACAAAAGAAAGGAAACTGTTGAAGAGGAAGAGAGCTAGACAGAAGATAAACAATATAAAGTAAAGCAATGCCTTGAATGAAAGCACAATTTATAATACAAATACAGGGAAAACAATTCCCAAGAAGTCACCCGTCCCACAAAATGATGTCACAGTTTCAATGTGATGTCAAATATTTACATCTGCACTAAGCAAAAATTTGACCAGAAAAGGTCTCCAAAACATTTAATTTGAATTTGTTTTTGTGAAGTGTCTAATGAAGCATCAGGTTGATGTTGTCCAGTCTGGAGAATTATTTTCAGGCTTTACAGTGTACAGTTTCTGACACAATTCACTTGTCTATGCTGTGTAAACACATTACCCACAAGTAATCCCTTCACTAGCGACTGTTTGAGCTAGGCTGCCATCACTGAAGTAATTACTTGAGACATTATTCCAACAAATGATATCTCTAGAATATCAATCTTTTCCTTTCTTTATCCTGCACAGTTGGTGCATGTATATAACACAAAACAACTGCATCTTTCACATAGGAATTTAAACATTATCTACCATGTCAAGTGACCTACCTGCTGTTTCACGGATGAATCAAATTGTGGCCTAGGATTGATGGCATTACCAATTGTTGGAAAGCCGCCATCTTGGACATGAGGAGGTATCATGTTTGTCTGCTGTGGTGGAGCAATGGCTGGGGGCAATGGTGGCAGCATGGGGATGGGCTGTTGTACAAACATGCCGTTGTGACCGTTCAGTTGTAAATGAGGAAAAAGTTTCTTTTTGGCAGACACACTATTTGTTATCACATCTACAATTTAAAGTTTATTTTTTAGATAAATTTGCGTGCAAACTGACACCATATCTACAAGATATACAAGTAATTTGTTACAGGATTATTTTCAATGACATTGGGTAGTATTGGAACAACAAACTTTCACCATATCTACAAGATATACAAGTAATTTGTTACAGGATTATTTTCAAGGACATTGGGTAATATTGGAACGACAAACTGACACCATATCTACAAGATATACATGTAATTTGTTACAGGATTATTTTCAAGGACATTGGATAGTATTGGAACGACAAACTTTCACCATATCTACAAGATATACAAGTAATTTGTTACAGGATTATATTCAATGACATTGGGATAGTATTGGAACGACAAACTTTCACCATATCTTTACAATTTGTTACAGGATTATTTTCAATGACATTGGGATAGTATAACGACAAACTTTCACCATATCTACAAGATATACAAGTAATTTTGTTACAGGATTATTTTCAATGACTTTGGAACGACAAACTTTCACCATATCTACAAGATATACAAGTAATTTGTTACAGGATTATTTTCAATGACATTGGGATAGTATTGGAACGACAAACTTTCACCATATCTACAAGATATACAAGTAATTTGTTACAGGATTATTTTCAATGACATTGGGATAGTATTGGAACGACAAACTTTCACCATATCTACAAGATATACAAGTAATTTGTTACAGGATTATTTTCAAGACATTGGGATAGTATTGGAACGACAAACTTTCACCATATCTACAAGATATACAAGTAATTTGTTACAGGATTATTTTCAAGGACATTGGGATAGTATTGGAACGACAAACTTTCACCATATCTACAAGATATACAAGTAATTTGTTACAGGATTATTTTCAAGGACATTGGGATAGTATTGGAACGACAAACTTTCACCATATCTACAAGTACAAGTAATTTGTTACAGGATTATTTTCAAGGACATTGGGATAGTTTGGAACGACAAACTTTACCATATCTACAAGATATACAAGTAATTTGTTACAGGATTATTTTCAAGGACATTGGGATAGTATTGGAACGACAAACTTTTCACCATATCTACAAATTACAAGTAATTTTGTTACAGGATTATTTTCAAGGACATTGGGATAGTATTGGAACGACAAACTTTCACCATATCTACAAGATATACAAGTAATTTGTTACTTGACATTGGGATAGTATTGGAACGACAAACTTTCACCCATATCTACTATACAAGTAATTTGTTACAATTTTCAAGGACATTGGGATAGTATTGGAACGACAAACTTTCACCATATCTACAAGATATACAAGTAATTTGTTACAGGATTATTTTCAAGGACATTGGGATAGTATTGGAACGACAAACTTTCACCATATCTACAAGATATACAAGTAATTTGTTACAGGATTATTTTCAAGGACATTGGGATAGTATTGGAACGACAAACTTTCACCATATCTACAAGATATACAAGTAATTTGTTACAGGATTATTTTCAAGGACATTGGGATAGTATTGGAACGACAAACTTTCACCATATCTACAAGATATACAAGTAATTTGTTACAGGATTATTTTCAAGGACATTGGGATAGTATTGGAACGTTTCACCATATCTACAAGATATACAAGTAATTTGTTACAGGATTATTTTCAAGGACATTGGGATAGTATTGGAACGACACTTTCACCATATCTACAAGATATACAAGTAATTTGTTACAGGATTATTTTCAAGGACATTGGGATAGTATTGGAACGACAAACTTTCACCATATCTACAAGATATACATGTAATTTGTTACAGGATTATTTTCAAGGACATTGGGGTAGTATTGGAACGACAAACTTTCAGTCTTCAGAGATTTTTTTCCCTACCATAGGAGGCTGAAATAAGGCCCAATTCTCAAAGCAAAAAATATATGCATTTTCCCTACTTGCAGTTGAAAATTCCTACTTGAAGTCAAGTGACAATGAATTTGAAGAGATTTTGTATTTTCATATCAAACTCTCCTGATACATGGGTAGTGTCATAAACATCATTTCATATCACACTCTCCTGATACATGGAAAGTGTTATTACCATCATTTCATATCACACTCTCCTGATACATGGAAAGTGTTATTACCGTCATTTCATATCACATTCTCCTGATACATGGAAAGTGTTATTGCCATCATTTCATATCACACTCTCCTGATACATGGGTAGTGTTATTCCCATCATTTCATATCACACTCTCCTGATACATGGGTAGTGTTATTCCCATCATTTCATATCACACTCTCCTGATACATGGGTAGTGTGACTACCATCATTTCATATCACACTCTCCTGATACAAGGAAAGTGTTATTACCATCATTTCATATCACACTCTCCTGATACATGCATTCGTTCTTTTAACCACCAGAAGATCTCCTCTAAATGTATACGAGATATTGCATAAAATTTGTATGTAAAATTTCCGTCAATGACAACACATATTGCTTTACAGTCCAAGATTATCAAAACAAAAAAGCATCCACACAAATGTTGCTTCCTGATCAATACTATCCATATAAAATAATGAATGAATGAAGATGTGATGTTGTCACCTACATCATTTACCTTGGGACTGACAATACAGATATTGTACCTGATGAGGTTAACAAGTATCCAAAGATACTGGAGTTAGTTGATATCTTTCGACCAAGTACATACAGCTGTACACTCAATACAGAGACTGGCCAATACTGTTGAGTTAAACAAAAATCTTATAGTAAACAAGATACTGAAGGGGCCTCAAGGTGCTCACTAAAATGGCTAATGTTGCTTAGTATTACAGAGCATATTTTGTTAAAATGCAAAAACAATTCTTAAAGCTGTCATCGTAACTTATAAACAAGCTTTGAATTTGAAAAAAAAAATTATTGTGCTTTTGAAACACCCCCAATTTACACACTTGACCAATGATAAGGTACCCCTTCTCATATTTTTACAAAGATGACAACAAATAAACGTTATAAGAGACATGGCTGTGAAACATTGCTATCAAATTTTTCGAAATGGATGTAAGTGGTCCCCTAAAACAAGCCAAATGTTCAAATATATATTTCTGAGTTGACCTTGGTCAGACTTGTCTTTAATTCGCTATTTCAGAAGTGAGGACATTCATATCATAACTGGTGGTCTGAGCTAATGTTTGTTTATAATTTTACAATTTTCTCAGGCAGAATTTGGAATTAAGTTTGATAAACTCATGTTTAAACTAATTAATTACATGCTTGTGAACTGTATAGCCGGCTAATTGTCCAGATAGAGTAAATGAACTTTTTTGATATCAATATTTATTTTCGACATGTAGGCGAGTTATACTCAAACTTAATTACTTCACACATTTGTTCTATGTGATTGTAGTTAGACAATGATAATTGACTTTGCAAACTCGCCTTTTAATTTGGTTGTTGGGGCTTGTTTCTATTTAGAAAACTGAACAAATATGGCGACCAATGGAAGTAGAACACTGGGGATGTTTCAAAAACTATATTATCATATTAATTTTTATTTGATTAAAATGGTTTAAAAGTTGAGATGACAGCTTTAAGGAGTTACAGGGTAATAAATAATGCGACAAAAGTTGGTTAAATTGAAACCTTAGAAGCACCTGCTAAAGATTTGGATTATCATATCTCAATTTCTGTCGCAAACCTTTTAAATATTGACTTAACAATGATGTATACCAAATTTAAAAGAAATCCGATCTTTAGTTGATGAGGAGAGGATTTACAAAGTTATACCAAGTTTTGTCCTTTTTGGAGCCCCTATGGGTACTACCTCCTTTTCATTCACAAACATAAAACCCCTAAGAGCAAGTTTCCTGTCAACTTTGGTTCTTGGGAAGTTGTTTCAATTTAAAAGAAAAAGATAGATGGATGACAGATATTGGGTCAAAGGAACAACCCACCTGGTCCTTGGGCCAGGTATGCTAAAAATAAAACAGCTTTATATACACTTTATATATTCTATTTACCAGGGGCAAGTATCAAATGAATCTAGTACCTGCCCATAGGATTTTTTTTAATAAATTGATAAAGTTACTTAAATATCAGTACCAATCATAGGTTAATCATCTTCTGTGTTTTAATTATCATTGTAACAAAATCTTACTATGTGAAAGAGCTTAATAATAACAAATTTAAAGTCAACATATCCATGAAGGACAGGTATTTAAGTGGGTTTTTTTTTTTATTTATTTATTTAAATAATAGAGGGCATCATGTTGACATATTCTTCCAAGTTTTACACTTACCTCTAGCTCCATTTAATTTGTAACTATCATTATTACCTCAAACCCTAAAAAACAATGGACTCTTTTGTAAATCAATGATTTTGGCCAGTCCAAATGTGTCTTTAGGGGTGAACAAGCTAACTAACTATAGTTATATTTGCCAAATATGATAATTTTCGCCAAAACAATATGAAATTCAATTTTATGCCAATATTGACAAAACTAAGCCAATATTAAAAACTGAGTTTTAGTTACATAAGAAAATTGAAATTCAAGTGGGAGCAGTCGCAGTTTTAACTTAAATCAAATGTAAGTCTACATTCATGCATCTTTTCCGCAGAGCATTGATTTTGTTGGTTTTCATAATGGCCTAATTAATTAATAATATGGTCATTACTGACTAATTTCCATATTTGCATAATAATTATGCCTCAGTCCATTGTATTGGCCTGAAGTGAACCCACTGATTAATAACCCTATATTATAACAAATAAATTCTTCACTTGCCTTGTTGGTAGCCAATAAAAAAACCTTTTACTCGAATGATGGACAATAGGGTATCGCAAATTCATTGAAAATTGATGTCAATAAATTTGGGTTTGAAGAAAAATCCAAGAAAATTTAAACCTATAAAAACAATTGACTTCATAGTATCTAATTATTTTGGAGAAATCATACACCCTCGCTTCCACACACAAAATATTATATCTAAAGAACAGAATGTTTATTTTTCTTCAGTGAAACATGTCTTGAAAGACAATCCACTTTATGCTACTGAAATGTGGTCTTTCAAGACAGGTGGTCTCTTAAAAGAGGTTTTATGTAAAGGATTTAACTGCATGGTTTTTGTAATGTCGTCTCTCAAGACAGGTGGTCTCTTTTATTAAAAGAGGTTTTATGTAAAGGATTTAACTGCATGGTTTTTGTAATGTCTTTTCTCAAGACAGGTGGTCTCTTTTATTAAAAGAGGTTTTATGTAAAGGATTTAACTGCATGGTTTTTGTAATGTCTTCTCTCAAGACAGGCGGTCTCTTAAAAGAGGTTTTATGTAAAGGATTTAACTGCATGGTTTTTGTAATGTCTTCTCTCAAGACAGGTGGTCTCTTTTATTAAAAGAGGTTTTATGTAAAGGATTTAACTGCATGGTTTTTGTAATGTCTTCTCTCAAGACAGGCGGTCTCTTAAAAGAGGTTTTATGTAAAGGATTTAACTGCATGGTTTTTGTAATGTCTTCTCTCAAGACAGGTGGTCTCTTTTATTAAAAGAGGTTTTATGTAAAGGATTTAACTGCATAGTTTTTGTAATGTATTCTCTCAAGACAGGTGGTCTTTCACATGAGTGCTCATTCAAGACATGTTCACAGTATATTTAGTCATGTTAAGGACTATATCGGTCCCTGTCACATGATGTGTGGACCGTAACAAAGAAGAGTTCATCACATTTTCAGATAGAAAAGTTAAGTGACAGATAAAATAATTTTTTATCCCTTCCTCTTCCATGCATTTTATTTCTCTCTCCATATATCTCACAAGACAATCAATGACTTAGGCCATGATTTATCACTTTATAAAATTGATTTCAGAAATTATGTAGCTATTATAATCTGTGGCTAAATAATAAATCCGGTTTTATAATTCAGTTGCTGTAAACATAATTAATGACCAAGTCAAGATTTCGATCTTTGGGAGAGCAAGTAATGTCCAAAAGCTGTACACAGATTTCATCAATTGTTTTGCTATCAATGATGCCTGTTGATCTAAGGAGAATTTAGGACTTAATTTTTCTTGAAATTAATAGTAAAAGATAATATAGTAGTCCATAAGATTCTCTGTTCTCTTCTTTTCCCTGATTCTCTGAATAACATCTCCAAGTATATGATTTAACTAACATATTTCCCGAGCCAAATGTCATAATTGAAAATATAGTTATGTCTTAGAAAAGCCATAATGGGCTAAGCCAACCATAATTTAGTACTAGCTGGAACAAATATTACCTACAACTGTTTACTGATAAGTCTCAAGAATTATTCATATGGAACTCACAGGTTGTGCCTTTTCACTATCATGTGACAATGTCATGTGACCATATCATATTCACTGCCTGGATTCTCTATGATCAAAAGAGCAAAATTCCAATGTTTTACATAAAATTATCTAATCTAATCTAATCTGCTTACATGTCAAAATTTGAAAATTCAGTATATTACAAAAAAACATTCACTTTCAAATATCAAATGTTAAATTAATCAACTTTAACTTTGTCTTGGATTTTGATTTAGATCAGCAGGTCCAATTGAGCTAACACAAGAAATAAAAAAAAATGTCTCCTGGCAAAATGCCATTAATCCCCCCCCACCCTCCCAATAAATAAAACCCAATAAGATTGTTTATCTGACCTAATAAAAGTGTGCATTACCTAATAACACAAACAATGACAACTAAACACCAAACCTACAGAGTGACAATATCACATAGTAACTAAATCACTATTATGTCTCTGTTCATCTGCATCTCTCTTTCTCAATATGGAGATTTGACAAAGGGAAGGTGCCAACTTTAATAATGAACCAATTTAAATCGAGGAATATGCACCAGTAGTTCTTTTCTAAATCAGCAAATGGGAAAAAAAGTATTGTTCTTTCTCCAAAAAAACAAATCAAACACTTTCTACAGAATTCAAATTTTCATACATCAAATATCACATGTAGTTTTATACTTGTAACAGATGGTTAAAATGGTACATTGATGACCCAAGTCCCCGCCCTACAAACAATAACTGTGACCCTGGGGTCAGATTTCACACTTTTGTTGCCTTGACCATGTTAACCATGATAACCCAGAAGTACTTCACAACAAATCAGCAAGGTGCCTGTAGAGAAGAAGTGGAAGATGTTGAGATCCTTATATATAATACACAATCTTATAACAAAGGATGGCAGCAGATTGCAATAGATGTGACTCAGGTGACCTAAAAACATTGACAGGAAGTAAAGATTGGCTTTAGATCACAGATTCGAGTACTTTCCACATTACTTAAGTAGGACAAATATCACAAGCAAAATCAGGCCGCCTTCTGTGAAATTTAAGAAAATGTCTTAGCAACACAATTGGAAACTTTAAAGCAAATTTGTGTCAATTGGGAATAACAGTTTGAAGACATGTAAATTTAAATGTAATTAAATCTCTTTTGTAAATATACTTTCCCGAGCATAAATATAATTTTCATAACGGTTACAGTCTGTACATCATACTGGAAATTTCTTCCATCAAATTGGGAAAAAATACATGTACATGAATTTTACATTGGGAACGGATCCAAATTTCAGCACCGTGAAAACTACAAAAGTCTGAGGATGAACCAATTCTACAATCGTTAGGTCACATTCATCAATTACATTGGCAAACCAGAGGATGGACAGTATTGGTCTATAAACACACATAGCAGGGTTCGAAATTAGCAGTAGTTTACCAGGCTGAGACTCCGTTACTTTTGCAGCGGACTAGTCAAGGTTGTGCTTCATCTAGCTTAGACGACTAGTAGAAAATCTGTGTAAACATTAGAGAGTAATAGACAGGAAAGGTGATTAATGAAAGTGTGACCCAGTCAGCCACTTAAATTTTTCTAAACTCAAACTATGATAATCAAGAGTTGCTTTGACTCATGAGAATGTAAAAACACAAAGACCATATTTGACCCATGTCCTATAAGTGCCCCTTGCCTTTTTCTAGCTGGTTGACAAGGAGATGTGGACCTGAAAAACCTTAGGTAACAATTTATCTGTAGCCCCCAGCAACAGAAGAATGTTGATGTGTCCTTGGTAATAACTACAACGACTTTACCGCTGTGCCTTATAAAAAATTAACTGTTTTACATCAGTTTGATTATTAATTGTTCCCATTAAGTGCCCATCTCTTTTTTCCTGATTTTTGTAGCACCCTGGGCACTTAATGGGTCGAATATGGTATAGATATTAGTAAATATAAATATTAAGTAAAACTGCCAATTTGGTCATTCTGGTTCCAATTTGGTAATTTGTTCACTATGGAGCTAGTGAATTTGTCATAGAACTAGTAAAATTTGTTTCTAACTTGTCCAAATGACTAGTGAGACAGAAATGCTAAATTTGACCCCTGTCATAGACATGGGATTAAATCACTTACTGTCCTCGTCACATTATCCTTATTAACATCTTCTGTCTTAGTGAAAGAAATTAATTGCTCCGCAGGATAAATGCTATCTCAATGGAACTATAATAAATATATTGAACAAAAAAAATAATTTGTCAATATGCTGGCAACATTTCGAGGTGCAACTTTCCCCCTTCTTCAGGCCAATGTTTGTTTTATACCCATATTGCAATGCCCACAATATGAATAAAGAAAATGTATAGTGTGTGTGTGTGTGCACGCACGATACATATATCTATATATTAGTAAATTATATGTACCTTTTTGTATCTAAATATTTGTTTACATGTATTCTATTTCATAAATTTGAATGTGTCGGTTGCGTTCGTTTGTTTGTTTTTATTTTTTTTTATTTTTGTTTGTTTTTAGTTTTTTTATTTATATCTATCTAGATCTATCAGTAAAAAATCATTTATATAGGCCTACATTGTCATGTGTTCATATTTTAATTCTGTTTCATAAAAACGTTCCTGTTACATTTTATTGTATGTCAAATAGATTTATATGTATCAGAAAATTTAGTGCGTTGCCGGGCCTTCAAATTTTCAGTCCCAGAGATGACACTGTGGTGAACAAAAAATAATCTGTGCGAACAGAATAATTTTCTCAATTATTACTCTGGTCGCACGGAATAATTTTATTTTTTTAATTATTTAATTTTTTTCCTCTCAATAATTATTCCGATTGAACAGAATAATTTTTTTCACTACTATATCACATCCCAGGCTCCGCTCTGTTCAGAAAATTTTATTCTATTTTTTTTTCAGTTTAGGGATATAATATCTAGATCCTCTACTAATAATTTTGTTAATTTGAAAATGAGTATGTGACTACATGTAGTCGTGTACTCATTTTCTATTTACCAAAATTGGAACTGAATAAGTGAGAATGTTGTATTAACTCTGATTTTTCGCCCTTGTTTGTCACCGTGGTCCTTAATATTATCAATGAATAGCTGCTATTTGGTAATTAATCTTCACATATGGATATTTTTGACTTCTATCCCTTTCACGATGTGGCCAATGTTTTAATACATTCTTCAGTTCATTTGGAACTCCCCTAATTTAAGCTTGGATCCATCTATTACATGACGTCAGAGTGCACAACTTTTAGAATGCCATGATTTTGCACAGATATAAACAACAGTGGCAGGGGTACCAAATATTAATTTTCATGATTACTGATGTATTAAATGATTACAAAAGGTATGCAAATAATTTCTTATTACGACAGTTTACTTGATATTTTTGTGTCGCTTTCTTTGAGACAAATGCGGAAATAAAAAAATAATCGTGACTATCCCGATTCATGGTTGATGTGGCAAGGACAGTAATTCTTAACTTGCTGCTTTACATCTAACAGCAGACCTTGATAACAACATTTTCTAAATTTGATATCCAACATCGACAAGAACTATCAATACATCCACACACTTGTCTGTGCAGCAATTTTTAAGGTACTTTGTCAAAGAATGTAGGCTTTTCTAAATCTAAAAACCCCAAAATTTCTAGGCATCTAATAAAGCTGCATCTGGAAAATTAATAAATTTGTATACTTACCTGATGGTCAACTTGACTCAGTTATGGTTAAATTTCACAATATTGTCTTAACAATGTAAAAAAACGTTACAAGAAGGGCTGGTCTAATGGCAGTCACACAGCAAGATGGTACTGCATCAGTCTCAATATGTGATAGAAATGTTTCCAAGAGAAATGCTTTAATCCATTCACAGTTATCACTACTCTGTTTCACAACAACAGTCCCTGTCCTGTGTTAGTGCACCAAAATGTTTATATTGAAAACCAAAATGAAAATTGAAATACTATCTGATTTTTGTGACAAAAAATCATGAATATGGCTAAAATTAGTCAATTAATATCTATGCTGTTTTATCCAGAACTTGAAAGGTACCAGCATGTACAAAACTTTTTTTTTAAAAATAAATTAAAAAATTGTGAAAGGTATTTGAAATACTGGGGATAATGAATATTAATAACATTTATCAAAATTTTTTAGATGAAAATATCTACATATAAAATTAAAATGTACTGGTAATTTTGTAGTCATTTTCATAAAAAATATATTCACATATGTAATTTATTTGTGTGTGTGTGTGTGTGTGTGTGTGTGTGTGAGAGAGAGAGAGAGAGAGAGAGAGAGAGAGAGAGAGAGAGAGAGAGAGAGAGAGAGAGAGAGAGAGAGAGAGAGAGAGAGAGAGAGAGAGAGAGAGAGAGAGAGAGAGAGAGAGAGAGAGAGAGATCTGTAATGGATTTGTGATACTACGAAAAAGAGAAAAACAGACAGAGAGAAAGAGAAGTTAAAGAGAAAGATGACAAGATCTAACAAGCATCCTGAGCACATAAAAGTCACTCAGCTTATTTCACACAAAGTTACATTTGTAAATATGAGAACATCTGGTTAATACCCAAGCTACCCAAATTTTATGTAAGTATACAGTACATTTTCAAAATAGGATTTGAAGAACACAATACAATTGTGAGTATACAGTACGTACCTAAGTTTTACCTACCAAAGAGTTAAGATAGATAAGGTCTATTTTAGCGAGCCAAAATAAGCCCCAATTCCCAATGTTTAAAAAATGCATTTTTTCCCAATTTGCAGTCAAAAAAAAAATTCCCAGTTACAGTCAAATAACAAAAAATTTGAAGAGATTTTTGTATTATCAGAGTTTTGTGTATTTTTTTAGATTTCCCAATTTCAATAAAATGTTGCTAAAGTTCCCAATGAAGAAAGCCTAGGTTCATTACCAAGAGTGTGGAAAATATAGCACGCCCTCAGAGGAGACCTACAGTACAAGCCTAGATTAGTTATATCTATCAAATATATCACACACTCTCAGGAGATACGTACCCACCCAGTTGTCAGTAAATAGTACAAACCTAGATAAGTTATATCTATCAAATATATCACACACTCTCAGGAGATATGTACCCCACCCAGTTGTCAGTAAACAGTACAAACCTAGATAAGTTATATCTATCAAATATATCACCATACCATCAGAAGATATGTACCCACCCAGTTGTTAGTAAACAGTACAAACCTAGATAAGTTATATCTATCAAATATATCACCATACCATCACGAGATATGTACCCACCCAGTTGTCAGTACACAGTACAAACCTAGATAAGTCATATCTATCAGATATATCACACACTCTCTGGAGATACGTACCCCACCCAGTTGTCAGTAAACAGTACAAACCTAGATAAGTTATATCTATCAAATATATCACACACTCTCAGGAGATATGTACCCACCCAGTTGTCAGTAAACAGTACAAACCTAGATAAGTTATATCTATCAAATATATCACCATACCATCAGGAGATATGTACCCACCCAGTTGTCAGTAAACAGTACAAACCTTGATATGTCATATCTATCAGATATATCACACACTCTCTGGAGATATGTACCCACCCAGTTGTCAGTACACAGTACAAACCTAGATAAGTTATATCTATCAGATATATCACACACTCTCTGGAGATACGTACCCACCCAGTTGTCAGTAAACAGTACAAACCTAGATAAGTTATATCTATCAGATATATCACACACTCTCTGGAGATACGTACCCCACCCAGTTGTCAGTACACAGTACAAACCTAGATAAGTTATATCTATCAGATATATCACACACTCTCTGGAGATACGTACCCACCCAGTTGTCAGTAAACAGTACAAACCTAGATAAGTTATATCTATCAAATATATCACCATACCATCACGAGATATGTACCCACCCAGTTGTCAGTACACAGTACAAACCTAGATAAGTCATATCTATCAGATATATCACACACTCTCTGGAGATACGTACCCACCCAGTTGTCAGTACACAGTACAAACCTAGATAAGTTATATCTATCAGATATATCACACACTCTCAGGAGATACGTACCCACCCAGTTGTCAGTAAACAGTACAAACCTAGATAAGTTATATCTATCAGATATATCACACACTCTCTGGAGATACGTACCCACCCAGTTGTCAGTACACAGTACAAACCTAGATAAGTTATATCTATCAGATATATCACGTACCTAGGGCCAGTGATTTTCTGCAATCGCGGGATCGCGGAATAGGCAATCTGATACGGAATTTGCGTTTCTGAAAAATCTTTAAAAATTCCAACATGAGGTAGAATTTATTAAAGTGTGAACTAGTGTGCCTTTTTCGTGATTTATAAACTTCATTTACTTTGTTTATTTACAATATTTCATTACATAATTTTACATCAGTTAATATTTCGTCCGGTAGATCTATTAGCCAGATACACTGTAATCTGACATTTAGGCCTACATCCAAAGATAAGGGAAATCATTTCCATTGTCGTAACATCAGTACTGACTGACATCTGCATTCTTCTAAAACAAAAACAGCTTTAATTTGATATATTGAATTAGGTTTTAATAATGTTTAGTTCAATTTCTTAATATATTTACCAATTTTTATAATTTATCATAGTAAGATTTCACAGTTTATAATCCATCCTAACTTTTTACGACATACCGCTCAATTGACAGCCGGTTTTTGTTACCAACACAAACACATGTTAACATTGTGACGTTTTTGACAGGGAGCTACGATGGCTAACGGCACATGTATGAAAATTTGCTCTCTCATTTAAAAAAATGAATACATCAGCACAGGGTTAATAAGTTTCCATTGGATTTTTATGAGGATGGCAACCATAAATTTTGCAAATTTAGTCAGCATAGTATAGATTACGTTAGTGTTGATACAAATAATTAAATCAAATGACTATGAAAATAAAATACATGTACATGTATGATGTAAATCTACTTTATAAGTTTATTTAAAGTAAAAAAAACCGAATAAAACATCAAAACCTTGTTCTATTAGTCAGGTGATAAATTTAAGTAAAAATTAGTAATTAGAAAATAAAATTTGCAACAAAACTTGTCTGTATTGTTAAATATTTTTCATCTGAAGTATGCTTTTAGTTCTTTTTCTTATGAAAAAAAAAACCGAATTCATCAAAACTGAAAACAGAATTAAAGCAAATCTGAAACGGAGAATCACTGGCCCTACATACCCTCTGAGAAATGTACTTACCCTAGATGTCAGTAAACAGTACAAACCTAGATAAGTTAGATCTATCAGTTATTTCACACACCCTCAGATCTAGATGTCAGTGAACAATACAAACCTAGATAAGTTAGATCTATCAGTTATTTCACACACCCTCAGATAAATGTACTCATCCAAGATATCAGTAAACAGTAAGAACCTAGATAAGCTATATCTATCAGTTATTTCACACACCCTCAGAAAAATGTACTCACCCTAGATATCAGTAAACAGTAAGAACCTAGATAAGCTATATCTATCAGTTATTTCACACACCCTCAGATAAATGTACTCACCCTAGATGTCAGTAAACAGTAAGAACCTAGATAAGTTAGATCTATCACACACCCTCAGATAAATGAACTTACCCTAGATGTCAGTAAACAGCAAGAACCTAGATAAGCTATATCTATCAGACATATCACACCCTCAGATAAATGTACTCACCCTAGATGTCAGTAAACAGTACAAACCTAGATAAGCTATATCTATCAAATATATGGCATGTACCTAGCACAAAGTGAGTATACTGCAACCATCTACTCTCTTTTAACCGATACCCCTTGGGTAAGAAAATTGTATTAAGTAGTAATTAGCAAATCTAATGGTGGACTGTTATATAGGCTAAGGTCTATATCTGATAAACTACAAGTTTTAAAAGAGTTAATTAAGTTGTGACAACACATAGATTTACTGTCAATTTCACAGCCATTCATTTTTATATAAAATTAAAGAGTCAACAGAAAGGACTGTTGCATCATTGTGATAAGACTTTGCCAGCCCTTAAACCTTGTAAAATGTAGAAATAATTAGTTTATAACTAGTGCCAGCACTTTAACACTCCCTATAGTTTCTCATCTTTGTTTACTTTGGCTGGGTATTGCCATATTTCCCAATTTTGCAGAAAAATCTGTTGCAACAAATTGATTAATAATTATGTATGGAATGACTACATTGAAGATGACTTTTATAAAGAATAGATAAAATTTCAAATGAAGATCAAAGGCATGTAAAGTTATAAAAGCTGTATATCACACACTGATATATTGTGCATTTGATTTCAGAAATTTTGAAAATGGCTTTTATGTTGATCATTTTTAGTGTATTAAATGTCAGCATCAACAAAACGACAAGATGCCCTAGAGGGCCTCAATCGCTCACCTGAGAACCATCTACAAAATGTGGATTGACAACTAAGAAGAATATGTTGGCTGATCTGGCCAAGAAACACCAAAAAAAAAACAAAACAGTTTTAAGAAAATTCATAAAAATATCTAAAAAATAACAATTCAGCCAAATTTGTAAACAAAAACATTTCTTCACCTATATACAAGTAAAATACATGAAATGAATGCATCATGGTGAATACAATCAGAGATTATCCCAAAAAATCATACAAAAAGGTCAAAGGCTTAAAAGACCTCCAAAATGTGTCAAAAATTAATTTTTCAATTTTTATGAAAAATACAAACTTGAATCATACATTCTAGTTGATCACTAAGAAACAATCCACTTTTCAATTCATGCAGTGATTCTAGAGTAGAAAATTTCAAAGAGGGGTATCTTGTGCAACTTATTTTACCCCATTCCAGATCCACCACTGGGCCAATCTGTTCCAAAAATACAAACTTTGCTTCCTAACATATTCCAATCAGTGGTGTTAGAGAAAACGTAAAAAATGTTAAAAGTTTACAGACGGATGCTGGACAGGGAGCAATGACAGTAGCTCAGGTGAGCTAAAAAGTAATAGCTATGCAGTGCTGGCATTAATTTCTGTTTTCTAATCTGTAATTTCATACATTTTACTTTTTTGACTTTGTTATGAATAGCATTGATCTACCACCCTTTTTGGATCAATATATCATATATCAAGAATCTTGTATTTTGTGTAGACCAGTTTTCTTTACTTTCAATGGTTAAAGATGCATTTAGCTTTGTTTACTAAAAAAATTATTTAAATTTTTTCTAATTTTACTACTTGAATTGATGTACAATAACAAATAAGAACTATTCACAAGTATAAAAAAAATCTCAGTTTTCTATATATTTTAACATTACATAAGTATTGCTTGTTGACTGGCTGGAGTAAAGCAAATTAAATCTGAGAAAAGTGCGTTGTTGTTCCCGTATAACTGGCATTGCTACCTCACAAGCCCTTTGACCTTACAATGGAGAAGGAACTACTTTCACGGCACTGCTTACATGCATACAACACGCTTTAGTCTGTAAAGTGAAAACATAATAAACCTTCCGCTTTATATTCATGTTTTTATAATATTAATTGTATTATCCCAGATATGGTAGAGATATTGAAGTATTTTATATAATTTATTTAACCTTTCTGTTGAGGTCTGTTCAAGGGGTTACTATATAACCCATTCTGTGCCCCATATTGCATCATATTCACTATGTACTGGGGCATACAATTGGTTTCCCACAGGGTGATTACAGAAGATGTATTCAGCATGTTTCAAAATACATTAAAATAAAGACCATTGAAAACCCTGTCATGACACAGACGTGTTAACTAGGTCTCTGCTGTGGTCATCAATTTATTTACTGTGTTAAAACATACTTCACTGTGTTAAATTTATTTACTTCAGCATATTTCAGCATGCTGTGGTCATCAATTTATTTACTGTGTTAAAACATATTTCAGCATGCTGTGGTCATCAATTTATTTACTGTGTTAAAACATATTTCAGCATGCTGTGGTCATCAATTTATTTACTGTGTTAAAACATACTTCAGCATGCTGTGGTCATCAATTTATTTACTGTGTTAAAACATACTTCAGCATCCACTGGACATCAATTTATTTACTGTGTTAAAACATACTTCAGCATCCACAGGACATCAATTTATTTACTGTCTTAAAACATATTTCAGCATGCTGTGGTCATCAATTTATTTACTGTGTTAAAACATATTTCAGCATGCTGTGGTCATCAATTTATTTACTGTGTTAAAACATACTTCAGCATCCACTGGACATCGTGTTGACCGTTGTCTTTATTTGATTAGCATTAGACGTGGAGCAGTCATGTCGCAGGACATACATATTTCATTCGGCCTGCGCCACACATGTCAAAGACAATATTATTAGGAGTGACTTGTATTAAACCCATTTGTTACATAGATGATGAAAGGAGAACCATTTTGGCATGTAGCTGAATTTCCCGAAAATGCCAGACTCAGGTGTGAGTGTATCTATTCTGTCTACAAGCCCATATACACAAAATTCTTAGTCAGAACACAACAGAAGAAGTGCAGTCTCACTTTATATAATAGTCATATTTGAGTATAATATGCAACCATTACAGTAGGTTGACCCTAAGTCCTTACTAATCTGACTAAAACATTATAAGAGGTTGATCCTAAATCCTTGATAATCTGACAAAACCATTACAAGAAGTTGATCCTAATTCCTTATCATTTTGAGTGAAGCAGTATATATGAGGTGACACCAACTCCTCATCAATTTGAGTGAAGCAGTATATATGAGGTGACACCAACTCCTCATCAATTTGAGTGAAGCAGTAAATATGAGGTGACACCTATTCCTTATCAATTTGAGTAAAGCAGTATATATGAGGTGACACCAATTCCTCATCATTTTGAGTGAAGCAGTATATATGAGGTGACAGCAACTCCTCATCAATTTGAGTGAAGCAGTATATATGAGGTAACACCTATCCCTCATCATTTTGAGTGAAGCAGTATATATGAGGTGACACCAACTCCTCATCAATTTGAGTGAAGCAGTATATATGAGGTGACACCTATCCCTTATCATTTTGAGTGAAGCAGTATATATGAGGTGACACCAACTCCTCATCATTTTGAGTGAAGCAGTATATATGAGGTGACACCAACTCCTCATCATTTTGAGTGAAGCAGTATATATGAGGTGACACCTATCCCTTATCATTTTGAGTGAAGCAGTATATATGAGGTGACACCAACTCCTCATCATTTTGAGTGAGGCAGTATATATGAGGTAACACCAACTCCTCATCATTTTGAGTGAGGCAGTATATATGAGGTGACACCAATTCCTTATTTTTACTGAAGTACTCCATGCAGTCATCAACTGAATCCTAATCATTATGACTGAAGCATTCCAAGCAGTTGACATGGATTCCTGATCATTTGGACTGAAGCAGTTGACAACAAATTCCTACTATCCGGCAACTATGCAATGAAATTATAGTGTATAATGAAGGCTTGAATGGCTGAAAGAAGTTGTCTAATAATTAAAATGTTATCTCATCATAATCTACACAAATGATTGAGCCAAAATTATACAAATAGAGAAGGCTGGTCATTCACAATGTTATAGCGATGTTGTCCACTGTGGAGGGAATTCCTGTGTGTACTCAATGACACAGTTAAGGACAGTTCCAATTCAACAGGTACGCAATGTACTATCGATTGCAAAAGCATTTTCATGACTCTGCTTTAAGGACATACAGTCTGAGTCAGAGTCAATGTAAAGCTTTTTGTATATTTGCCATCACTCTGAGAATAAACATACAGTAGAACTTTGGTGAGTCAAACTTCTATGAGTCGAATTTCTCGATGTTTCGAACTATTCACAAAGTCCTGAATAATTTTGTCACTTAACGCTATATATGTATGTATGTATGTATGTATGTATGTATGTATATATATATATATATATATATATATATATATATATATATATATATATATATATATATATATATATATATATATATATATATATATAGGGTTAGGGTTAGGGTTAGGGTATATATATATATATATATATTATAATTCAAATTTTTATGAGTCCAATTTATTGATGTTTCAAATAAATTTTGGGGCCCATTTCTATAAAAACAACAAAAATTCCTACATATAAATCGAAGTCAAAATTTTAGTACTATGACAGTTCATGTCTTAAATGGTTTTGAAGCAGTCATATATATACCTTTTAGAACCTGTAAAACTAAAAACTTATGGTTCTACATTACCATCCATGAGCTGAAGTCTCGATGTTTCGAACTTTTCCAGGTGGGTCCTTGAACTTTGACTCATCAAAGTTGTACTATATTTTGTAAAACAACATACAGTTGAACCCAATTATATTGAACCCTGTTACACTGAAATTCCACTCCAACTGAAATTATTTAGATTCATTTTAAAAATTATAACAAGTTTATTTTGAAACCCCTGTTTATTTGAAAGGCAAGTTCATCCTGCTTTGATTTCAATAAATCCAGGTTCCACTGTTTTATGATAAAAAGTATTACCTGAATTGTTCTTCGCATCACAGGATTGTATTTGTTGCTGTTGCGTTGGTGGTTGGGGTACAGGAGGTGGCACAAATTGTGGCACTGTGGATCCTCGCATTTCCTGTAACAATCAACAATAGTCAGCTTCAAGCATTATATTAAACATTTGAACCTACTGTATAGTTGCTTTTATTCGTGGGTGATTTAATTTCGCTATATTTGCGTTCAAAGAAAATACTGCTAAATTAAATACCAATGAATAAAATACCTTACACTTATGAAGTATCAGAAAGACAATTCATAACTAATCTTGCACGAAATTTAATACCAGTGAATATGTTCCATTCAGAAAATCATGAAATTTTCTCTCTGTGAAATTAAACACCTATACAGTATTGTTTTCATTTAAACTTGTTTTCCAGTCATTAGATCATTTCTCAGCAAATTCTTAGTTTTTCAAGATTCACATGGTCTTGTCCGTGTCATATAATCTTATAAGTAGCAATCATTGTCATATGTCAATACATCTTTAGCTCTCATCAATATCAATTGTCTAAAGTCAACAGTCATTTTTTACCCTTTATATGAGTTTGTGACCATTATAATCTGTTTTTCTCCGTACATTGACCGTAGCTGTCAAAAACCATACATAAAGCATTGTAGTGTTTGAACCCTATTCTGATTATGATTTAAAATTTAGTCAATAAGTCTATATAAATAAAAATTATCAATACTAGTTTTTAATTTCATAGCAACAGATTGTACTACAATTAAAGAATGTTTTTACCGCAGCAGTCTACATACAAAAAACTTAAAATATAAAAAAAATTAAGACTTTTGGTAAATCAAAAAGTAAAAATATCATATATATATATACTGTGACCACTTACTCTAGCAAGGGCCACTCACAACAAATTCATTTTTGATTGGTCATAATTGATTTCCTGACCCTTTACTATGTACAGTAAATGTAAAATGATGGAAACAGAATATTGAACATATGTGAGAAATACATATACATTACACACAAGAGATTATATGTACATTTTAGCCAACAACAGGCTATTCTCTGTCATGCAAATGAATAAATGTAAGTTCTGTGTTGTGTATATATATAACTTACATGGACCAAAACTGATAACGAGAA
The DNA here is from genome assembly GCA_030159075.1 of Atrina japonica. Taxonomy (NCBI): domain Eukaryota; kingdom Metazoa; phylum Mollusca; class Bivalvia; order Pterioida; family Pinnidae; genus Atrina; species Atrina japonica. Next base: position 368,037 of record BROG01000558.1, read on the forward strand.
ACATGGTCTGCAAAGATGAAAATTATAACAATATTTGGAGATTGTTGTCACTAACCTAATAATTCTATATTACTTTATATCAGAACACATGGTTTTTGAATTAGGTATATACTGGCCAATATATGAATGTAAGGGTCTACCCTGTAATATCCTGAAAGTGTAGGTTTATAACTAGAAGTTTAAAATAATCTTATTTAAAAACAGTTCCGATAAAAGGATAAAGTACGTTTTGGCAGATATTTCTCTCAAAAAAATTCTATAATAAGATGTTTCTGTAAAGATGAAAAGTATTATTCAGAATCTAAATAATTTTTGGAAAACTTATTATTTTACATGTAAAGTGATATGGAAATTTGGAGGGGACAAGAGGCCCAATGGGCCTTAACAGTCACCTGAATAAAATAATATCAAGATTTGACCCTTATTGATCCTATCACAGTTTCATTCACAAACTTTATGCAGCTTCACATTGGGATGCTACATGCCGAGTGTGGTTAAAAATGACCCACTGGTTCTTGAGAATAAATAAAAAATGTGTCAAAGTTAATGATGTATGACATACAATGACAGACAAAAGATGATCACAATAGGTCACCCTGAGCCTTTGGCTCAAATGACTTTAAAAAGGTAGTCAACTGTAAATAAAATGTAAACAACAATTTACACTGTAAAATAGTAAACCAACATGCCAATACACCTACTACAGTATGAAATTAAGGTAGTAAATAATGAAAGCCTGTATAAAATTTTAGACCATTAAATGTGTGCACATATATTTATCAAAGTTGAATGAATCTATAAAATGCAAAAGCTGGCATGCATGCGCATGTATATTATCTAATTTGTGACTTGCGTGTATTCAACATGCTGCCAATGTAAACAAAATCAGTTTCATGTGTAGTCCTGTCTTGATGCAAATTTGATAAGTTATTTTTACTGACTTATCCAATCAGGAATTGTTTTATCTTGTTATTTCCATACGATTAATGGCAAATCATAATGCTGGAGCATTGTGACATGATTTGTAATGGTTCATTCATAACAAAGACTGTCAAAGTCATTACAAAACAACCCACAGTTTCGTACTGACACGTAATATTGAGAGTGATGATTATATACTTCGGCCCAAATAATACCAAAACAGAGCTAAACTATATGTGAAACATGTTTGGTGCCAAATTCATACCAAAGAAGTATTTACCATTCTTGAAGCCCATATCTGGAATGCCACAATTATGGTAGAACAAAATATTGCCATTAGAAAATACTTTGCTCAATAGATTTATAGGTAGTAAGTCATTAGACCTTATATACCTGCCACCTCCCTCATTTTCAGAGGTTAATTACTCCAAGATACTCTAAACTATACTTTCTTATGTAACTTGTGTCGTTATACCACTCTCAAGCCATTGTATATACGAAGCTGTAGTTAATTAACCAACAGGACTGACTAAATATCATTGGCTGAGAAATTAAACTTTGACCCTGCACTACTACTGTAATGAAAAAAAAAAGGCTGACTCAAAACTCTTTGTACACTATATTGTAAATAACTAACAGTACATAGTAAAATAACTTTTACAACATCAAGTTGCATCAGGACCGTAGTCGGTGGTCAAACAAGTCAAAGGTAGTAATGTTATATAAGTAACCTCACGCGATCATGTGAGTCTGAGCCTGATGGTGATTAGACATGAAGTAGTATGCTCCATACAACTCAAATTAGATAATCAACTAACATCATACTGCAACAGTAAAATATTGTTTGTTTATTGTTGTTTAACGTCCCACTCAAGAATCTTTCACTCATTTGGAGACGACATCAAATGCCGGTGAAGGGCTTCAAATTTTGGCCTATGCTCGACACTTATGGCCATTGAGCATTGAGGGTTCTTTAACGTGCCAACACCTACTGTGACACAGGACCTCGGTTTCAGGAAACCAACCTTCCGCCTGCTGGACTTGAACTCACGACCTTACGATCAGGAGTCGAGCGCCCTATTGACCGAGCCAGGATGGCTCTACAGTAAAATAACTTTTACAATACATTAACAAACTTCAATACACATACAAAATACCCTATTCTACATTGTAAATAACTAACAATACACAGTAAAATAACTTTAACAACATATTAAAAACTTCAATACAGATAACAAATACCCATTACCATTAATAACTACATGATACACTATAACAAACAACTTATCGCAGAACAAGAACAAAATGACGGTGAAATAAATACACAGTAAAACAATTTACTATTATATCACCATCACCTACCACAATAAAAGAAAAAAATACCAGTAAACATACTAATCATCACTATCATTTTAGGTAAAAAAAAAATCTGAAAAATGGATGTAAGAAAATATCATTTTCTTTTTTTTAGGTTGTCAATTTAGGTACAAAAGCAAGTCATGAGTTACATTTCAGCACTGACTGTCAATGTTGTTCCTACCTTTAGTATCTGTACCTATCCTATATGCAGAGTAAAACTGAAATCTGTTATAAGGTACAGAGCTACAGAATGTATATCAGAGCTAGGTTTAAAGTATATAATACATTTTTGATAATACACTTCATTGATTTCCTTCCGACTTTCAACTTAACAATCAATGGAAAATCAAATTAGGTTGGGAACAGATGCTACCAGCATTTCCCCACACACCACAAGATATATGTGATGAATCTGGAAACAATAGATTTGTTGGTTATCCTCAACACAAAGAAAATATAATGGACATGACATGTGTCATCAGGGATTTAGGTGTTCTATATTTTTCACCTTCAGGTATTCACCCCAAAACAAGATACACTGAATGTCCTGGGAAGAGATTACAAACATGCTTTGAGTGGCACCTATAAATATGACAACAGGACCTACCCTGTATACACAAATAATCCCCATAAAGATAAAAAAAATAAGACTGGAAATATTTTATTACAATGCTGTGGAAAAAATCAATTAACTCCTACATAAAACTTTAAAAGTTCAGAAATTTATACAAGTATGATCACGAGTAAAGTTAGTGCTGGACCTTCATGGCCCAGCTTATTTGATGGAAATGCAGTGATTGTATTGCTGGACTAGATGATAACACAGGTGAGAAAAATAGCATGAAAAACAGTGATCCAATATAAACCAAGCAATTGACAATCTTAAAAATTATCCACAAATGAAAGGGGTATAAATAACAGTAAAATGTGTATTGCTTGGAGTAAGAAGATAATGTACTCAAAAAGCAGATTTTTGACTGAAAAATAAACTGGGACAAAAAGCATTGTTAACATCTATGTACTATGTGATGGGCTAGACCAGAGACCATACAATCAAATATTGTTTCAAATAACAAAGAAGTTTCAAGTGAATTTCCAGTCCTATGATAAACTTAGATCAAATTTAATTGTGAACTCGGTTGACAGGCAAAGTTCACTGGTAATAACCAGAAATCATTTAAAATTTTTTGTATCTTACATTCTTACAGAGAAAGTAGTTCAACAGAAGGAGGTTGAATTTCCAATCTCTGCTAGTCTCCTGCTGGTGGCCATCTTTGATGAATGATTGGCACCAAAGTAACAAAACTTGGTCAGCACCTTGTAAGGAACATTTATGCCATATTTGGTTTCAATCCATTCACTGGTTTTCCAGATGAAGTTCAAAATGTGAAATGTTAATGGGCAGACATGGTCAACTAGCTAAAAAGCATCATATCCTATATTTGGTGAAATTGGTTTTAATTCAAAATTGCTGCAATCAACTGAATAATTGTTGAATGTGATGCTAAATAACATTTAAACAAAATCAATTGACCAAGTAGGTTTTTTTATATCATTTTTAAGATCAAACAATCAGGGACTAAAGTTTATACTTTGTTCTTTGATGAAAGCAATCTTGAAATTTTAATTTGTTAAAGCCCCTATGTGGCCAAAATCTTATTTTGGGTTTATCCGCCCTTATGGAGGAGATAACTCTGTGGATTCATCTCTTTTATCTTTCAACAAGGCATCACAAGTGATACTAATTACCTTGCAATGGAAATATTGTATAATACCTGTATACTGGAATGATATTTGGGAGAACTAACAACTTTTATGTAAAGGTCGAGGGCAACTGGCAAATGTTCAGGAAAAAATGAAGTTGACAGACTGTCAAAGAAATCTGAGTGAAATAAATGAGCACTCGTTCGAAATCTTGTCATACAAACCACTTGTGACCAGTTTTGTTTAACATAATAGGACATAGACTTCCGTTGAAAAAATGTTGATAGTTCCATTAAATTTTGTTGAGAAATAAAGCCACCAGAGCTCTTACACAAAAATTAAGTGAAAGGAAGAAATCAAGGGTTAATTGTAACAGGATCCTGATACATGATGTCCCTTAACGGTGGAACAAGCATTTATTACATACCAACGTGCAATTGTTCTTTACAGGTTTTTAGGAATAAAAGCCATAAGGCTGAAATCGCAATTGATGATACCAGTTCCAAATTTCAACAAAATCAGACAATGTTGGTATTTGACCAAACAGAAGCCCCATTTTGCCATTGGCAGCATAAAAACAATACCAATAAAATTGCAATCTTTTGATACCCATAGATTCCAAATTTTATCAAAATCTGACACTGTTGAAATGAACATTCAGAAGCCTTGGTTTACCATAGACAGCAACGAAATCCATATCATTGAAATGCAATCCCTTAATACCCATAAATTCCCAATTTCATTACAATCGGAAAATGTTGAAATTTCGACTAATCAGAAACATCAGTTTTCCATTGATGGCAACGAAACCCATATCATTGAAATCACAATCCCTTAATATGAATTCCAAATTTCATCCAATTCAATCAATCAGAACCCTTGGTTTGCCATAAATGCTTTCTTTTTATGATGTCACAAACACCCAAACCTTTCATCATATGAAGTTTGGTGCTAGTTCCCGTTGGGAAATAAACTTGTTAAAGCACTGACAGAAATGTTTTAACGAAATAAACAAAGAGCAATAATTCTGTAAATAAAAGAGCGTGGGTTATCAAACACGAACTTGTCCTAGATATTAATTACTAGAGTAAACCCTTGTATCAAGATTTGTGAAATTCGATTGAGAAATGAAATTGTTGGGAGCACCGAAATATTTCAATGAAATAAACAAAGGGCAATAAACTTTGTAAATATGGGAGCGCAAGTTATGAAATGCAAACTCGCATGAGATATTACCATAGAGAATCCTTGTACCAAGTTTTGTGAAATTCTATTGAGAAATACAATTGTCAGAGTGCTGACAAGGAAAATGTAACATCACGTGAGTAATGTTCGTACATACGAACCTAATCCTATATCCCCTTAAAAATTTAATGCGTGAGGGGATAACAAATCTTTACATTTCTGGAGCAAAGTGCTGTCTTATTAACTGAGAATATAAATACATGATTCAGTAATATCAAAATCACACAGTTCATCTTTTATCCTGTAACAGACAGAGATGTCACCCTATTTTAAGTCACCTTTTTATCACTTCTATATTTCATTTTGTAAGAAATATATCCAATATATTAATAATATCAAGCAGGGAATCATCTCTCCAGTCGCTATCTGTTACTTCATAAATATATATTAATATTTAATGCTAACATGATGATAAAAAATCACAAATTTGATAACGGAAATATAAACCTGTGCATATAATAATTATGATACAGACGAGAATGTTTATTTCATATCAAAAATATTTCTGTGTATAACCAAGTAAAGGAATAAACAAATCTTCACACACACACACACACACACACACTACCAACTAAATAGATGTAAGCAGTATTTTTTAAGGTGAAAATATTTTTTTATTTGCATTAATTTTCAAATATTCAATGTTTTATACATATAAAATGTTTTTCAAACAAGAGATCCCAGAGGGATCTTGGTGACCACCATGAGATGTTCTATGTCTGATCTATGACAGACCGCTCTTTTCTCTGCTTTTCTCTTATTCTGTGTCTACACATTGAATTTGAACTTAAATCCATATTTCTGTGAAATACTTTTTTCACAAGATTATAGGGAAACTGAACTTGAACTAAACATATTACATTTTAAGAGAGAATGGAATTCAACATGGCCGACAGGTGTCTATCTTGGATTATGATCTCTTTGAAAATGTAATAAGCACATCATGATATAGACCTCAAGGAACATCTATAATCAATTTTGAAAAGATTCCTTCAGTACATTCTGAGAAATTCATACTTCCATTGTCAAAATCCAAGATGGCCACCTGTTGGCCATGATATGTTAAAACTTTCTACTGTAATTTTTTTTTTTTTGGCCTTTCTGATGACAGTTTTGGTGTAAACATAGGATCTTATTTTCTTTATCAAAATGACACCATATGCTTTTAATGACTAAATAAGTAAATAGTGTGTGTATATATATATGTGTGTGTATATATGTATGTGTGTGTGTAATATTATATGAATGTATTTGTGTGTGTGTATATATATATATATATATATATATATATATAATACCTGTCAAGTCTACCGATTTTCGGCGATAGTCTACCGATTTTTCTATTCGTCTACCGCCGAGAAAAAATCTACCAATTTTTCTAATTTTCAACCGATTTCCATATTTGTCAGCATTAAATGTTGTTAATTGTAATTTTCAATCTATTAATTGGCGACAAAAAATAGCTTGAAATTCTGGCGATACTTCTGGTGCCTCCATATCATTGAAGTATTAAGACATCTAGGTTATATAATTCCCTTTTATCTTCATGAGGAACAAGGACTAATAGCCCTGTTTATTAATTAATGTCATAAGACCATACGGAGGTGTCATTATCGGACGTGTGCCGACGGTAATTACACAATGACCTGTACTGTGAACAGGTACCTAATATATACAGATTGATTACCTGTATATCTAAACCTCCACACCTATAATCACTATCCATATGTTCTGTCCTATATACAGACACCAAAGATTAACATCATTGATGTTATATTAATTTCATGCACTTCTATATCAATCTTAAATGATTTTACTTTAAAAATTCAGCTGAGAAATATCGAAGCGAGATCATGGTGTCTTCTATGACGTCCTCACTCCACATATTATACATTGTTATACCTACATTTTAAAATTGTTGTGATTTCAATACAGAAACGATGTTTTATTCATTTACATACTATTTTACACAAAGGAAATAATTTCTTCTTGTAACACACTGAATTGAATTACCGGTACATAAATTGTCAGTAATTACAGTAAACACATTTATATAACCTCAAAAAAAAAAAATTTTCTTTTTAAAAGCAGATTTGATTTTTCCCTATCAAATCCCTTTTTTTTGGAGTGAACTATTCAGTCATCATTTGTTCTTTTATCTTATCAATTAATGAAAAAGGTACAATGCGAAGATAAAAACCTTCAAATAAATATTTGGGTATGCAAATATTTTAGTAATAAATGTTCAAATCTCCAAGAAAAAATCAAGCTTTTGACTTTAAAAATTATCATACTTCCAAACATTAATAGCAATCAAACTGAGATATTATATTATATATTTCTTCCAGGTAAGTCTAGTTATTTATTTTCTGCATTCCAAATGCAACTGTTATATTAGAATATTCAGAATTTAGTATTTTAAAATTTGTTATAACAAATTAAAAAATACTAAATTTTAAACATTCTAATATAACACAATGGCCATAACATCATATCCCAAGCTTTGTGTGTACATGTATATTTTACATGTATTAAAACTTCAAAATAAAGCCTATATCTATTCCTTATAAATTGCAAAGTTGACTAGAAAATTAAAAGAATTGTGATATTTATATCATCAATATTATTGAAAATAATTCCCTTTTAGATGCATAAAATGGCAAATATTGAAGTTTAAAATTACAATTTTTTCTTGTTTTTTCCGAAAGGGGGACACCCCCTCCCGTACCCTCCCCCTTTCACTTATTTAAATGCTTTGACACCACTGGTACACGCATATATATCAGAATGACAACACATCCGTAAAAAGTTTGACCTTTGTACGCATTTTCTACCCCAGACAAATTTCATAATGTTGACAGGTATGATATATATATATATATATATATATATATATATATATATATATATATATATATATATATACACACACACACACACACACATTCATTTAGGCAAGATATGTTTTGAAATACTAATTGCTCTCACTTAAGATCTACCTAAAACTTTGCATTATCATGTCACCAAGATCTGTAATAGTGAGTTATTGATATCAATCACATTTGTTCATTTTAATGATTGAGTTGCCTCCCTTCTCTAATCACTGTGATGTATATCAGAGAAATAAAACAGATCAGGGTTTAAAAGACCCTTTTTGGGACAGGGTCCTGTACCCTTCCAATTTGGAATTTTATGTCAATTGGCCAATTGGGCAAAAAGTAACTTTGGTCATTTAATTTAAACATACAGGAGTAAAGACAAAAAATTTGTATTTCATTTAACTTCTCTTATTTAACTGACAACATGGTTTTCATCTGAAGACTTTAATGTGCCATTCATACATGTGCTGAATTCTCCTTTTTATTGTTTAATATCAAATGGAAATGACACGGCAAACTTAGGTTTTCCATAGATAGCAATGTAACCCATATCATTCCTTTAAAAAAATCCAAGGTTAAAAAAAACATGTTGTAATGTCGGAAATGATCTGAAAAGAAATCAAATGTGAATAATGGGCTAGTAAATATTTTTATATATATCTTTTTAACTGACAAAATGGTTTTCATCTGAAGACCTCAGAGTGCAGTTCATATATGTACTAAATTCTCCTTTTTATTGCTTAATACCAAATGTGAACATAATGGTGAACACAATTTTTTGCTAAAAATTGGTGAAAATAACAGATTTTGCAGCGGGAATGGGGTCTTACCCACATGCTGATGACATTAATCCCTGCAGATCTATACCAATGTCATTTATATGCAGTCATTGTCCTTGTTTAAAAATCACATACATGCCATCTTAAAAGTCAACATACACCACAAGAATTGTCAGAAAACTGTCTGTATTTACACGGAATCTTATTTCTAGAAAACACACAACTCCTTAAATTAATATTGTTAATTTAATTGAAGTGAAGTTCTTCTGGTCATGAAGGGAAAGAAGAAAGACATTACTTTAAACGTTCATTTTATTGTTCTGATAATCTGTATGTGTGTGGTATTTAACCAATAATTAATTTCCCTAAATAAACATTTGTAAGATTTAAGAAATCTCTTTGTTATATGAAATACCTTCTACAAGTACATCAGCTGACATTTATTAGCAGACTAAAACATACTGTGTAATTTTCAGCAGGTCATATTACAAGTAAATACATTGCCACACAGATTTTTTTCTTTACAAATTGATATAAAAATCTATACTGTGTTTTAACTTTACAACAAGAGATATATGGCCTTAAAGTATGGTCTTCTGAGTGAAAAAATGTTGATCATTGGCTCATAAGAAAACTTTCTAAAGATATTCTGGTCATGATGCCCAAATAAATCCTCTTCACTTGTAAACATTATGCAGCTTTTCATAGGGATAGTTCCTGCCAAGTTGTGTTAAAATTGATTAATTGGTTTTTAAGAAAAGTTGTAAATAAATTAAAAATAATAATAAAAAAACATACAAGAGGCCCATGGGGCCTTAAGTCGCTAACCTGGCAAAACTAGTCAACATTGCAGACAACATAAAAAATGTGTGAAAGATAAAATAGCCAATAAACAAGAAATACAGTAGGCTCATTGGGCCTTAATCAGCTGAGTGAAATGTATTTACAGACAATATACTGGAAAGCGACTAACAGCATGAAAAATTCATTGAAAAAGAGAACTAACTTGCATAAGGGTAGACTTGCCTTGTCAACTTTTTTATAGATCATTCAAGATATTCATGTAATGTGCAACAACAGTCGAAAACATGCCAAATCATCTTAAAAGGGAAAATAACTCCCATAAGGGGCAAGCTGACAATTACGGCAAATACAAAACGATGAATATAAAAACGCTATTATTTTAAAATAATTGACTGAAAGTTGTTGAAAAATGGCTGCCGCTTATGCATCAAAGATTTCCCCAAGATGTTTTAGATATTTTCAATTCTGATTCCAACTCTAAAAATGACTTTAGTATCTGATTTGAATGATGATTCTGCATGTGAACAACATGTAAAACCTATTTTTAGGAAAGAGAATCCGAGACCGATATTGATTCTGAATAAGATGTTAGTGATGATGATTTTACGGACAATTTTAATGCAGAAACCTCCTTCACGGAACATGTTTCGACAAATAAGTTAAATCAAAGTGTTAAATTTAACACATTTACAGCTGAAAATGTTGGTCCAACTTACAATTTGGATATTTTATCAAGTCACAAGCGAATTAGCAAATTTTATTTCCTTTTTTATGATTTGTATACATGTTGAGCAGACTGCAGAAAATGTTAACTGTTACAGAGTATAACGTCACTATGCAGCTGTGATGTTGCAGTATTAAAAGAGTTCAAAGGGGAAATAACTCCCATAAGGGACAACCTGATAATTTTGGCCCTATTGACTATTTTTGTAGATCTTTGCAGCCTGAACATTTTTGTTTCTTTCACTTTTACTCAACCTATTATACTTTTCAAGATAATGTCAAAAAACATCCAATGACACGAATAATTCACAAGAGGGCCTCAATCTCTCACCTGAGAACCATCTACAAATGTGGAAAGAAGACCAAGAAGAATACAGTACGGGCCACGCGGATTCCGCAAAAGTCACGTCATCGCGGCGGGGTTAGTTATGAGCAGTCATCCGCGATGAAATCGCGGCTATTTAACGCGGTCGCCGTCATCGCGGCGGTTGAAATTCCTTGCAAATCGCGGGGATGAATCAAATCATCGCAAATCGCGGCTGTTGAAAATCATCGCAAATCGCGGCTGTTGAAAACCATCGCAAATAGCGGCTGCTGATCTCCGTATACTACTGGAATTGTCGAACGAAATTCTGTTTTGTTTTGTTTTTTTTATGCGAGGTCAATCTATTGATTAAATATAAAAAAATACATTACTATTCGCTTAAATGCGACAATTATCTTCTGTAGTACCCGAAATATGTACCTTCAAATTGATCCCAAACCAAACAAAAACCCCCGACTTTCACTTTGTTCAACAGTTCTGTTATAATTGCATCAAACTCCAAAGTTCTTCTACGTCATGTAATGAAATTGATTACCCAAGCCGTCAAGTCAAAGTTATCCGTGCGTGAAGTGTAATCACATTTCTGCACAGAGTTGGACACGTGGGACCTTCTACCTTACACGTATATCGCTTTTCAACTAGCCGTAACCGTGATATTAGACATCGTATGTCAATTTACACAAATTTTGTGACATCAATTAAAATATCGACATAAAGAAATAACGGAACTTCGACTAATCCTATCGAGGTTTATTTTCTTTCGATCCTACCTACTTCGTATTACGTTTAGTTATCTACGATTTTCAAACAAAAAACTGTAAGCCAAATTTGTGACGGCGCTTAAAAATTCGAAGTTCTGAAATCTCTCTCTCTTTCTCTCTCTCTCTCTCTCTCCACACATGTATTTTTGCTCGGTCAAAAGATGTATTTCTCATTCCCAATATTTTAACGGTACTATGTTTTGTTTCATTGGTTTAATGGTTTAAAACAGTTCTTCGCCTGCTGCATATAATATCAAGGTTCATCATGACTTTAAAATCACAAAAAAGTTTACATCAATAGAATTATCATGTATGCAATACTAGTATAAAGGTATAGAATTTCCTGGTCTCCTGACCATTCCACTTAAACTACCGGACGTTTATGATATAATACTAAAGCTAATGTAATTGAATTTGGGTTGCCGATACCTTTATCTACCCGACTTTAATATGAACTTCAGTTAAACTATTGTGCAACTGTGTACACTTTTTTTAAATTAAGATTAAAAGTGGTACGAATAATATACATGTATTAGCAAAAGTTCAAGGAAATCTGTACCCGATTTCGTTATACGAAACATACAATTCATTCACGCGGGTAAAACTTTTTACAAAGTCTTTTTAAAAAGTTTTTACCATTCGATGCTTTTATAAAAGTAAAATTCCCAGGTTTCAAAAACTTATTTTAACACCAACAAATGAACTCATACAGGTTTGGAGGAATAGCAATCGTTGGGATATTCTATTCATTCAAAACAAAAATGCTTATGTAAAAAAACTCTATTATGATATATCTTCAAAATGTACCCGGGGAGAGACCACAGGCCTCCCGCAAGTAAACCTTTCGTTTGAAAATCGATTTCAACATCGATCAAAACATGTACTGTAACAAGCTATAGCTGATCAAAATTTGAACAAGTCGTGTCTGATTTTTTCATCTGCTAATTAATCTGGAATTATGATTCTGGTCATCGTCAACTACCAGCACAGGGGGTAAATAGTCTGACTGGTGTTTTTTTTTTTTTAAATAAAATATACAACATGATTTAAACTTGTATATTACAATTAATAATAAAAATCAGATTGACATTAATTAAATGTATTACAGTCCACAGACTGCTCAACCCCTCTTTGGAAATTTTCAATCACAAGGGAGTCATGATTGTTGCAAATCACGCCAATACATACATATTCAAGATCATATCAGGTGACACGCAAATATGCAATGACAGCATAATCAAATGATTGGGTGGAAGATGGTTGAAAGTATCGACTACGTATATATATATCACTGACGTCGGAAGCAAAATGAATGTGGAGGGGCTTAACCAACTTAAAACACACACACACACACACACAAACCAGACTATACCCAATTTTCAACACCTATGTCTATCTTTGCAAAAAAAAAAAGGGGGGGGGGCTAAGCCCCCTATCCCCCGGTTCCGATGCCTACGTATATGGCTAAATGGATATATTGAATTTATGCAAATATATTATACTTTATTAATTATTTTATTGTACTTAAATATATTTTACGCTCTTTAAAATAATTTAAAACCGTAAATGACGTTTAATGACCAAAAGATAAATAGAAACAATTACAAATGCACAGTTTCCCTTGATTGTGACCGAGTTCAATGTCAGCGCGTCTAATGATCCAAAAATACAATTTAATAATTGATTTCGAATCTGAAAATAAAACTTTTGAAACAAGGCAAATTCAAGGAATTAACAGTCCCCTACCGGGGTAACCTCTACACAAAATATTATTCAGATAATTTTATTATAAAATAGGGAATAAATTCCCCAACGGCATTCCATATACATGTATATGATATGTTCCAATTCATTCAAATATGTCAATACTGTAATTCATTCATACATGGGGCATTTCGGTATTTATGAAGCGCATTTCTGTAATTTCAATGGGCATTTCAGTAAATCACAGGCATTACGGTAATTCTACAATCATGGGACATAAATATTCATCGCTTATATGTTATTTTCTTCGTTGTTTTATATAAAATCAACAATATATAACCCCCTTAAAGAATCCACTAACTTAAGCAGAATTTCAAATATTTTGTTTTCACATAAAGGAAATTGTTTTCACATAAAGGAAAATTTATTTCACATTTTTAAACCTTTTTGAAATTTATATATATACTCTTTGTTTATTTTGAGGTAATAATGATTTTGTGGAGGATAAATCTATTTTAGGCAAAGTTTGATAAATTTCATTAGATTTAAAGAAGAAATACAAAATTTTCAAAATTACTACAGGAGAAAAATAGGCTACTGTAATTTATGTAAATAAACACGATGATATAAAAATACAAATATTTTGTAAATATGAAATTATATCCGACTGTAAATTTGTAAAAAACAAGCCATCTAGATGGCTTTCTCACATGAAACTTTAATGACCCTGGACAAACAGATAGACAGACAGGTGACAAAAAAAGTGACCTCTAAGTGTTGCCTCTGCTTACGACAGGTGACACGATGATGAGAAATAGTAGTATTCAGTATACCTTCATAATAAAAATCAGGGTCAAACACCAAACATTGGATGAATATCTACAAGCGTTTAGAAAAAAAGTCCGGGAAACTGCTATTTTAAAGAAATTTTCGAATTCCAAGGGCCGTAATTCTGTCAAAAATCAGTGGACCGTAACAATAACTCGAACTTGATCTGTAACTCATGGTGGTAGACCCCACACACCACAAATTGGATGAATATCTACAAGCGTTTAGAAAAAAAGTCCGGAAAACTGCTATTTTAAAGAAATTTTCGAATTCCAAGGCCGTAATTCTGTCAAAAATCAGTGGACCGTAACGATACTCGAACTTGATCTGTAACTCATGGTGGTAGACCCACACACCAAAAAATGGATAAATATCTACAAGCGTTTAGAAAAAAAGTCCGGAAAACTGCTATTTTAAGGAAATTTTTCGAATTCCAAGGGCCGTAATTCTGTCAAAAATCAGTGGACCGTGACAATACTCGAACTTGATCTGTAACTCATGGTGGTAGACCCACACACCAAAAATTGGATGAATATCTACAAGCGTTAAGAAAAAAAGTCCGGAAATGTGTGTGTGACTGACGGACAGACAGACAGACGGACTGACGGACGGACGGACAGACGGACGGAGTGCAAACCTATAGGCCCCTTCGGCGATGCCGGTAGGGGACTAATTAATGCATAGGCGTCGCAAGCAAATTGAAAGTGGGGGGGGGGGCTAAACCAACTTAACACACACACACGCCAGAAGTGGGGGGGGGGGGGGTAAACCAACTTAAAACACACACACGCGAGAAAAGTTTTTTGTCACCTATGCCGATCTTTGCCAAAAAAAAAAGGGGGGGGGGGGGGGGCCTTAGCCGCCCCTAGCCCCCGGCTCCGACGCCTATGTAATGCATGCTATATTTTAACAGTTCAAAATAAAATTTTGTTCGATAATCTGTGTTTATCTACATCCACCCTAACTCAGTAGCGCATTTTCCAAACGACAACTGTATACATGTTTTTTGTTATAAAATTGGTAAAATATACATGTAGCATTGATATCCCCGATGTTTTTACAATAGATTCCATATCAATTTTTTTAATTAGCAATATATAACTAGATACAGTTCTTGACTTACGCGTATATATCTGTGTACATAGGAATGTGAGTTTTATCTCTTGAGGCGATTTATGACCCTGTCACTATGGATACCCTGTTCACCCAGACTTGATGTTTTGTCCCTGTTATGTAATTGCTTTGATCTGCGGTCTTCAACGAGGAGCCATTATAACTGTAAGTTGGTCAAGTAATGTTGACTCTGATAAACGAAGATGATTCTTCGGGGGGGGGGGGCAATAGATTTTTTAAAAACACACCAGATTTGGATTAACCGTACTTTAAAATTTAGTCTTAAACGCTAAGATGCTCACAGACCTAGCCTTGTTTATTGCGATAGCCCTTTTTATAGCTCTGAAAATTACATAGAGATATATTTCAGTTTAATAATTTTTGTTTTGATATTTTGTTTTATTTATAGGTCTACATGGTAGTTCTTGCACTTTTAAATGTCTTGAGTGAAAAACCACGTAGATCAACCGTAACAGTTACCATAATTACTCTACGCTTAAACTTTATTTTCATTTTTTTTTCAATTTGTCAATATATGTTGAAATACAAATCGTGAAAAAGCCAAACTAAAAAGTCAAACTGATGGAGACGTCACAAAAAGGCTAAACTAAAATTTTGGCCTATGCTCGACACTTGAGGGTTCTTCATTGTGCCGACATCTATTGTGACACGGGGCCAGTCGTCTCCGGCGAAGTTTGAATCCATGACCCTCCACGTGTATTGCGGTATCTTATCCCCACAATAAACTCCACGCCTCTCCTTGAAAATTCCTTGATTTGTACCTTATAAGTGTGTCTGTTAAATGAAATATTTGGCCGGAATAAAGACGAGTCGCAATGTGATAAGCAACTCTGTGAAGTGGGCTTTTATATCTTACCATTTCTGCGAAGCAAACACAGTTGGATCATGGAGAAACGGATACCTCATCGGGCTCTCTCAACGAAATATTTTTAACGATTAAGAGGTCAGAATTCAATCAATGTCTGGAGGTTTTATAATTTCAAAAATAAAACTGATGAATTCCGTCAATCACACATCAGGTGACACGAAATACGCTATGGCATCATTATACTGCCTGCACTGTCAAAATGATTGGTTGAAAGATGACTGAAAGAATTGACTATCATGGCGTAAAGGATGTACGCCCCTACCTCATTTGAACTACCGGTCGAATATGAAAGGAGTTTTTCATGCATTTTAACGCGTATTCATCTTACCAATATATTGCTATGCTATCAGTATATCTATTCTGAATCAGTCTGGAGAAATTCTTTTCTGCAACTTGTAAATAGTTTTTTAAAACTTGGAAATAAATTCAAAAAGTTCTTAACAGAGAATCACGGAGAATTTTAGATTTTTATTATTATTATTTCATTTGTACTTTAAAATTTTTACGTGTGTAATATATTTCACACAGATGCTACGTTTGACGTCCCACTAAAGAATATTTCAGTCATATAGAGACGTCACCAAAAAATTTGCATATGCTCGGCACTTACGACCATTGAGCAGTAAAGGTTCTTTAACATGCCGACACCTACTGTGACCGACATGATGGGCATTAAGAAAATATATTATCAAATGCATAACATGAAATCTATTTTCTGTCATACAAGATATTAAATGCATATATCCTTTTTAATTTTTAGTATTTTTTATGATTACCAAAATGTTTTTTTTCGATATGCCCTCTGATAATGAAGGCATACATGCGTCGATGTAAGTCCTTATATACACTCACATCATCCGAGTTATCTTTTGACAGTGATTTATGACGCTGTCGATAAGGTTCAAGTTCAAGTAAGGATACCCCGTTCACTCAGAATCGATATTTTGTCCCTGTTATGTAATAGCTTTGGTCTGCGGTCTTGATCGAGGAGCCATATTTGTAACTTGGTCAAATAATGTGGATTCTGTTTAACGATAGTGGATCTTCGGGGGAGTCAGCAATAGAATTTTTTTTTTCAAAAAGAAATATGTAGAGCTTGGATCAGTCGTTCTTTAAGATTTAAATATCAGAAAAAAATATATTCTTGACTTACTCATGTTTTGGAATCTATATTGAAGTTAAGAATCTTTTTAACAATATTGCCACAGTTTTCAGACTGAGTAGGAAGTATAAAATAATTAATTTTTCAAAAACGATTTTTTTTAAATTAACTGTCAGAGATCGTTTTCCTGATTAATATATTGCGAATATGAATCGTCAGAAATACTTTAAAAGTTATAATTTTATCAAATATAAATCACAGAACTGCCATTTTGTATTTACCTCCTCCCAGTAAAGTAAAATTTTACAACATGACAGAACAATCTCAGCCGTTTACGGTTTGGATTGTGGGTATAGTTCCAATCCTTTGAATTTTAATACCCGAGATCATTTTTTGTCAATTAATGAACTCGACTCCTTTGGGTGAATATTCTACAGTTTGTTTATCATAGTTTTAGTTTTGTTTACGGTGACATATCTTTATTTTTTACTCCGAGAATTAATCAAGGTCATTTTGGTTTTTATAATTAGATTACATGGGGATAAAGCAAAATTAATTTTTAAAAACGGAAAATTCCATCAAAGGCAAACAATCTCACTCTCCCCAGAGTAGCGAATATAAAAAACATCAATTTGATGAGGTTGGTCTGGAAATATATCATTTAGTTTCAATTGTTTCTCTCTCAACTAACGATATATATATGACCCACAGAGCTTCATGAATTGATACGATGATTGACAGACAAACCGCCAAACTAAATTACGTATACAGGTAGGGGCGGGGTAAAGTAATCACCTGAGGGTAATACGTTGACGAAAAGGCGGGACTTCATGACTTCAGGTAATGAAAGCCATATCAAATATCATGTGTTAGAAGATTATTTTTTATAATCAAAAATAAGAACTTGTCTGCACCAGGGACCAACAGGTCAAGTATGACAATGACCATCGTATTCCGATATCGGTATTTCTCATTGCTCTATTTTTCTCAGCTTCAGCGATAGTTTAGAAGCGGGTCGATGTTTGTATCTGTAAGCGTTTTTTTTTTAAAGAATGAGACTCGCGTCACTTATTTGTGAGATAAAGCATTATTCTCAAACGAACAGTTTATTGATAAATATTTAGAAAAACTAGGTTGCGTAACTAAAATAATTCTTTCTGTTGCTAGTTGGCGAACTCCTTGTTTTTAAATCAGGTTGAAACTGGCGAGACTTTTAGTCGCGTAAGAAAAAAGTCACATTATGATGAATATGCTAATGATTCGAGATACAGTGCTTCAGCATTGTAGTCAAACTTATGGTAGGTTACAGAAAATAAACGTACTTTTGCTCCGTGATAACACGTTCACATTGATTATGAGTTGGCAGTGTCAGCGGAATAAATTGTTTTTAAGTCCAGTATAAAACACATTTGATGTTTACTATCCACATTTATACTAATTCAGAATGTTAACTTATGCTGACAAAACATCGATAATACTTTAGCAGACCACGCTGAACTGGAATTTTCCAAGTAATGTTAACAAATGTAAAAGTAATGATAACCTAATTAATCATCGATATAATTTAAGTTGTTCACAGCCGCGAACTGCGGCGATAAATTTTTACATCGCAAACTGCCGCGATGATTTTTTCCATCGCAAACTGCGGCGACCCGCGTTGAGCTCAATAGCCTGATCGCGTATTCGCGGCGAATTTATTGAGCAAGATTTATATGACCACCGCGATGACGTGACTTTTGCGGAATCCGCGTGGCCCGTACTGTATGTACATGTAAGCTGATCTGGCCAAGAAATATAAATATTGCTGTTTTAAAAATTCATCAAAAATTTTAAAAATCAAATTTTGGCAAAATTCTTGCACTAAAACATTTCTTCAACTATATACTAGTTAAAAACTTTGGTGCCTCATTGTGAATGCAAGGGGAGTTAATTGAGGAAATCATGCAAAAATTAATGAAAATGACAAGGTCTGAAAATACCTAAAAATTGCATCAAAATTTAATATTCCGATTTTTATGAAAAATACAAACTTGAATCATATGCATGTAGATCACTCAGAAACAATCCGCTTTTCAATTCATACAGTGGTTCTGGACAGGAAGATTTTTTAAAGAGGGGTACCTTTTGGGACTGATTCTGCCCATCCCGGATCTACCCCTGGGCCAATCTGGCTGAAAACTAAACACTTGGTAAAGGATCTTGAGAACTTGCTTTCTGTCAAGTTTGGTCAAAATCCCTTCATTGGTTTCAGAGAAGAAGTCGAAAATTATGAAAAGTATACAGATGGACACTGGACAGGAGTGATCACGAAAAAAGGGAAATAACTAACATAAGGGTCGACCTGACAATTTCCACCAAAATTAAATATTTGTTGCTTTTTGCAAGCCACTCATTTTCAGGTAAAGTTTTTTTTTCTCTAGTTTTAATAATTTTGGAGATACATGTATTAAATGCTGACTCATTTATTTTATATTTAGCCATGGCATCCATGTTTGGTCCTAGCCCACAAACTTTATGCTGCTTTACATGGATATACTTCCTGTCAAGTTTGGTTCAAATTGGTGTAATGGTTCTGGAGAAGTAGTAAAAAAATGTTGAAAGTTACAAAAAAAAACCCAAAAAACAAACAAATAAAAACCTTATATTTTCCATTTACTTAGGTGCATGTGACCTTCACCTCTGACCCCATGACCTTAAATTTTGTCAAAAATGATCCTCAGATAATTCCTAACAACTTTCTCATATATAAAAGTATACAAAAATTTGATCAGTTTTAAGTTACTAAACAATTTGTAATACAAATATACCCTGTGTTACTAAAGCACCCCTAGTGGCTTGTTTATGGACAGATTTCATTTTCATAATCAAACTTTGTAGATATTGACTTTACAATCATGCGTACAAAATTTCAAACTCATATGAACTTTGATTCATGAGAAAAAGATTTTAAAAGTTGTACCAAATTTTGGTCCTTTTTGGGCCCCTATTGGTCCTATCCCTTTTTCATTCACATATGTGATATGGCTTCACATGGGGATGCTATATGCCAAGTTTGATTAAAATAGGCCCACTAGTTCTTGAGAAGATGTTTAATTGCAAAAGTTAACAGACAGACGATGCCAGATGCCAAACATTTGGCTATAGCAATAGCTCACTTGGCCCTTTGGGCTGGGTGAACTAACAAAGGATTCTGACTTAACGATCATGCATATAGGATTTGAAAGGCAGCTGATCATCAGTTCATGAAAAGTATATATTTTAAAGATGTACCATGTTTTGGTTCTTGTTGGACCCCTATCAAATCTAGCCCTTTTCATTCACAACTTTATGCAGCTTCACATGGGGATACTATCCTCCAAGTTTGGTTAAAACTGGCCCATTGTTTCTTGAGAAGAAGTCAAAACTGTGTAAAAGTTAACAACAGTCCACACACTACTAAAGACAAAAGACAATCACAATAGGTCACCTTGAACCTTTGGTTTAGGTGGCCTAAAAACTTAAATTTTCCATTAACTTAGGTATATGTGACCTTGACCAGCATTATACCATCTTTCTAAAGTTAACTGTTTACTCATGTTCAAATGGCAATTTTATACATTTAAAAGAGAAACTTACAACACTTGATTGCGTCTCCCGGTTTCTTCTTCGCCACTGTCGGTAAAACCAGTCTGAAAATGTAAAACAAAATACATCAGATTAACAAACACTGCATTTTAAGAGACTTAGATACCCCTTAGAGCCTGTAACTCATGTTTGGCTGTTCTTTGTCTGTGATGCTAACTAGTTTTTAAAGGTACCACTTAGCAACCATTTTAAATCAGTTTCAATTTCACCACCATCAATTCTTTAAAAGAAAATGGTTCCCACCAAATAGGTAACCAAAAAAAAAAAAAAATCCCCAGCTTTTCACTGAAAAAAATTCTGATTTTCACTGACAAATATCAGCTAATTTCATTGTTTCCTAATTTTCCACAGCTGTTCAATCCATCCATTTAATTCTATAAGCCATTTCCCGATCATCGTCTCCAAGAACTCAATGTCTCTACTATAAGCCATTTCCCAATCATCGTCTCTAAGAACTCAATGCCTCTACTATAAGCCATTTCCCAATCATCATCTCTAAGAACTCAATGCGTCTACTATAAGCCATTTCCAAATCGTCATCTCTAAGAACTCAATGCCTCTTCTATAAGCCATTTCCCAATCATCGTCTCCAAGAACTCAATGTCTCTACTATAAGCCATTTCCCAATCATCGTCTCCAAGAACTCAATGTCTCTACTATAAGCCATTTCCCAATCATCGTCTCTAAGAACTCAATGCGTCTACTATAAGCCATTTCCAAATCGTCATCTCTAAGAACTCAATGCCTCTTCTATAAGCCATTTCCAAATCGTCATCTCTAAGAACTCAATGCCTCTTCTATAAGCCATTTCCCAATCATCGTCTCCAAGAACTCAATGCCTCTTCTATAAGCCATTTCCCAATCATCGTCTCCAAGAACTCAATGTCTCTACTATAAGCCATTTCCCAATCATTGTCTCTAAGAACTCAATGCGTCTACTATAAACCATCTCTAAGAACTCAATGCCTCTTCTATAAGCCATTTCCCAATCATCGTCTCTAAGAACTCAATGCCTCTTCTATAAGCCATTTCCCAATCATCGTCTCTAAGAACTCAATGCCTCTTCTATAAGCCATTTCCCAATCATCGTCTCTAAGAACTCAATGTCTCTACTATAAGCCATTTCCCAATCATCGTCTCTAAGAACTCAATGCCTCTACTATAAGCCATTTCCCAATCATCGTCTCTAAGAACTCAATGCCTCTTCTATAAGCCATTTCCCAATCATCGTCTCTAAGAACTCAATGCCTCTTCTATAAGCCATTTCCCAATCATCGTCTCCAAGAACTCAATGTCTCTACTATAAGCCATTTCCCAATCGTCGTCACTAAGAACTCAATACCTCTACTATTAGCCATTTTCCAATCATGGTCTCCAAGAACTCAATGCGTCTACTATAAGCCATTTCCCAATCGTCGTCTCTAAGAACTCAATGCCTCTACTACAAGCCATTTCCCAATCATTATCTCTAAAGCCTCAATACTTCTACTGTAATCCTTTTCCCAATCATCGTCTCAATACCTCTACTATTAGCCATTTTCCAATCATCATCTCTAAGAACTCAATGCCTCTACTATAAGCCATTTTCCAATCATCGTCTCTAAGAACTCAATACCTCTACTATTAGCCATTTCCCAATCATCGTCTCTAAGAACTCTATGCCTCTACTATAAGCCATTTTCCAATCATCGTCTCTAAGAACTCAATACCTCTACTAATAACCATTTCACAATCATCATCTCTAAGAACTCAATGCCTCTACTATAAGCCCTTTCCCAATCATTATCTCTAAGAACTCAATGCCTCTACTATAATCCATTTCCCAATCATCATTTCTGAGGACTCAATGCCTCTGCAACAAACAATTTCCCAATTATTGTCTCTAAAAACTCAATGCATCAACTATAAGCCATTTTACCAATCATCATCTCTAAGACCTCACTGAATACCTCTCCTATAAGCCATTTCCCAATTTTCATGAATTAGGACTCAATGCCTCTACTATTAGCTATTTCCCAATCATCATTTCTAAGGACTTAATGCCTCTAAAAGTTCAGATATTTAAAAAATTCTAAATCAAAATTCTTTTTCAGCACAAAGTCTAGACACTAATCAAATGCTACAAGGTTTTAGTGGATTTAGGGACAATGTTACTAATTATAGAAATTTATCAAACGCTGTGTTTACTTTCACAAGATTAAGGGGCAATATTACTAATTATAGACATTTATCAATCTCTCCAATTACCAAATACAGGGGAAACAGGTACTTTTTGAAACATATCTAAGGCCAAGCCAAATTAATTATTTGTTTTCAGGTTTAATACAGGAAAATTTAGCAATTTAATTACTTGCATTTATTTTTTTAAAAACGTTTTTTTTCTGAGACAAGTGAACAATTTTTTTTACATGTATAGTTACTTGCATTTATTTTTTTAAAAACGTTTTTTTTTTTCTGACCAACAAGTGAACAATTTTTTTTACGTGTATAGTTCTTTAATCAATGTTTTATCGAGTCCATCCAGCAACCAACATTTCTTGACATCAACTTTCATAAATTAAACCTTTCATATAATTAAAGTTTGTATTGTACGGGATTATATAATCCTTGCATACTTTATGTCGGAGTTATTTCCCATGTGCATAATTGATCATTTCTGGATGCGACGAAGGCAGCATATATTCTGCATTTTCACAGCCATGCATTAGGTGTGGGAGATTACAATAAGAGACATTTCAAAATTGCTATTACTACAAATTCAATAAAAAAAAGTACATACACAAGCCAACTGTGAAATTTACCTTACCTGATTTTAACGATGATTTGGCAGGTCGAAGAGTATCTCTTGTAACTTCACACCTGAAATCACATCATTATAATTGTCATGCCTAGTTAGATACTGATAATATCTAATATTAAACATACACACAGCATATATCAGAACAGGAGATGCTAAGTTTCATATATGTATCATATTTCTACTTTAACAACGTAAGATTGAAATTCTGACAAAAATATGAATCTTAAAAATTTCAAATGTGGAATTCCGACATGAAGACCTTGAATCATAAACTATTAATTATTTACACCTAAAAATACAAAAACCTTGTGATAATTCTGCGATACATTTAATTTACTATAGTAATTATGATATATTTAGTGCTAATTTGAAGCATTTTCTTCTCTTGTCAATTGAAAAAAATTGAAAATTCAATAAAAATTTAAAGATAATTCAGCAGGGTTATAAAAAAAAACAACTGAAATTAAAAAAAAAAACCAAACAAACAAACAAACAAAAACAGAACACATAAACTTCCAGTCTAACCTCCAATTTACTTTACATTTATAAAAACCTCCAATTTACTTTACATTTATAAAAACCTCCAATTTACTTTACATTTATAAAAACCTCCAATTTACTTTACATTTATAAAAACCTCCAATTTACTTTACATTTATAAATTTCATAATTGCTTTACACTAGACATACTATATACAATGGATTACCTGTTTTGAGAGACCACCCAATCTTCTACTGTAATGTGGTCTTACAAGACATATGGTCTCTTAAGAGGTTTTATCTACAGGATTATTTGATTATTTTAAAAAATTTGGTCTCAGAAGATAGGTGCATGGTCTTTTGAAAGAGTGGTCTATTCTTATAGATCTCTCTCTCTCTCTCTCTCTGAATAAGTACTGAAAATGGATATATGACTATATCAGTGAAATACATATATTTTTTTATCTTATTACGTCTCTCAAAAGAAAATTTTTGTGGGTAAAATACAGTGTGGTTTTTACACAATCATCATTTTTGAACATTTTTCAATTCATGTTGAATATTAATCCCAACTTCTCAAATCTTTAGTGTCCAAAAATTATAAAATACTATATATCAATATAATTATAGCTGTTTCTGTTTGATATTTATAGTAGAGCCATACATGAATGGCATAAAGTTCAGAGTCTGTCACGGAAGTTATATGGCCTTTCCTTGCTACAAGCGCATATCTGGCAGTTTTTTGGTGTTTCATGGTCCATTTACATGTTTTTCGTTAATTTGTATGACCTTATAAGCTTGACAGTACAGAGATAACACAAATAAAGTGCATTTAAGATCAAGACTAAGGATTGAACCACATCAAAATTTTAACAGGATTAACAAGAGATCCCAGAGGGATTGTGGTGCCCACCATTGAATGGTCTTCATTTGATCTATGTCAGACTGTTCTTTTCTCTTCTTTCTCAACAATCAATTTGAACTAAAATCTAAATATCTGTCAAGTGCATTCTCACAAGATTATAACAATACCAAACATAAACGGCTATAATCCAATGTAGCTTAACCATACTTGTCAACCTCTAAATGTGAAAATGCTGGCCATGACCTGCATTGAGTATAACAAGAATTACATGTAATTATATGTCTACAGGGGATGGGGCAAGACCTACATATGCACCACTAAATGTGTCTCCCCAAAACAGTCCAACATATATATGGTTTAAGGATGGGGCTCTGAACAGTTTTTCAGTTTTAAGTATAAATAATTATTTCAGAGGGTGGGGCAAGACTCCAAGGACCCCATACACCACTGAATGTGTTTCACAATAATGATCAATAATATGAAAGTTATAAGTAAAAATATAAATTTCAGGGGGTGGGGTGAGACCCCCAAGTGAATGTGTCTTCCCATAACAAACAAGAATATATTGGCTATGGGGAAGACATGTGAATGGTTTCCAAGAAATACATAACAAACTTTAATTGTCAAAATCTACGATAGCCACCTGGCAGCCTTTTTGTGACCCTGCTGAAAATGTACACTGCACAACTAAAACCTCAAGGAAAACCTATATGTCAAATTTCATAAAGATCCCTTCAGTACTTTCTGAGAAACAGATAACAAATTACATCTGCCAAAATCCAAGATGATCACCTGGCAGCCATTTTGTGATCTGACCCTTTTTTAAAAAAATGTACATTTTAACATAACGAGACCTCAAGAACATACCGGTATATGTCAAATTTCATAAAGATCCCTTCAGTACTTTCTGATAAATGGTGATCGATGACAAACTTTAATTGTCAAAATCCAAGATGGCCACCCGGCAGCCATTTTGTGATTTGATCTGCCCAAAATGTACACTGCACAACTACACAAACATAAACAATGGACAAAATATCCAAATTTATGATAGTGATTCAGGAAAACAAAAGGTGGCTGTATATCAGGGGTGAACTCTGTGTGTGTGTGTGTGTGTATAAACACGCATGTGTGTGTGTGTGTATATATATATATATATATATATATATATATAAATATGTTTGTTTGTTTGTTATGTTTATTGTTGTTTAACGTCTCACTCATATGGAGACGTCACCAAATGCCGGTGAATTGCTTCAAATTTTGGCCTATGCTCGGCACTTACGGCCATTGAGCAGTGAGCGTTCTTTAACATGCCAACACCTACTGTGACATGGGACCTCGGTTTTTACTGTCTCAATTGAAGGACAGGAAACCAACCTGCTGCCAGCTGGACTCAAACTCGCAACCTCACGATCAAGAGTCAAGCGCGCCAGGCCAGCTCATATATAATTTGAACAAATCTGGCAAAGCAGCAAGTTATAAGAGGTAAGGCATATTTAAAACTCATTTGACCCCAAAATCTTCCATTAACTTTGATGATTATATACCAATTACATCCTTGAGGTTAGACATATTTGTCTATACTTAAAATAATGACTGAGTTTTACAATATAAAAATCAGACGATAAAATATAATAAGACCATAACATACAAAGTTATAACTATAAACAACCATCACTAATGATTTCTCTCTTTGATATAGAGCAAGAGAAAATAATTATAGATAATTACAAAGTTAGCATATCCAGTGTGACATTAATCGTTGGTATATATTATGTCATACACTATAAAGAATTTGAATGTGAACTGTGTAAAATTTTAAATCTGCAAATTAACACCCAACTATGAAATTTGTTTACCTATACACATATCCTTCTGCACTAAAATATATCTATACACATATATCAAATGACAATTTAACATCTGATAAACAAGAAATGTTAAAGTGTTATGGTGTATTGTTCTGTCTCAGGATTTTGGTGGGTTTTTTTTAGTCTCACTCAACAGATTCTCAGTTAAATGTTAACCATATATTTTGGGGTCAACTTGACCATTGACCAGGCAAGCTGAAAGTATTTTCAAATTGCCCAAAACAAATACTTGTGACTAAATTTATGGCGAAGTCAAAATATTTATATCTGACAATGAATATTTACAGATGACTTACAGAAAATTAAGGTGGTGAAAAAAAATACTTTCAGCATATATTCAACAATCTTATATTTTGATTTGATTTGATTTTTTGTTTTACGCCATACTCAACAATCTTTCAGTCATATGACGGTGTCCAGTTTTTATTGGTGGAGAAGAAACCCCGGTTACCTGGGTAAAAACCACCGACCATCCACAAGAAAACTGACAACAATCTTATACATTGATATACAGCTTATTATAATTTATACAGACTCACTAGGAATTATACCAATTATTTCTTTTTTAGCACCAGTCCCTTTAAATACTATAGGATTAATAAGAAGTGAGTTGTTTTTGTAACTCATTTGTATTGCATACACTCTCCTGTTGCTATAATGTCTTTCACCTCTGCTTAGCACAGGTTCGAGCTTTTTATATTTGTGAGAAAAATTACTGATGATTGTAACCATCATAATCATTGTAACCAAGGTCTCTCTTTCACCATTAAAAACTGGCTGCCAACATATAACTAAACTGAGCTGTTTGTAAAACAGTTATGTCCCCCTCCCCACAAACGGTAACTGTGACTTTTTGGAAATTTTCAAAGTTCAAGGGGCATAACTCTGTCAAAAATTGTTTGATAGTAACCAAAGAAGAGGCCCAATGGGCCATGACAGTCACCTGAGAAACATTTCCTCACAAGTTTGATTAAAATTTGTTCGCTGGTTCTTGAGAAAAGGATGAAAATGTTTCAAATTTGACAAAAAACTTATGTTTTCTGTTTACTTAGGTGCCTGTGACTTGAACCCAAGACCTCAATTTTGTCAAAATGATCATTACATAATTTTTGACAACTTTCTCACACGTCTTTAAATACAACAAGATACCCATGGCCCTTGGCGCTCACATGATTTACAGGAGGTAATGTCTGAGCTTTTCATAGGCTTGAGCAGCATAAGTAGCAGCACATGGTAGGGACATTATGAGGATAATTTGTAGCAAGTTAGAAATCAAATGCACAAGATGTCTGGATAAAAAGTTAAGTAATACTGTGCTAAAGAGAATTAAGCAAAGGTGGTAATGTTGGAATGAATATGATCTGTGCAAACAATGACACTTCTTGTTAATGTTATGCTGATCAGAAGGCTTGGTGTCTGTTGTGGATTTTTAAATTTTCAAGACAATCTGTTGGTGACATAATGGCAAAGGGCCATAACTCTGCAAACAAGAGATTGCAGACCACAGATTGTTTGCGCATTGCACATTGTAATGTGATCAATACTGAATTACAAAAGTTAAAGATGTTACCCCATAGACAGGCCATCAAAAAACTTTAACAAAGGGATATAACTGTGTAAAATAAGGGGTTCTGAAGTTCATCCAGTTCAAAGGATATTCATGTGACTAACATACATTTACAGTAATGATGACAGTGTGGACAGTAAACATTTTGGCAAAGAGCAATATGTCTTTAATTAAGGTGTTTTGGTTGAGTTGGTTCAGTGGTTCTTAAGATTTAGTTGACAATATCTTGGACAATCAGAAGCCAGGACGGCCATCTTGGTTTTTCAGATCAGCCTGAAAAACAACACTTGTTCAGGAATACAATATGTGTACCAAGTTTGAAGGCAACTGGTTTTGTGGTTCTTAAGAAAAAGTTGAAAATGTCTCAGCCAATCAGATGCCAGGGCCGCCATCTTGGATTTCGTTTCTGCCCTCTGCCCTGCCCCCCCCCAAAAAAAAAAACAACACTTGGTCAGGACATCATGATGAATATGTGTCCAAGTTTGAAGTCAGTAGGTTCAGTGGTTCTTAAGAAGAAGTCAAAAATGTCTTGGCCAATCAGATGCCAGGGCGGCCATCTTGGATTTCAGATCCACCCAAAAAACAATAACACTTAGTCAGGACATCATAAGAAACATATGTACAAAGTTTGAAGTCAATTGTTTCAGTGGTTCTGAAGAAGTTTAAAATGTAAATATTTAATGCACAATGGCAGACGAAAAATGACTGCAACAGCTCACATGAGCAATCTTGTGAGCTAAAAAGTCAATCAGTTTTGAGTTATTAATCAATTTTTTATACAATCGTATCCTGGGTTACTGAAGTGACCCTTAAAGGCTCATTTATGAACAGATTTCATTTTTTTTCACAAACTTTGTAGAGTTTGACTTTACAATCATGCATACCAAATTTGAAAGTCATCTGATAATTTGTTCATAAGAAGAAAACTTTTAAAGATGTACCAAAGTTTGCTCCTTTCTGAGAATTATTGGAAATTTTCTAAGTTCAAGGGGCATAACTCTGTCAAAAATTGTTTGACAGTATCAAAATAATAACTTGACCTAGATATTCTCATGATGTATCTGTATGTCAAATTTCATTTCAATATGTGCATCTGTTGTAGAGATATGGAATGGAAACTGAATTATTGGAAATTTTATGGGGCATAATTCAATCGAAAATTGTTTGATGATAACCAAATAAAAACTTGATCTAGATATTCTCATGATGTATCTGTATGCCAAATTTCACTTCAATATGTGCACCCACTGCACAAATAATAATTGGAAAATGTTGGTGTACAGATGGACAGACCAACAGGGCCAAAGCAATATGCCCCTCTTTCAATGAAGGGGGGCATAAACATTAGGTCATTAAGGCACAAAACACTATTTAATATCAAATTATTAATGTGTCCCAGCAAACCTGGAAAGTGTTTTTTCTTTTAAGTTTAAATCGAATATCAATCAATAAAATTGCTATTTTATTTAGAGAAGGTGATAGTCATAATCAATTCTGCATACCCTCCAATACTCCCTGCCACTAGTCTATTTATAGAAGCCCTAATCTTATGGCAAAGACATTCACAAATACCATATAGATTTAGAGTCAGCCTGGCTCAGTCGATAGCGCGCTCGACTCTGGATCGTGAGGTCATGAGTTCGAGTCCCACCGATGACAGGTTGGTTTCCTGTCTTTCGGATGAGACAGTAAAACCTGGAGGTCCCGTGTCACAGTAGGTGTCGGCACGTTAAAGAACCCTCACTGCTCAATGGCCTTAAGTGCCAAGCATAGGCCAAAATTTGAAGTCATTCACAGGCATTTGGTGACGTCTCCATATGAGTGAAATATTCTTGAGTGGGACGTTAAACTTCAATAAACAAACAAACAAACAAACAAACCATATAGATTTGATTCTTGCCCCTAATCTATTTATAGAACTCCTAATCTAATGGCAATGACATTCACAAATACCATTACAGGGTTAGAGCTTAACATTTTTTATCCAGGTGTCACCTGGGCCTCTAAGGTTCAAAATCTACAAGCCCTGCTCAAATTCCAAGGGTCCAATTTTTTTTTCTTTAAGATAGTTTCAGACATCTGTTCAGAAAATCTTCCACAAATAATGAAATATGAAGAAAAATTCTAACAGTTTTCCTTTAATAATATTTTTTTTTCACAAAGAAAAGAATAATGTACAGTTATTTAATTTCATGGAGAGAATATTTCATGTTTTTCTGAAAGGAACGTATTCACTGGTATTATATTTTTGGCAAGATTAGTTACGAATTGTCTTTCTGATACATTTACTTCATAAGTGTAAGGTATTATATTAAGGGGTATTTAATTTCACAACATTTTCTTTGACAGTGAATATAGCGAAATTATCTCCCCGTGAATAAAAACAACTATACAGTAGTACATGTAACACTAATTTCAGTATTTAAAAAAAGAAATAAAGAAAATAAACATAGTGAATTATTCTATCAATGAATATAAATGGACTAGTTGAGTTTAAAAAGTTAAAAATTGGCAAATATATATCTTTTCTTTATATTTTTTTTAATTTAATCAAAATATTAGCTTTCATTTTTGCCATAAACTGGGATAACACTGGCTGAAAAAAAATTATGGTGCCCAAAAATTGCCATTTATCAATATCTGTCAACAGTTTCAAATTTCTGAAGCCAGATGAAAAACTATGATTGTGTTTATGTAAAAGCTATCAGTGTCATTAGTTTGCTGTAAATTTTATAAATTTAATTAAAAGAATTACATGACGATATTATTGTCCGTTTGTAATATTATCTACTTTGTAACTATAATAAAACATCATTTTTGAATTGAAATCATTACAATTTCTTAAGACGTATAAATTACACTAGTGTTTATTGGACTGCGAACGTCAGAGAAGACACCATGATCTTGCTTCGCAATTTCTGTTAATTAAAGTAAAACCAGTTCTTGTTCACTTTAATGCTTGAATTTGGGTCATAAGAAATATTTGGAGTCATTAAGTGGGTCTACAATGTATAGGAGAACCATCCTGACATTAGAATAAAATGCTGAATATCAACTGAACTACACTCTGGTGTCAAACATTTCAGCAACTTGTGCTCGCAAACTGGGCGACTTCCAGGGTAAATATACTTGACCAGTATGAAATTAACTCGCCATGGGTGAATGGGCTACCATTAATTTCTATCACTGCCATTAGAATTAGCCTGTAGATTTAGTTCTTGCCACCAATCTATTTATAGAACCTATTCTTGTAGAAATGACATTCAGAAATATTGTCAGCTTTACCCTATAAATCTGGGGCCTTCCATTTCATTTAAAGAAACCCTAATCTAATTGGCAATTGAATTCACAAATACTGTACTACCCTATAGTTGCTAAATGACATATTTTGTAGAGAATGTACCAAGCGTTATTTCAAATGATATTCAAAATTTTATGCAACTACATACAACAGACAATAATAGATCAAACAAGTGATGTAAGCATCTTATGTCTGAAAAATGGAAAAGCGCATCCCTTACCGTATCATCGTTTGTTTGTTTATTGTTGTTTAACGTCCCACTCAAGAATATTTCACTCATCTGGAGATGTCACCAAATGCAAGTGAAGGGCTTCAAATTTAGGCCTATGCTCAGCACTTATGGCCATTGAGCAGTGAGGGTTCTTTAACGAGCCGACACCTACTGTGACATGGGACCTCGGTTTTTACTGTTACATTCGAAAGACAGGAAACAAACCTGCCGCCAGCTGGACTCGAACTCACGATCAAGAGTCGAGCACTCTACTAAATAAGCCAGGCCGGCTCCCGTATCATCAAATATGTTTGAATAGATTGACTTACTTTTCACCCAGTTCTTCGATATAAACTACAACAGGGTCTTCACCATTTCCTATTTGCTGTATGTGGCCATGATAAATAGGACCTGCATCAGATACAACCTGCAACAAAGGAAGAATAACATGTAAAAGGGGAAATCAGGTATGAAATATTTGGGTTTTAAAGTCTGACAAAGAATTGTTTTGGAAATGCATATTTTAAATTGTAACACAAAGCCAAAGGGACAACTCTTACACAGTGGTGAACAATATTTTTAACCGATTCTACAAATCAAATTTGAGGATAACTGGCATAGTGATGTTTTTTAGATGAGAGAGAACAAATTGTCAATGGGTCATCTGAGTGACTCAGGTCACTAGTTAACTCCTTCAACCCAAAAAACGACAATAGACTGGTCTACCACAATAGAAAGAGCATACCATTTAGATACTAGGGGGTTAACGGCTTAGAACAGTATATTACAACTCCTCATAGAAATCAGGACTCTTTCACCTTATTTTGGGTATGGGGTCAGAGTCAGTCAAACAAGGAAAATTAGTGGCAGTTTTCCTTACATTAGGGAAATCACTAATGATTTGTGTATGCTTTGAATACAAAGAAACTTTAATTCACTTTCATAATATGCGGCTTGAAGATAGATACAAGGTGTTTTATCAGAATTTGATGTTTATCTTTTTTTCTGAATGTCTCTGCACCATTATTACATTATTGACATATTACATTATGTCACATTGTTCTAGTATTTTCTGAAATATAGAATGACATTGAATGTCTTTGATCTTGTTATCAATTTAACATGTTTAAATTTTCAGTATTTTCCTATGATTAATTGCTATGTATATTAGGTAGACCTTCACTTTAGCTCCCAATAAATTTCAAATACCATTTTCACAGCTTAATTTTAACCTATAAAGATCTTTGCAGACTATTATACTAACTGCTATCCCATCATTGACTTTTGAATTGATAAATAATGATATGAAAGAGATTGTCCAAGCAAGAAAACATGATGTTTGAATATTCTTATTTGATCCTTAGTTCAAGAAAGTTAGAAATTTACTGGTTAAAAAACAAGACTGATTTTTATGTTACTTTCGATCTAAAGCCATCTGCTTGATAAACACAATTTAACTGTTTTCCTGTATACACTATGTTTTATATGAACAAATGCTTTTAAAGAATTAAATGAATTTCCTGGCCTTTTAAATACAGCTTTTAACATGGAAGGACATCAAACACATTTTTTTCAAAGATTAAACAAGAAATGTGCAATCAACACTATGTGTTCTGTATAGTTTTATAGATATTTTACATTTATCATACAAACTCTGTTACACTGTCTAAACTGCAAGATGCAACATGGCCGAGGCAGATGATCAGTCACCATTCCCAATGCAAGATTCATGTAATTCATGTGTTTTTCCCCAATATGATGAAAAATAATTCCCAATTTTGTTTACAAACAACAATCGTAACGAAAATAAATTAATTGAAAAGGTATCTAACAAAGAGATTCCATTACATTTAGATTTTCATGTGTGCAAACAATTTTTCCCAATTTGACACAAATTTACATTTAAATTCCCAATTGTGTTGCCAATTGCATTTTCTTCATATTGACAAAAAAAGGTCTGTCAGTAAACCATTAATAGTTCTGGGCTACTTTCATAAACTGACGCTTACAACTGAAGAAAACATCGACCCTACTGATATATAATCTCACAAATTATATACAGTAAAACTTAAATGAGACGAAGTTCAAGGGACCACTAAGAAAAGTTCGAAACATCGGGACTTGGACTCATGGATGGTAACCGAGAAACAGACCATTTTTAGTTTCATAGGTTCTGTATGCGTTATATGAACATTGAGTGTTTATGAGACGGAGAAAAATTGCCATGGGGTGATTTTGTCCACAGTAAATTCTGACTTCAAATAAGTTGCAAGGATTTTGACTCATAAATTGTCTGTGAGTAGTCATAAATAACAAAGTTATTCAGGACTTTGTCAATAGTTCGAAACATCTAGAAATTTGACTCACTGATGTTTGACTCACCAAAGCTCTACTGTACATCATATATTTGCATCATTTGCATAATCTAAAGAGTCATTATGGACCATTTCCTATAAATGGAAATTCTTTCCCATAAGAAGACCACCTGATTATTTCTGTAACTACTAAATACATCTTTGTTCCGTTTTACACTTTCTCTTCATCTCTGATAGTTTTTGAGATAGCCAAAAATAATGAAAAACTAAGAAGAACTGTTTTTGTAAACTAAAACATCTCTCCCTTCACTTTATCCTCATTTAATCCTGTCCACACCTAAGAAGGAAATGAACCTAACCCGTGCAAGAAATAACTTACTGTGTATCATACCCATTCAGTATATATACCTTGTTCAGTTCATTGCTTTGTTGTCTTTGACCAAAGTTTATCCACCTCTAAGAAGGCAATGAACCTAATATGTACAAGAAATAATTTACCCTCTCCCCCTTGGGTATTACATATGTACTTTATTCAACTTTTTTTTGTCATGGAGGATGAAGAAATATACAATTTAGAAGCCAAAATTTGAAGCCCTTCACCAGCATTTGGTGAGTTCTCTGTATGAATGAAAGATTCTTTAGTGGGACATTATTAAAATAACAATACAACAACAACAAATTTGACCTTGGTCAATGGTCAAGGTCAAATGGTGGTAGGTAACTGCCTCATGGTTACACACCTAATGACATAAACTGATGTCACCAGATGTGAACATTACAACCCATACAAGGAAATGCTATTTTAGTATAAGATGAGCGAGTCCAAAGTCAAGGTAACATGGAGGTCATGATGGAATGTCAAACATTGCCTCATGGTGATATAACAACATTACAAAGGATATCAGCCTAGGTCAAAATATATATATATACCAAAATGCATAAGCTTTGGTCAAAGACAACATAGCAATGAACTGAACTAAGTATTGTCCGATTCACATCAGATGGCGGGGCAGAGTAACCTTTTGATCATCATACAGATGATTCTACCCACTTTTCGATTATGACAAGATGCACAGGGAAAACATTCTATTCCTCAATGGATACTTTCTTATGTTGACAAGTAGGAACGATTACTCTAGTCAGTGTAATTTCAATGTTATGCTTTTTTACCTAAAACTTAAACTTGTCCAGGATAAGAAAAGATTCACAAGACTTCACCCTCCCTGCCAGGTCATATGGATTTTACTATATATACTGAATACGTATAACATACAGTACACCACTTCATAGTTATACACCTACATGCCAAAGGATATAAGCCTACGTCAAAAGACAAAACACTTATGGCCAAGACAGGAAATACTATAACATAAAGTTATAATTTGCTCTTGTCTTAAAAGGTCAAGGTCAACTGGAGGTCATGATAGTCTATTACACACCTCATAGTTATACACCTACAAGCAAAAAGGTATAAGCCTAGGTCAAAAGACAAAAAGTAGGCTAATGGCCAGGACAAATTTTGCTGGCATGAAGTCACCAAATTTACTCAAAATGCTACAATTGCATATTTGTGTATAAAAAAAAAAAATTGTTTTTTTTAGGTGTCTGTGACCTTGACCTTTGATCCTATGACCTTGAAATTTAGTCAAAATGATCCTTAGATAATTCCTAACAACTTTCTCATATATCTTTGTATACAAAAAGTCAATCAGTTTTGAGTTATTAAAGCGGTATGAGCTGTCGTAGGTGAAAAAGTTTACATGCCTTTTTTATGTAATTTATTATCTCATATATATCCCAAAGAGACCATCTGGGGGTTAGAATAACAAATGCATGTGTATAATTGCAACAATCTTGCCAAACGTAACCTGTAATATCAGTTATTGTTTGTCGGCCATTACTTTGAGCATCGCAAATTAACTTTCAGTAAATTTTTACAAAGATTACCGAGTGTCCAATAAACAAGTTCTATTTGCAGTAACTTTTCATTCTATTCTTATTACTCTTTGAATTTATTTTCATAAATCATCATTTCATACCTAAATCAGGCAAAATTGGTCTTTTTCGTGGTTTCAAAACATCCGTTTCTGAAATTGTCCACGTGCCAGGTATATCGGGTGATCTTGACCCATTAAGTCGCCCTATCGCATTCTCAGCTTCATCATTCTTGACACATATGATCATGGACTGCCTAACTCCACCAGGCATGGCAGCACGATTGTAAAACGTGAGGTACGCATACTTTTCAGTTATATTATTTTGATTTTGTCAATGTCAGCATTCAGGGTAACACTAAAGATCAAAATAATTTCTTTTAGTGACCTGATATATTTATTCATATATTCAGGTTTTTTTCCCCAGGTATTTAAAATAGCGTTGAAAAGCATATAGTTTACATAATACATGCATTTTCCAATAAAAATCACGACCTGTATTTTAAAAGTCAATATCAAACACATAAAAATCGGCCGACTTTAACATAGTCCAAGCGCGTAAAGGGCCGAGATCAACCCAACCGATTTACAAAGTACATTTGATATGCCGAAAGAGTTTATCTGAAAGGTTATTGAATATGGAAAAACAGCTTTTTAAGGTACGGGAAAACTTAAATTCTAATAAAACAAATAACTTCAAAAAGAAGATCTTTTACAAGCTTTCACATGTTTGATAATGTATTTGAACACATATTCTCGACTATATGTCAAGGGACAAAAATAATCATTGTGACATCTTATATTGCTTTAAACCATTTATATACAACTCTACCCTGTGTTAGTGAAGATAATAGGACAAAACTGTCCAAAACATGAGAAATCCACTAAACGGGGGAAATAAATCCCATAAGGGTCAACCTGACAATTTCGGCCCTATTGACTTTTTTGTAGAACTTTGCATGCTGAACATTTTTCCTTCTTTCACTTTCTCTCTACCTATCATACAATTCAAGATAATGAAAAAAAAAAAACAAAAAAAACAAAAACAAAAACAAAAAAAACGGCCCAAAACATGAATACAGTAAAACCTGTATATAGGGGTCACCCAAGGGACCAGAAAATATTTACCTCTATGTGCAGGTGACCCTTATACACAGGTTCAATTTAGATGAAGTATGCAGTCAAGGGACTTGAAAAAACTGGCCTTTATAGACAGGTAATCCTTATATAGAGGTGGCCGCTATAGCAGGTTTTACTGTAATCTACTTAAAACCTGACAATTGCGAACCTACTGACTTTTTTGTAGATCTTTGTGTGCTTAACACTTTTGCTCTTTTCACTTTTACTTTTCGAAATAATGAAGAAACAAGAGGCCCAAGAGGACCTCAATCGCTCACCTGAGAACCATCTACAAATGTGGAAAGAAGACCAAGAAGAATATGTACATGTAAGGCTGACCTGGTCAAGAAACATAAATATTGCTGTTTTAAGAAATTCATCAAAAATTCTAGAAATCAAATTTTGGAAAAATTCTTGCACAAAAACATTTCTTCAACTATATACAAGTAAAACACTTTAATGCATCATTGTGAATGCAAGGGGAGATAATTGAGGAAATCATGAAAAAATGATTGAAAATGACAAAGTCTGAAAAAAAAACTCAAAAATGCGTCATAAATATTCCAATTTTTATGAAAAACACAAACTTCAATCATAAACCCATGTAGATCACTTAGAAACATCCATTTTTCAATTCATGCAACGGTTTCATGCAGAAGATTTTTAAAGAGGGGTACCTTTTTAAACCTATTCTGCCCCGCCCTGGAACCACCCCTGGGCCAATCTGGCTGCAAACTACACACTTGGTAAAGGACCATGAGCACTTGCTTCCTGTCATGTTTTGTCAAAATCCCTTTAGTTGTTTCAGAGAAGAAGTCAAAAATATGAAAAGTTTAAGGATGGGGAGTGATCACAATCGCTCACGTGAGCCTTCAGCTCAGGTGAGCTAAAAATTTACCAAGTGTTGGTCCTTTTTGGTTTTTCCTCAAGTCAGTCACATCCAGATGTTTTAGAAACAACTATATAGTCAAAATAATCAAAATAACAATAAATGAAAGTTGAGCTTGAGTACCAAAGTAAATTTGGTGACTTTGGGCCTAGGTGCGTTAAACTAGAGGATCTTCCACTGTATTGAGACAATAAATAGTCAAACTTTAAGAAACAAAATTAAAATGTTAAAGGTTCTATGTGCAAGACTGACTAATGGCGAAAAACTGGGACTTAAAAGCCATATTGACAATGAGTATCTCTTATAAATATGTCTTGCCTAACATAAAAAATCAATAACTTGCAACTGAGTAGACACTCTTTATAAACAAAAATACCCATGTTGAAAAGTGATGTATCTTACAAACCTCGTCTGACTATATACCTGAAGATAACAAACAAATCAAAACAAAATGAAAATACAAAAAACTAGTAAATATTACAAAGTTACAAACCTTTCATTTGTGTTATTTTATCCACAACATGAAAATAACATCACACAACTTGGTCCCATCATAAATATTCACATTGAAAATGCAATACCTTTTAAGTAAGTATAAGGAAATTACAAAATCATTATTAACAGTGAAAGCGACAGGTAAACCCCATCAAGTTTTAAATCTTCCATAGAGATTAAGACATGCGTCTGAAGCAGAAAATAGATTAAAAGTGAGTAAGCTACCAACGTACAATATGTATACCAATATAGACTGATATGCTTCATTCAGTTTCAATCAGCTTTATGTGAATACATACCCAAAATTTTTTTTTAAAGAATTTTCACTGAACAAGTGCATATTGGGCGTGGGATAAAACGAATAGTTTAATGTAAACGCCCATGGTTTTAAACCTATCCGAGTAAATAAAAGGATGTTGTCACTTTCCAATTGACACAGTCTGCTTAACACGAGTGAACATACACTATAATGTCCCAAAGAATTTTGCCCATTCATATTCAAATTGTTATGATTTATTGGACCCATAATTTGTGTTTGTGATAAAATAGGTACGAGGCCAAAAAATAACAAGATTTGTTTATGTGAGCTGACCCATCCATCTAAAAAGCACTTATCCTAATTTTTAGGGCAGTTTTGCCCACTTCTTTTTTTTTTTAAATAATTTGATGCCTGAATTTTTGTTGTTTTAATTACTGAAATAAACAAAGTAATTACTGTATACAAATTTGACTAGGTATTCTGATATAAAGTTGTAATTTTCTGAAGAAAAAGAATTCTTGCAAAATTATGTTATCCTAGGGCCAGTGATTTTCCGTGATTGCGGACAGAATCATGGAATCAGCAATCTGAAATGGAATTTGCGTTTTTGAAATAACTTTAAAAATTCCTACATGAGGTAGAATTTATTAAATTGTGGACTAGTGTGCTATTTCCAAGTGTTATTAACATTTCTTTATTTATTTACAACATTTCATCACATAATTTTACATCATTTACTCTTTTATCCCGTAGAATCTATAAGCCAGATACGCTGTAATCTGACATTTATTTCCATTGTCGTAACATCAGTACTGACTGATATCTGGATTCTTCTAAAACAAAAATAGCTTTAATTTGATATATTGAATTAGGTTTTCATAACGTTTAGTTCAAATTCTAAATATATATACCAATTTTTACAATTTATAGTTAAATTTCAGTGTACAATCCATTCTTAATTTTTACGACATACCGCTCCATTGACAGTCGGTTTTTGTTACCAACACAAACAAACTGTTCACTCCTTGATGTTTTCGACAGCCAGCTACAATGGCTGAAGACACACGAACATGTATGTAAAAAGAGAAGACTTCCTCCCATTTAATACATGTAAATAAATACATTAGCAAGGTTTGGTCAGTTTCCATGGAATCTTTTTGAGGAAGGTGGTATTTAATTTTGCAAATTCTGTCAGCATAGAATAGATTACACTAGTGTTGATACAATAAATCAAAAGACTATAAAAATAAAATACATGTACATTTATGATGTAGATCTACTTTATAAGGTTATTGAAAGTGAAAACATACCAAATAAAACATCACAGACTTGTTCTAAGTCAGGTGATAAATTCAAGCAAAAATTACCGATACAATTTCCAACAAAACTTGTTGACT
This sequence comes from Atrina japonica, assembly GCA_030159075.1. NCBI lineage: Eukaryota > Metazoa > Mollusca > Bivalvia > Pterioida > Pinnidae > Atrina > Atrina japonica. The sequence goes on from BROG01000558.1 coordinate 408,303, forward strand.
ACATGTATATGAGTATAGGCCTACAGACTTACAAATTACGTATAAAATATTTTTAAATTATAAAAAATAGTGTTGCATATACATGTACCGGTATATGTTTTATTTACTTTCCTATTTAATTCTAACATTAAATTGGTGTGGCAGGCTATTGAAGGTATGGTTATGAGTCTGTATTGCTAAATATTTTTCATCTAAAGAATGTTTATAGTATTTTTTCTTATGAATTCACCAAAATTGAAAACCAGTCTATGCCAATAACATCGGTCCGCCGGTCCTGACTGACAAAAATCTGTTAGGACCGATGTTCTTCTCCCAATTTCCGGACCGCATTACCGATGACGTTTTGAGTAATAGTTTTCCTTGATTTATTAATTTTTTTTAACTCCCAAGTCATTACTAGTTCATAACAAAGCTCTAAATCACTTGCAGATACGACCTTGTTTTATTTTTTGACAAAGTTTACTTGCAAATCAATCGCATATCGCAACTAGTTTCTTCCTGAAATCGAGTTTTCCATTTTCACTCTGAAATTACATCACCGAAATCAAGGTCAGCTATGTCCTTTACAACAATGCATTTGACTATTTAGTTTCTATAAATTAGAGCGTCTGACTCACATTGATTACTGTCAAAAAAGCACATTGTGTGCTGTCACATTTGTACGACTTTCAACTTGAACATACAGAACAAGGTGACGTTTTCTTTAAATCAGTGTCGATTTCAAGATAACAATCTGCCTCATCATCATCTAACTCTAGCTTGAGTTTGAAAGATCTTGGTTAAAGAAATACTCGTGTCGAGTCATGGCTAGTGCTCGTAGAGGCGACAGATGCTTGCTTTTGTATCGGCCGTTAAAAATTCAAAAAATAGAAATTTCAGTTTGCCATAATATGAAAAAAGTGGGCTTAAAAACGCTTCTGGAATGAGCGGGAAAAAAAAGAATAAAACATCACTTATACTTTGGTATCTGAGATTTTTTATATTATAACGCTTTGAATATAATACAGTCATGTCAATTTTTAATAAATGTGTTTTCTTTCATTTCATCACGCAGAAAAATGTTTTCAATACACACACACACACACACATATGAAAAATCCCTGGTTAGCTAGTAAAACTACTGGTTCACATAAAAAGTGATTTTCTTACTGTTGTAGAGCACTGTACGTCAAAGTGACATAGTGTTGGACTGACAATATTTGGTTCAGACCTGTGTGGAACCCAACAACTCAGGTCCAAATGACCTGTGTAAGCCAAAAGAATTTGGCGCAGACTGAGAACAGAATTGAAGCAAATCTGAAATGGAAAATCACTGGCCCTATTATCTCTAAACTTCAAAACTGCCACATGAATACAGTATAGTAACGTCATGGATTTATGGGCCAAATTCAAAATATTGTCCAGGGTCATCACCGAAGTCTGTATGTCAGGGAGGTTTGTATGTCTGTAACTATTGGATACAGCAGATTTGCATTCTCAATTAATCATCACCAATTCACTTTATTATACACATAACCAGGATCCTGCTCAATTTAAAAGTTTGACCCATTTTCATGTTTTCCATGTCATATAATGCCTTTGGTTTAGTCTGGATATGTTCTTCAATTACCTATATAGCTAACAACCTGATGTCCTAACAACATGACACAGGTCCTACCAATTGTTAACGTCCACTTGGTGTTTTAACAACATGACACAGGTCCTACCAATTGTTAACGTCCACTCGGTGTCTTAACAACATGACACAGGTCTTACCAATAGTTAACATCTACTCGGTGTTTTAACAACACAACACAGGTTCTACCAATTGTTAATGTCCACTTGGTGTCTTAACAACATGACACAGGTCCTACCAATTGTTAACGTCCACTTGGTGTCTTAACAACATGACACAGGTCTTACCAATAATTATCAGCCACTTGGTGTTTTAACAACATGACACAGGTCCTACCAATTGTTAACGTCCACTTGGTGTCTTAACAACATGACACAGGTCTTACCAATAATTATCAGCCACTTGGTGTCCTGCAGTTGCTTCTATAGAGCATTTTTATTATGTTTGTCACAAGTGGGGGTTATTTTGGAATATTTTCCAACTTTCGTGTATTCCATTCGAACATCACAATCATTTTTCTACCAGTAGCCAAACACACTTAGGTGATAGAGAATCAGTTAGCTCTGGTAAATGACCATGTGCAGGTCGGAGACAAATGTTGTAAAATAACATAACTGGTTTAGCACATTTTCTCAGAGAAATGTGGTAAGTACTTTCATATGTAATATTTTTAATTAATGGTTTATCTATTTTTCATATTTAGAGTAGAATTAAGGTCTAAAGTAGGTTTTGTTTTAACTAGTGAGATACTCAACTACTATTCAGTGTTGTTCACTCACGTGTTTAAAATTTGTGCAGCATTTATATAACAAAAGTTTAACTGGTATACTGTCTTAGTGATTTTTGGTAGGCAGTGATTTAATGATTAATAGGGGTGGATTTAGTGGTATGTTAAGTGTATATCATGATATGTTGTCAGCAGTTTATATATTATTATATTTAACAGTGTAACAGGGTTACTGCTATAGTGGTTTAGTTAGGGGGTTGTTATTCAGCTAACAGATTTGTAAATATTTCATTTAGATCTTATTCATCAGAGAGTGTATGAGTGTGTTTGATAATAAGTGTTTAATTTATAATTTGAGTTGACAATGAACCATTCAGATTTTTAAATAAATAATTTAATCTGAATTTGATTCATAGTCTTTAATGGACATGGTCATTGCTTGTCCCGTTAAAATGTTCTTGGGCCTCTTATAGCTAATAATCTGCTACAGGTCATACCGATGGTTAACGTCCACTTAGTGTTCTACAGTTGTTTCTATAGAGTATTTTCATTATGTTTAAGGGCTTCTTATAGGTAACAACATGCCATGAGTCTTACAAATAGGTCACATCCACTTAGTGTCCTGTGCATTGTTTCTGTATTTTTATATTTTTACCTTATTTGGAAAAAAAACAATCATATAAAAATCATAGACATGAAACTGCATTTAGGCATATACTGTATATATAAAAATCAAGTTATTCCAATGATAAAATATATCCGTCATATTTTTACATTTTCACACCTTCACTGTTACATATTTTATAACCAATCATTTGACATCATTTTCAAATATCTTGAGTTTCCAGACAAGACATGACAGAGTTCAATGTGATCAAAGCAGCACCACATATAACTGTTAATATCGATGTCAAATGTACAGCATGGGTTAAAGACCTATAGACCGAAGTCAGTCACCTGATAAAATGTTAATGTACATGTTTACACCTACTGCTTCTCACCTTCAACATCAAATCTTAATTAACAATATATCCTTTCACTAACTCAAAATTACGCTTTATACACACACAATATAAAATAAATAAAACATATCAAGTTGCATTCACAGCATCAAGGTTTTTTCTCTCTTGTTAGGGGTAGATGTAAACTGATGCTCTGTAAAGCTAATTATGAGGTTACTGGCCTATATACCACATTTTTCTCTTCCCGAGACCAAATATAAGCACTATATTTGATAGATAAAGATAAAAAATAGTAAGTAGATTTTCAAAACCATACACCAAAAACAAAATTATTGATAACAAGAAATTACAGTAAAACCTGCTATAGTGGCCACCTTTTTATAAGGATCACCTGTTTATAAAGGCCAGTTTTTTCAAGTCCCTTGACGGCATACTTCACTAAATTAAACCTGTGTATAAGGGTCACCTGCACATAAAGGTCAATATACTCTGGTCCCTTGGGTGGCCCTATATACAGGTTTCACTGTATTGTAATGGGATGCTGTTATATAGTCTCCACAACAAAATCCCCATAAGTATAAACCCCTTTTGACTCCCCCATGTATCATTCAACTCATCTTGCATGATATAAGTTTTATGGATGAGACAAGATATTAGAATATTATCAACTGGTAGGGATGGGGAACAAGTTAAAAAAAAAAAAATTATAGATTTTCGCGGTAAACTCTATGCTTATCATTTTCAGCAATTCTGTACTTGTTATCATCATTTGTAGTTTAAGCTGTAAAACAGAATTTTCGTAAGTGTAAGACTGCCAACTTAATTTCACTAGGTATTGACTAAATATTCAGTTACCATGGTTACAAATTTAGGTACAAATAAGAATCCTGAATAGAAAACTTCAGGAAAAATATCCTTTTCAACCACCCAACTTGCAAACTACCTATGGTATGCCTTATCTTAATCAATGTAGGTCAACACCCACAAAAATCATTTGTGTATATATTTATCCGAGATGAAAAATATCCAAAATCTTATTTAGAAAATGCAAATAAAGTAGACTAATTCTTTTTCAGTGAATTCAAATGAATCTGTACACGCTGACACTGATCTCAATCAGTCAATACTCAAAACATTGACTGATGTCATACACGCCCGTTTGTCACAAATTACGGGTGGAGAAGACGAGACATATCTGTTACTATACAAAAGAGTTGATGTTTCTTGTAAAAATTCAAAAGTTGAAGTGTAAAGTACATTTTTATGTTATTTAAAATATTTTCATTTTATTTATCAATACTTCTTCATACTTATTTCTTAAGCTTTTCATTTGATAAATGTTTAGGACAGATATATCAAGATTAAAAGAAGTAAGTTGAAAAGAAACCCCCATTTAGACATTAAATTCTCATGTTCAAAGAAAAATATTCTGACCGATGAAACTTCTGGTATCAATTTTAGGCCTAAAAAGAAGATACACTGTTCTCATACATGGCATGGTATGAAATAACCACAAGTCCAATTGCCCAGTACATGTTACGATTGGCTCAGACAAGTTGATTTTTTAAATGCACATGTCAGATGGACAAGTTGTTTTATCAGCATTACCTGTACTGTGGTCGGGTACCTATACAAATTAATTACCTGAATATTTAAACCTCCACACCTAATCACAACCCAACTATGTTCTGTCCTATATACAGATGTAAAGATTGACATCATTAATGTTAAATAAATTTAATGCACATTGTATATCAATCCTCCGTGACTTTACTTAAAAAATTTTAACCGAGAAATATCAAAACGAGATTGTGGTGTCTTTTCCAACATCTGCACTGCACACTATAAACAATACAGTGTTAGGGATGCATCTTAAAATTATAATGATTCAATACAAAAATAATGTTTCATTTCAATAGTATAATATTTTAAATACAGACAGTGAAATTTAGTAATTCACTGGTCAGGTTGACCAGTAAATTATTTTTCATTTCAAAACCTCTGATTATATATATATATATACCATATTTGTCCTTGAAAGGGCACCTGCTCTAATAAGGGCACCCTGGATATTTTTTTCATGTAGATCTATTGACTGTTTGAAATTATTTTACCTTTTTATTTTTAATTAGTTTAGATTACCGCCCACATCATCATACTTTTTTCTTTTTGGTGCAGTAAATATCAACTTTACCCGCAAAATTGCAAAAGAACATCTTTTAACTACGTCGTAAGCAATACTCAGTGATTTCTTTGATGCAAGGACGTCGCCATCGACGTTCATCAACAAACGAAATGAAACCAGTCATAGTTACATTTTTATTTTCTTATGTTAAATATCTGTCAATTAAAATGTATTCACAATAAAAAAAAAAAATACTTATCGTAATTTTTTCTACAAAGAAATATAAAACTTGTCCAATTATTTGTTTACTTTGTAACTTTATAAAACTGAATTCGGGTTCGAGATTTTGGGGATTTCAAGCAAAGCATTGTCAATCAAAATCCCATTTTGTCTACTGCTGTCATTTTAAACCGTCTGCAATTACCAAAATCTTGCAAAATACTAGTTTTACACTTTTAATGTCAGAGATCGTATTAAGTCAAAGAAATTGTCCAAATTGTCGGTTTCAATGAACTTGAAGCATCTGTGTAAGGCATGTATCACTCGTACTCATAATGTCTGTTTCCTGAACTCGCAGTTCAAACAGTAAATCTTAATTTAACAGTAACAAATTTTGCTACATTGTTTTTTTTCCCACTATTAATACATCAGGGGGATTACAAAGTAATTATTTATTGATTAACGTTACATAAACACTTGTTTGTTGTTTACAGTAGCTCTGATTGGCTAGTTTATAAATATAGTAGTAATTCCTGTTATACAGGTATTCATGATTATTGCACGAGTATTTTGTGATACCATAATTAATGTTTCGAATGCGTGTAAGATATTTGCCATTCAAAGGCTCTGCTAACGTGCATTAACACATCTTTGGACAAAAAGAGACCCACCCACCAGCTCATTATTATATTTAATGTATTGTTTTACTTTCCTGTTATGGATTTACTTTATTCATTTTGAACTCAATTAATGACAAAACTTGTATTTTGTAGATGCCAAGACGTAGAAGCTAAGAGTTCCTGATTACTATGTTATCATTTATATGTTAATAAAATGCACTACTCGGAGTGCTTCAGATCCTACAAGTGTTTTTGTTTTATTTTATAAATGATTTATGTTCGATTTAGAGGATAGAATATGAACATAAAAGTAAGTAAAAACAGCTATATACACTGTAGATAAGATTGCATATTGGAGTATTTTACCATTTTTTGTAACATAATCAAAATGTACATTATGAAAGAAAGAAATGGGCCCGGTGCACTTTTAAGGTCAAATACGGCATATATAGTCAAAGAATGATCAAATATAAACTTTAGTTTGAATGGCTTAAAATTTGGGCCCAGAACAGATAATGAACAAGAAGCCCAAGGGTCCTCAAGTCACTCTCCTGGCAAAATTGGTCAGAAAACATAAAAAAATATGTGAAAGATAAAATGGCTTATAAACATGAACAAGAGGCCCATGAGCCACATTGCTCACCTGAACTGTGTTGGTATCTTACAAATATGGGAATTTCTAATTTACAAATTATTTAAACATTCCTTAGGAGTGAAGGAGACTTAAAAATGAATGAAAAATGACAAAGCTGGGAAAGATGTCAAAAACAAGAATTTGAATCATGCATCCATAAAAATCACTCAGATGCAATTAGTTTTTCAATCCATGCAGCAGTTCTGGATAAGATTTTTAAAGAGGGTTACACCCCAGGCCTCTTTTGCCCCACCCTGGATACACCCCTTGGCTGACCTGGCCAAAATCAACAAACTTGGTAGAGGACCTTGAGTACTTACTTCCTATAAAGTTTCATCAAAATCCCTTCAGGCGTTTTGGAGAAGTAGAAAATGTGAAAAGTTTACGGACAGACAGACAGACAGACGGACAGGCAAACAAATGGACATCTTATGTGATAGCCATATTCCCCAAAATATTTTTCGGGGGATAAAAAGTCATTAGTACAAATGTACATGTATAGACACCAAAAATTGATTACCTTCTTTAAAGCAGCACTAACGGCAGATAGGTCGTGATTTTTTCATTAAGTGATAATATATCCTTATATAAAGATACAAAGTTCTCATTAATTACATTTACACACATTGGAATGTTTTGAAAGTATTACAAATGTGAAAATAATAACTGATATTAGCGGGCATGTATCAAAAAACAAATGCTATTGTGGGCAATATTCATAGTGACCTCACATTGGAAATTTCATAGACACGTGTAGTCGTTTGTTTTCATCCTAATGATTTAAAATGGATTTCAAAAGAATTCAATCTACCCGAATTTAGTAATTTTATTTATCTCTTTGAAGAAAACGCAAAATAAAATGCTGAAATAGATAACTTCGTTGTCTATTTGTAGCAATGCTGGTCAACTTGTACCCATTTCAAATTGGCACGGAGTGATTTCGGCATTTTGTAAACATGGAATTCAGCACTTATTGTGGTTAAATAGGCGATTGGAAATAATCACTTTCGTATGTGTTGATATCCATAAATGTTTATAACCACACCCATATGTCAATATGCATAATCTAAATGGGGTGCTGAAGTTACTATTGTCTGTGCAGCTCACCTCCAAAATAGGAGAACTTAACTTTTAAACCTTGAATAATTGGGCTGAATAAAGGTCTAATATTTTACTGAAGTTGTTGAATAACTTTTTATAATCTTTTATTTAAGACTCTACATAATACAAATTCCTTGGAGATGGGCATTTCCAATGTTAAAAATGTCACCCACCAGACAAGGTTTTGTCCTGTGCTTACTATGATGTTTTTAGTCAACAGTTCCAAATATTTCTAGGCCTATCAAATGTATATGGGAAGTACTCTCGGACAAATGAAATGAAAATTACTGATGTAGTAATTATATATATATATATATATATTTTTAAGATGTAAGGACATTTTTATTTGTATACAACTGATTATCCTTATCCTTCACATTTTTATCATGGAATGCCACTAATAGTATGACTTCATTGTTTTAAACATGAACGATAGTATCTTGAAATATGAAATATCAAAATATGGTAGTACAGATGTATTCTTCTATTAATTGTCGGGTAAGATTTGTCACTCAGTCAGTCTTGGTCTTTGACTTGGTATGATTAGTCTTGGGTGCAAAATTGTAACTTCACTCAACCAGTAAATCTTGTTTCTTTGTTTGTTTATTATTGTTTAATGTCCCACTCAAGAATATTTCACTCATATGGAGATGTAACCAAATACTGGTGAAGCGCTTAAAATTTTGGCCTATGCTCCGCACTTACGGCCATTGAGCAGTGAGGGTTCTTTAACGTGCTGACATCTACTGTGACACAGGACCTCGGATTTTACTGTCTCATCCGAAGGACAGGAAACAAACCTGCCACCAGCTGGACTTTAACTCAATACCTCACGATAAAGAGTCGAGCACGCTACCGATTGATCCAGGCTGGCTCAGCAAATCTCGTAAACAGCTACTAAGATAATCGGAAAGTAATCAGATGCCATGTCTTGTTTCAGTTTCCTTTTAAGCATAAAAAATATTGATGATTTTTTTGGCATCTGTACTCCGTTTTCAATGGTTAATCGTATTGTAGGGGAAATTTTTTATGGTATACAATCATTTCATGATTACTAATAATAAAAAAAAAATCCAACTTAGCTAATTCTACTTTAAAATATTTTTTTACACTTTTCATGAGAAAATCATTTATTTGAACAAATGATTTTTAAGTGAAACAAGAGGCCCATGGGCCTTGACAGTCACCTGAGGTAAGCAATTTTGAATAAATGGGTTACTGTATGTGTACTTAAATTGGAGCACTCATATTTCAGCGCTCTCAGGGGGTATAGACTTATTTCAGCGCTCTCAGGGGGTATAGACTAATTAGGGCAATCTTAAATTCACGCAATTAATTTCATTAGCTTTGTCGTGTATACAGAAATACAGAATGACAGGATGGAGAAATTTAAGCGCTGCCCTTGAATTAGCACGATGACTTAAGCAAGAAAGACGCTAATATTAGAAAACCACTAAAATTAGTACACATACTGTATCAGGGTAAGTAGTTTTTAGTGTCATGAAAGGAAAGACATGATATTAAACAATAGAGGATTAATTGAGATCCCAGATCTTGGCACCCACCATGGAATGTTCTACGCCTGATCTATGACAGACTGTTGTTTTCTCTTCTTTACTCTTATTTTGTCTCCCAACATTGAATGGGAACTTAAATCCACATTTCTGTGAAATACTTTTTTCACAAGACTATAGCGAAATTAAACTTGAACTGAACATATTACATTATAAGAGAGAATGGAATTCAACATGCCTGACAGTTATTCATCTTGGATTTTGATCTCTCTGAAAATAAATATGCACATCTAGACCTCAGGGGTAACCTCCATTATCAATTTCGCAAAGATTCCTTCGGTACATTCTGAGAAATATATACTTCCATTGTCAAATGGAGATGGCAGATGGCTGCCTGTCAGCCATGTTGGAATCCAATCTCCCTGAAAATGTCATATGCACAACTAGACCTCACAGGGAATCGTCTTGTCCAATTTCAAGAAATCCCTTTAGTCCTTTCTGAGAAATAGCAATAATAAACTTCAGACCTATGGCAAAAATCCAAGATGGCTGCCTGTCGGCCATATTGGATTCAAATCTCTCTAGAAATGCAATATGTACAAGTAGACCTCAAAGGGAACCTTTATGTCAAATTTCAAGGAGATCCCTTCAGTCCTGTCTGAGAAACAACGGTAACAAACTTCCTTTGTTCAAAATCCAAGATGGCTGCCTGTTGGTCATGTTGGATTCAGATCTCTTTGAAAATGTAATATGCACAATTATACCTCAAGAGGAACCTTCATGTCAAATTTCAATGAGATCACTTCAGGCCTTTCTAAGAAGTAGTGGTAACCAACTTCCTATGGTCAAAATCCAAGATGGCCGCCTGTCAGCCACATTGGATTCTGATCTCATTGAAAATGTAATATGCACAATTAGACCTCAAGGGAAACCATCACGTCAAATTTCAAGAAGATCCCTTCAGTCCTTTAGAGGAAGCGGTAACAAGTATTGTTCAGGACGGATGGACGACAGACTACCAAAGATGCAGGGTCATATGAATTAGATTTTCACAAAAACATTCCTTCATCAAATTACTGGTAAACTCATGAAATGAATGCATCATAGTGAATACAAAGGAGATAATCAAAGAAATCATACAAAAATGAATGAAAATGACAAAGTCCGAAAAGACCGCAAAACCTGTAAAAAAATAATATTCCTATTTCTATGAAAATTACCAACTTGAATCATACATCCACGAGATCACTCAGAAAAAATTCTGTTTTTCAATTCATGCAGCAGTTCTGGAGAATCATTTTATCCCCATTAATATGCATGGCATATACCAACATATTTCTGGGCACTGGGAATATAAACTTTAAGAAATGAGAGGAAAAAGTACAATTTAATCTAACTGTGGTCATGGACATACAAATAATAGATTTTGGTATTCATTTCAGCTTTAACCAAACCCAAAGCCACTCATTTGCAGCAGGTTAAATGCTGTTATCACAGAGCAAATGTTCTTATTAATGTGTACAAGTAGAAAAACTGACAGGCAAAAACTATTATTGAGTCATCTTCCAACATGTCTTAACAAAGACTATGTATTGTGGATGCATCTATTTACTTAATCAATTTAAATTACCATAATTGAATGTAAAAGCAGGTACCCAAGTCTTATTTATAAAAATGATCAATAAAATCTAATCAGCTCTTACCTGACACTTGTCTCCCGCAGAAAATGTCACAAATTTACATTTTTCTCTACGAATTTCTTCTGAAGAAAAATAGAAAAGAAATAATAGTAAAATCTTTGCTCACTGACTTTTACAACAATACAAACAAAGCACACTGTATATAAAGGACATATATCTTATGAGAAGTAAAAACTTCAACACCGTCAGAAAATAAAGTGTCAAAATCAGACTAAATCTGTATTTGGTTTTATTACTTCTACTCCGTTACATGTTGATTTATTTTTTGTCACTGAATATTTTTCCTATACTTAAATCAATACAGGTCAAAGGCACATCCATTCTGTTCATTGATTTGGTAACAAATGGTCCTGAAATACTATCAAGCATAAACAACACAAGGAAATGTAAAACAAAACTTCAAAATCAATGTGGTGTTAGTCTGACCAATCATGTACATGACTTATAATTAAAAATTGAAAAAAATAATCAAAACATGATAACCATGACAACTGTGATCCTGTTATTTCCTCAAACATTTAGATATTCATTTCTTCAATCAGCAACATAAAAATGATTTGTTTGTGAGATTCACATTAAATGTAGGGAGTATAAATAAGTTTTAACTCATGCTGAGTAATTTAAACACAGAAGCAAGATGTATATCTTATATAATTAAAATTCTCTGCAGTGCGACCTTTTCTACCACATTCACAAACTGTGCTTTTTACTTGAACATTAATAAATAGCCACAAGGTATCTCCTTTATGAAAGTGTATCAAATTCTATTCCACCTAAAATTTAGATTCTGTGGAGGCTATTGCAAAATTTAGATTCTGTGGAGGCTACTGCATGATGATATAGCAGTGATGTATAAAAACTGACAACAACACAAGATATTACAGAACAAAACGTCAATCAAAGACCTTAAAGGCTGCCATTGTCACAGTTCTATCAATAGGTCCCCAGCTTATCTACAGGTTCCTAGCTTATCAAAAGCTTTCCAGCTTATCTACAGATCCCAAGCTTATATACAAATCCCCAGTAATTTACATATCCCCAGGTTATCTAAAGGGTTCCAGCTTATCTACAGATTCCCAGCCTATCTACAGGTTCTAAGGTTATAAAGGTTTCCATCTTGGCTACAGATCCCCAGCTTATCTACAGGTCCCCAGTAATCTACAGATCCTCGGGTTATTTACAGGTACCCAGTCATCTACAAATCCCAAGCTTATCTACAGGTTCCAAGCTTATAAAGGTTTCCAGCTGAACTACAGATCCCTAGTTATCTACAGGCCCCCAGTTATCCACAGATCCTCAGGTTATCTACAGTTCCCTAGTTATCTACAGATCCCCAGTTATCTACAGATCCTCAGGTTATCTACAGTTCCCTAGTTATTTACAGGTCCCCAGTTATCTACAGATCCTCAGGTTATCTACAGTTCCCCAGTTATCTACAGATCCCCAGTTATCTACAGATCATCAGGTTATCTACAGTTCCCTAGTTATCTACAGGTCCCCAGTTATCTACAGATCCTCAGGTTATATACAAGTCCCCATTTATCTATATATCACTTAGTTATCTACAGGTCCCCAGCTTATCTACAGGCCCCCAACATATCTACAGATCCTCTGGTTATCTACAGATCTCCAGTTATCTACAGATCATCAGGTTATCTACAGGTCCCCAGTTATCTACAGATCCCAAGGTTATATACAGGCCCCTAGCTTATCTACAGAACCTCAGGTTATCTACAGGCCCAAAGCTCAGGGGTCGAAATTAGCGGTGGTCCGTAAGCCCGAGGCCATTGTTTTTGTGGTCGGGCCAGTAAAATCCGTACAAGTGGCGGCCCGGCTGGCTTGTCAAATTTTGGAAAACTCTGCTAAGTTAAACCGTTTTCGGTTTCGATTTGTTTTGAAACTCAGTCGGAACCCCTCTTCTATTTTGCACATAAATGATTTAAACCATCATTGTACGGCAAATGAAGCATTGTATATACCCCCTCTAGAAGATAACTCGAGATCGGCGGCGCCTTTTAACAATCAGTGTAAATAATTTACATTTTGAAAGCTTTTAATTGACATTGAATTGAAAGCCGGTCGACATGTGGAAGTTTCTTGAGGGTGTAAAACCTCCGGAAAAAAAGCAAAAGTTCACGGACACTGAAAAAAAAAACAGAGGACATGTCTACGAAAAAGAGAAAAGAAAAAGAAAATTCACGGAAACATGGAAGGTAGGCCGTAAATGGCTGAATTTCAGTGATGACAAAAATGACTTGTACATGGTGCATTGATTATGCAAACAGTGCCAAATTACGAGAGAATGAACGGCAGAAGTCAGAAGACAAATCTGAAATTAGATTCTGTGACTTTACATGAAAAAACGTGAATTTCACAGGAATTCGGCTGCAGCATTTGAGGCAAAACAAAATGACCCAGGGTCCTGTCTGATTTGTTGTCTGTCATATTTCACACTGACGAAATACCAACTTTTGACCCAACAAAAGCCATTAACTTGTGGAATACTGAGGGGATCAAATCAAGGAGGCCAAATACTCAACCGTATGGAACCCAAGAGGTGGGGGAGGAGGAGGAATTTATGGATGTGTGGACTGAATTAGATTCAGATTGTCACTGAGTTTTTCTTTGTTATCCAGATTGTCACTGACTTTTTTCTTTGTTATTATTACTTGAATATACTCTGAAGAAGTTGCTACCATTAAAAATTGTTATTTTTATTTATCTTATGTCTTTTTATATGTGGGCCAGTGAAATTTTGGTTGGGCCAGTAGAAATTAAATCCTACTTGCCTGACTGGCTGCCAGGTTTGAAAAGTTAATTTCGACCCCTGATTAAGCTTATCTTCAGAACCTCAGGTTATCTACAGGTCCCCAGGTTATATACATGCTCCTATCATATCTACAGATCCTCAGCTTATCAAAAGGCCCCAAGCTTATCTACAGATCCTCAGGTTATCTACAGGTTCCCAGTTATCTACAGATCCCCAGGATATATACAGGCCAAAAGCTTATCTACAGATCCTCGGGTTATCTACAGGTCCCCAATTATCTACAGATCCCCAGTTATCTACAGATCCCTAGGTCATATACAGGTCCCCAACAGATCCCCAGTTATCTACAGATCCCAAGGTTGTATGCAGGTTCCCTGCATATCTTCAGGTCCCCAGCTTATCAACAGATCACATGACCAGCAGGGTATCAGTTCTCAGTGATCACTCTTATCCAGTATCAGTTCATCTGGTCTTGGACAAGTAAACATATAGTGTGTTTGAGCAAGTATAGAAGAAGATTTTTTGCAATTTCTCAAAAACATTCATATCTAGAATAATTAACTTATAAAAAACGAATCTACTTCTACAATATGTAAATGCACAGAATTTTCTACAAAAATCCATTCACATGTTTGAACCCTATACATTGGAAAATCTTAATTTCTCTCATTTTAAAACGAGAGTTTAAAACAATCAGACGAACAGCCTGTATTACCTACTTTTTTTTGTCATGTGAACGCTAGTAACCAATCAGCAAAATGCCAATGATTTACCTTATGCAAATTAACACAGCTTTTCCCACATGGTTAGGCCTATAGGTATGGGAAATAGAATTAAATAAAATGGGGTTGTGTCAAAATTATTAATGTATTTGTGTAACTTAATTTAAACTGCAATATCTAAGTCACATAGAATGATAAGGAATTATGAAATAAAATGTGTTTAAATCAAATCTAAGTCAGGAATATTTTGGGGAAAATATCTAACAATATTAATAATGGAATTGTTACATACCATAAAACAGCCAATAGAGAATAAGATTCTTCGTCGAATACAGAGTATACCGTAGATGTAAATAATTATCTATATATTTTTTTTCTTACAAGGAAGCCGAAACAAAACATGCCCTGTAATTACTTTCTGAATAACTTTGCAGGAAGAGTTATTGGTGCCACCTATAAAAGTTTTCAGGATAACTCGTACCCAAGACGATTTGTACCAAGACAAAAAACAATTGTATCCATGACTGCATGAGTAAGAGTTGCCCAGGACAATTTTTACTTATGTATTAACTAGGTACAATTTGACCAGACAATTTGTAACCAGAATTCATAGAATAAGATTTGTCCGAGATGCCTAGCAATCCAATTAATAAACACAGTAGTTTTTAGCCTGTTTTAGCATCGTCTACTATTTTTTCAATGAGATTTATAGAATTATTAAAAAATCATATCTATTTATATAAATTTACAGACATGTGCAGTCATTTGTTTTCATCCGAATAGATTAGTATATGTATTTTAAGCGAATTTTATCTACCAATAATTAATAGAAACAAACGACTGCACAAGTCTATGAATTTTCCGATGTCATGTTACCATGCATATTGTACCCAACATCATTTTAATTTCTGTATAGTCCTACTGAAATAGTTAATGATTTTCGCATTGGTATTACATGCAAACAAAATAACATATGGATGTTTAATTATGGTAATGGGAGCTTAATTTCTTCATATAAGCATATAATGTAAAATACACCATCACTTGATGGATAACAAGTGGCGAAATATCAGGCTGTATATTGTCACTTTTCAAGAACCGCCCTTCAACTTTCTTCATTACATGATCACATGCATTTACTCATTTTCTTTCATCTATTTTCTCTAAATTATCCGAAACAAGAACATTCACTTCACTTAGTTTAAAAGACCTGTTATCCAGAGGTGTTTACCCCTTTTTGACACTTTCAGTAATCATGATGATTTTTTTCAGTAATTTTGGCCATCTGTCAGTAATCTCAAATTTTGAACATATATTTCGACACAGACCTAATTTCATACATGAAACATCCAGAACTGTGTGTCAAGTCAGCATCTAACAGTTACAAGACAGCTCAAAAACAAATTTTATTGAACAAATAAAAATAAACATGTGTTAATTGTAATATCTTCACAAGTTAACAGTAAAAAATCACAACCAAAGAGCAAAAAACTCATTTAAAAACAGACATGGACCTGTTTGAATTCTGTAAACGCGACAGGTCCTTATGGGTTTTTGATTCAACGTGCCTCGAGCAGTCGTTTTTCCCGGCATGTGCACATGAAAAATCCGATGCACAAATTGTGCACCTTACGTAGTAGTCCCCACGTTGAGATTTTGTAAGGAAAGGCCACAGTTCGTGATAGCTAGTTTTAAATCTTTGCAACACCTTTTTTCTTTTGGGTGGCGTCTCGACCAGAACACGTTCAACATCAGAAGCGTCTTCTGCTTTTCTTTTAGCAGACATCTTTCGGAGGGACTCATGTAAAGGTAAGTCCAGAGAGACTCCGAATAACGGAAATCATAATCAAACTGGTGTTTGAATACACCAAATAAATATGAATTATCCCAAGCGCTTCAATAACCTAGGGAAAAAATAATTTTTGGCACAATATCGGAAAAGCGTAATTTCGGAAAGTGAATCCGTAATGCGTATTTTAGGACTCAAATCCGGAATAAATACGGAAAATCCGGGATGGTAAACACCTCTGTGTTATCTCATGCAGTATTTTATCACCCCAAATCATTTCAATAGGATTTAATTTGCAATGATATGGGGGTAAATGCAAAACTTCATGGCCATGAAAGCAACGATATTTGTCAACTTTATACACTGGCTTTGGTTTGTTTGTTTTAATAATTTCATGTAATGCCAAATATTGTAGCGCTATCAACTATCAATCTTTTCCATTTTTGAAGCACATCTTTTACAAGAAGGATAGCTCCTGCATCTTTATCATGTAAAAAATCATCCGCGCACCCAATTTATAAATGCACGCAGTTGAGTCTCTTCGATCACCCTCTCTGGACAAGAAGCCATTTTGCTCCATGTTATTTTTTCAACTCACGGACTAATCAAAATTGTTTGCGGTATCGTTCCAAGCTTATTTATTCTATTTATTTTCATGGGGTTATATTATAATTATTATTAGCATCAATGTTTAATAGAAGTTTATATCATTTAACTATTGGAGAATGTAAAGTTGGTAGGCTAGTCTAGAAACGATATTTGTAGGCTCAATGCTAATAGCAATGCACAAATGCTGAAGTCACAGAAATGGACCTACTTAATTATGTGGACGGTGAAGTACACCGTCATTGTGGTATGCTCTTGCCAATTGGCATCCACTAATGGTGGAATGCAGTAGTGTGACTTTAACAAAAGAGTAACTTTAACAAAACTCTCTTCTCTTTTCTTTTTAATTGAATGTAAAAGAAACTTATTCTTTGGTCTACCAAGGCCTTTCTCTCCATTAGAGCTCTCATTTACACCCACCTTTTTATAACGGAAACCAAGGTGTTGGAGAGTTTTCCATAGCACATATCTAGAAAGTTTTAAATTGTTATTTTCAACAAGATGTTTTATTAATGCTCTTAATGATACATATTTATTCTTTTAAAACATTTTCAGAATTTCTCTTCTGATGACATCAATGTCAAAACTATCTAAATTGTATTTATTCTTGTTCCTAATTTCGGTATTCTGAGATGGCCCCTCTACTTCACACAATTCGCCACTGCTCTTCACAAATCTATACAACAGTGATCTACGTTTCTCCACATTTTCCCATCGAGAGAAGGATACTTTCCTTGATGCTTCTACTTGGAAATACTTATAAATTTTACAGATAATTTTACAGATTTTAAATTTAAGGCATCAAAACTTGTCAATCATTATTTTTTTAACATTCTTATCAGAACAAAAGAATGTTTATCATATCACTTTTTATAATGGGGATTCCCTTTACTGGTTGCAAAGCTATTTATAGCACAAAAACCAACGCTCTTATTATCTCACACGACAGCAGAGACATCTGCTTAATTCCAGAACAATAAAATGTGCAGTTATGCATCAAACTAATCATATCATTTCTAAAACTCACTTTAAACACCGCTACAATATGACTGAAATGTTTTGAGTGTCCATAAACATCAGTTAAAGAAATGAATAAAGATTATATGTAACTAGATAATTTTACTCGTCATTGTACTTTCAGTTCATTACGATCCCATTAGTGCCAGGTTAGAGTGGTTTCCCCCTGGCGCGTGCTAATTTTTTTGTTTTGACATTTTGACAAAAGTTGGGTAAACACAAATAAACCCCCTTTTCATAATTATCTATGGGTAAGCCAACATTTTAATGACCGTCAATGTATTTTACAATTTTTTGAAGACAGGCACACAGAATGAAATGATGCATTACAAACGAAAACCTAGTCAAACGTCTTAAACTGCACCATCACCGGCATCGTATGTTGGGAAAACATGCGTGGTCTTCTTACGGCCATGAAAATCATGGTAACTGGTACTTCACGGAAACTGCTCTGAGTAAAGGCGGACAAAAAAACCTGATATTACAGATTGTTGCAATTATACGCATGCATTTGGTATTCTAACCACCAGATGGTCTCTTTGGGATATACGCGAGGTAAAATATTACATAAAATAGGTATGTAAAATGTTTTACCTACAGCAGCTCATATCGCTTTAAGGTAATGCAGCGTATCATGACATAAAAAATTACACTGCTAAGAGTAATCGTTCCTACTTAATGTCACCATACTATGAGTAACCGGTGGGAGGTAAAACGTTTTTCTAGTGAAGCTTGTAATAACTGAAAAGTAATTTATCACCTTAATTACACAACAATTAGCTCCACTTAGAATCCTTTGTTCCTTTCAAACAACTGCTTAGTCAAAACAATGTTTTGATAGCAAATGACATGTTCAAATTGAAACGGATAATTCGGAGATGTATGTAAACTGGTTTTTTTTTAACTGACTTGAATCTGTGATTTATAATTATCAAGAGACCTTGTTATACTCACAAATTATTTCTGAAAATGAAACTTTTCTTCGGATAAAAACATTTTGTAATACCATTTCGTTACCTTGATAAATATTTCCAAGTGTTGAAATGAATATTTCCAGATGCCTATTTATCTATACTAAGTACTGATTTACAAGTTCCAAAGTGCCAAATTCATTCGGGGGTGGGATGATTAGACTTGTAACCATTTCTTGGACTCGTAAGTCATGTCATGTGGTGTTATATTGCTGAAAACCCCAGCAAGACACCAGTCCTAGAATACTCCGAAGAGTACCAATACAAAATAAATTAACAAGAACCACTCTTTCTCAACAAAATGGATGGGATTTTGTCATTGCTTGGTACACATAGATTCAAGATACATACTGCATGCAACACGATTTATAAAAATGATATAGAAAGAGAAATCAAATGAGACAATTTTGGCCATTTTACTTTTCTGTATGAAAACATCTGAAGAAATAGCTGGGCCCTAGAAAAAAATATCTAGGGGCCCGGCTGGCCCCAGACTCCTGCAGCCAATTATACTACCTGAATAACATAACATAAGCTGACTGAAAACGTTTTTTATATTTATAAGTTAATCGTAAATTTGTTTCACCGGATGTAAAAAAAATAGTCACCAGCTGGACACAGACTGAAAAAACCTGATATTTTCCTACACCTATGTAATGTGCGCACCCCCAATTATCAGTCTATGTCAATAACATCAGTCCGTCTGTCCTGACTGACAAAAATCCATTTGGACCGATGTTCTTCTCCCAATTTCCGGACCACATGACGTTTTGAGTAATAGTTTTCCTTGATTATGCACTCATAAACTTTTTCTTAACGCCAAGTTATTATTTGTTCATAACAAAGCACTAAATAATTTGCAGATGCGACCATTTTTAGGTTTTGGAGAGTGTTTACTTGCAAATCAATCGCATATCGCAACTAGTTTCTACCGAAACAGAAATCAAAAGTTTTCCGTTTTCACTCTGAACTTACATCACCGAAATCATGGTCAGCTATGCCCTTTACAACAATGCATTTGACTATTCAGTTTCAATAAATTGACTCACATTGATTACTGTCAAAAAAGCACATTGTGTGCTGTCATTTTTGTACAACTTGAAACTTGAAACTTTCCAAACAGAACAAGATGACATTTCAAGATAACAATCTGCTTCATCATCGGAGACTAGCTTGAGTTTGAAAGATCTTGGTTAAAGAAATACTCGTGCCGAGTCGTGGCTAGTGCTCGAAGAGGAGACAGACGCTTGCTTTGTAAATTCTGTCGAAATGCAGACTATTTATACGTTGTATCGGCTGTTAAAAATTCAAAAAATAGAAATTTAAGTTTGCCATAACAATATAAAAAATGTGGGCTTATAAACACAACCTATATATATATATATATATATATATATATATATATATATATATATATATATATATATATATATATATTAAAAATCCCTGGCTAGCTAGTAAAACTACTGGTTCACATGAAGTGATTTTCTTATTGTTGTAGAGCACTGCATGTCAAAGTGACTGTGTCTGCATGATCAGCATCAAGGCTGTGTAATAATTGTGGTTTATCAATTAACCTTATAAATTTTTTCGGACTGACATTATTCAGCTCGGACGTGTGTGGAACCCAACAACACAGGTCCGAATGACCTGTGGGAGCCAAAAGAATTTGACCGAATTATAGATATTATTTTAAAGTGGAAAAAGTGTGCACATTACATTGGTTTTTACAGTAATTTTTTTATAAGGCAGAGTGGTAAAGTTGTTATAGTTATTACAGATGACACATATAAAATGTTTCAGTGAAAAGGGGGGGGGGGGGCTACAGATAAATTGTTACAAAGGATTTTCAGGTCCACATCTCCTTGTCAATCAGCTAGAAAAGATTCTCGAATGTATGTAAAAAAGGGGAGGTACTTATAGGGACAAGGGCGCTTAATGGGCTGTATCTACAAACACTTTGGTCCTATATGTACTCATCCACACTATAAAACTGCTAGACAAAAAATGTCCCATTCATAAAAATTCTAAAATGAAGGTTTTCTGCCATCTTTTTTCAGCAATTGTATTTGTCAAAAGTAATGATTTAAATTTTTCAGAATTTTACAACCTGCTATTGAAAAACAACAACCATATATATATATATATATATATATATATATATATATATATATATATATATATATATATTACATCTGTACAATGTTGGACATGTGACATATATACAACAGGGTTTTCTATGACGCAAAAATTCTGCGTATTTACGCGTAAAAATCCTAAATGATGCCTAAAATAAGATCTATTGCGTCATAGTAGACGCGTTAAATACTTGATGTCTTTCGAGATCGTTTTGGTAAATAAACCAAGCATGCAAACTATTTCTACCAATTTGCTTCTTTTTTGTGTCCATTTTAAATTCTTATGTTCTAGTGCAATTCCACAAGAAAACCAAGAAACTGAATTCATCATTTTATTTTTAATAAAACAGGAAAATCTTTACCTCTAATATAGATCTAGAATCAACAAGACAACATCGTTCATCACTTTATGGGTACTTCCGGAAGAATAAATTAAAGAAGGGATACCAAGCCCAACTTTCATGTGAATTATGGAAATTAAAAAATAATAATGAAAGTACTAATGATTGTTATATAAAATGATTTATTTACACAAATGTTTATGTAAATCTTACATATGATAAAGTACTTTACTACTTGAAATGGATAAAATAGATATAATTTTCAAATAAATGAATTTGAGGCATCAATTAGTAGGCTACATGTATATAGTAACTTTTCAGTTTTGCATCTTTATTTCTAAAAACATGTAATTGTATTACAATTTATAGATTTTTAATATAAATTTTCCATATAATTTCAAATGTAGTTAAAACAACTATATTTTATTTAATTTCTTATAAACCTTTAATCTATAGTACATGTATGTATAAAATAATTATATATTGAATTAAGGGAACTCTTGAGGGTTCAAGAACAAACCAGGAAATTATGATGGTGTTACAGTAACGTATAAAAATGGTGCTGATGTTTTGTTTCACATATGATTGCGTGAAAAACTACTCACTCTCCCAACATGATAAAATTATGATCAGAAAATAAATGCTCTACATGTACTCTTGATATTTTCCCTATAGGGATGTCAGTAATTATCAACAAAAGTGCACATTTGACATTCAGTTTAATTCTGGTCGACTTGAAGTAGACTCCTAAATTACCAAATGGACTCCTAATTTTGTAGTTGTGGGAGTCCATGGACTCCTCATTTGAAAATCCCAGGTAAAACCCTGATACAATCTTGGACATGTGACATATATACAATGCTGGACATGTGACATATATACAACCTTGGACATGTGACATTCACACAATGTTGGACATGTGACATATATATACAATGCTGGACATGTGACATATATATACAATGCTGGACATTTGACATATATACAATGCTGGACATGTGACATATATACAATCTTGGACATGTGACATATATACAATGTTGGACATGTGACATTCATACAATGCTGGACATGTGACATATATATACAATGTTGGACATGTGCCATATATATATACAATGTAGGACATGTGACATCAATACAATCTTGGACATGTGACATATATACAATGTTGGACATGTGACATATATACAATGTTGGACATGTGACATTCATACACTGTTGGACATGTGACATCAATACAATGCTGGACATGTGACATATATACAATCTTGGACATGTGACATCAATACAATGTTGGATATGTGACATATATACAATCTTGGACATGTGACATTCATACAATGTTGGACATGTGACATATATATACAATGTTGGACATGTGACATTCATACAATCTTGGACATGTGACATCAATACAATGTTGGACATGTGACATATATACAATCTTGGACATGTGACATATATATACAATGCTGGACATGTGACATATATACAATGTTGGAAATCTGACATATACAATATTGGAAATGTGACATGTAAAAAATGTTAGACATGTGACTTTTGTAGACTTAGAGCTCTTCTGTTAAGGAGGTACAAAATTCCATTTTTTCGAGAGCATTCTCATAAACATGTGGATGAATTATATGGAATATATCTTTAAATAATGTTGGGATGCTACCTTAATTATTGATTTTTCTGAAACAATTTTTATATTTTGTAAAATGCACATGCTTATGTAACAGTCATGGATAAAGGCAGATTAACAGTCTATTCCAACAGCTAGCTTTTGTGGCTGACAGTTAGCATTTATATTCATGTACTAAGAATAATCACCGGTGAGGGCGGGAAGCATCTAGATGGGTGACAATCTGATGATGTGATGCCCTCAGTTGACCACCAGCATGTTACATTTCGTGGCAGCTAGAGAGCCTGAAATCTATGAAATACAGCTGAAGGGCATAGTGTAAGCTGTGGATTTCAGGTTCAACCCACGAAGCTTCAGGACAAAGCTTGTCAGCGGAGGGGGTAGTGTAACAGTCATGGATATCAACTGTATATTCCAACAGCCAGATTTTGTGGCTGGTCAGTTAGCATTTATATCCATGTACTGAAGTTAAGCAATGGCAAACGCTGTCAGCATCTGGTTATATGACAATCAGATGTGATACGCTTGGTCGACCCCCATACAAAATGTTGATCCTTTTTTTTTTTTAAAGGAAATTGAAATTTTCTGTCCTCCAAAGTGCCAATGATTTATGACCTTGAAACTACAACAAAATGTATATATACTCCACTAACAAAAGCAAATGGCTAAACAGAATTAAAGATTTTTTCTCAGTATGGATATGGAAAGTCATTATTACTCAACAAAAGTATTATGAACTTTGACTTTAGTTTAACATTCCAGTTAGAATAACTACAAATATATAAGGAATGAATTCACAATAAGAGGTGCATTTTAATATATATAACATCATTTTACCACATCTGAATGTAATCTGTATATAAAAGGCATAAGATTTGTTTATACAAAATACCCTTTCCTACCCACTTGACATTCAGCACATCACCACTCTAATTTTACCTAGTACAACCCACACAAACATTCGTCAATGTATAATATTATACCTCTTCATAAATTCTAGTAAATTCATTGGACAATAAGCGTTGAGTATTTTCCACTATCTCGGTCATTCCAGTCGATATTCAGCAGGGTGATATTCAATAAAAATATCACATGCGCAGAAATGGATGTGCGTACGGTTCGTTTGTTTTTCCTATGTCATAATTAGGTGTAACCTCTAACGATGTATGAGTTGTGTAACATATAAGTGGAACCGAAAGAAACAACCGAAATTAAATGATTTGACAGAATTGATATATCATTATCAAATATATTTGCTGAAGTCAGCCAAACAGACATGCTCGCTTGAGGCTAAAGATTCAAAAGTCGACGCAAAGAACGGTTTGGGTATCCAAGGCAGTTTGTATTACGAACGTGATAAACGTACGTACATGATGTGTAGATTTTTGCATGAATGAAGTATAAAGATAATACTAGGCCCACTGTTAAAGTTTATTTTGTGTTTTAAGTATTTCAATGGATAATATATGCTTCAATACAGTGGATCGGTATAATAAATATCCTTTCTACTTGCCTCTTTTTTCTTCTTCCCAGATGTCCAGCTCTGTATTTCTGTATATAAATGGATCCAATGCTTTGGCTATTCTGTATGGAACTGGTGGAGTGACTCTCTTTTTTAAGACCCGATCCTAAAATGAACGTTTACTGTTTGTAAAAACCAACTTATCCTAATCCAGGTCATAAACGCTAACATCATGTATCACTCTATTCTGCCATAACTCCTGACTACGATCGTAGCAGAATATGTGTAACTTAGAGAGATACACAACTCATTATTGAATTTTACAAGAAAATTACAATTCCAACAGTTGTCAACAGATTATACAAGAAAGTTTTCAATCCATTTTTAAGTGGTCTGACTCTCAAATTCTGTTTTGAACAGATTTTCATTTTACATCCTAAACATGTTTAATGTAAAACATGTCATACAGATGCTGAATGATGTACTTTTGTACAGATAAAAGACAGGTGTTTTGTAAATCACCTGTAATCTGCACTGTATAAATGTGTTACCTATAACAGGTTTATATAACCGACACTTAAATATAATCTATACATTTTACATACAGCAAAAGCACTCATAATCAAAGCAAGTATATAGTAAGTAACCGACTGTACATATATCTCACAGGTTTTCTTTTACAATGTGACTGATCAAAATTTATTGAACTTAACAAAACGTAACATCCAGTAAAAGTGTGTTTTCAGCAGTGATGAAATTGTTTCAGCTTAACTGAACTTATAATGCAATTTTGACTTGATTTTAAGAGGTTGTGTTCAAATGGCATAATGTAGCCAGGTTCTGAGGTTAAAGGTCATGGTACCATCTGAAAGGCATTTCGAAAGTAATAAATAAGACATAACCCCGATTAAAGTTTTACAAATTCAAGAGTCAACGTCAATAGATAAAAAAATCAAGGTAGCTTTAGATACCTCTCGTCACAAGGAATCTACATGGGAAATATCAAAGCTTTATCCTTCAGAGTTCAAATGATGCAGGTCAGGATAGTTTTTGCTCACGTACACCAATGATTACAATGGGTCATGGCAAAAGTTTAAGTCCTGGGAAGCTATTATTCTTCACAATCTGCCTTCACTACCAAAATTTGTTCAGAAGTAGCAATACAACAATCATAGAAATACCTACTCTGGCATCTTTACAACTAAAACAATCTCCATCTTTACTGCTTCCTGTTGAATCTGGACTTCCCCTAAAACAGAAATAAAATATTTGAATCAACATCTATTTCAGCATGTTAGTGAGAAATAAAGAAAATAGAAGAAGAATGTGTCTGAGGATATGAATGCTCCAGCTCAAGCTGGCTTGCAAAACTTTAAAACAATTTTTAGAGCCTTTGTTATTAGAAGCATAACCTATACCATGACATGTACATAACCAATACCATGACATGTACATATAACCTATACCATGACATGTACATAACCTATACCATGACATGTACATAACTTATACCATGACATGTACATATAACCTATACCATGACATGTACATATAACCTATACCATGACATGTACATAACCTATACCATGACATGTTCATAACCTATACCATGATGACATGTACATAACCTATACCATGACATGTACATATACTATGATGACATGTACATATAACCTATACCATGACATTTACATATACCATGACATGTACATATAACTTATATCATGACATATACATAACCTATACCATGATGACATGTAAATAAACCTATACCATGACATGTACATAACCTATACCATGACATATACATAACCTATACCATGATGACATGTGCATATAACCTATACCATGATGACATGTACATATAACCTATACCATGACATGTACATAACCTTTATCATGATGACATGTACATATAACCTATACCATGACATGTACATATAACCTATACCATGACATGTACATAACTTATACCATGACATGTTCATAACCTATACCATGATGACATGTACATAACCTATACCATGACATGTACATATACTATGATGACATGTACATATAACCTATACCATGACATTTACATATACCATGACATGTACATATAACTTATATCATGACATATACATAACCTATACCATGATGACATGTACATATAACCTATACCATGACATGTACATAACCTATACCATGACATATACATAACCTATACCATGATGACATGTGCATATAACCTATACCATGATGACATGTACATATAACCTATACCATGACATGTACATAACCTTTATCATGATGACATGTACATATAACCTATACCAAGACATGTACATAACCTTTACCATGATGACATGTACATATAACCTATACCATGACATGTACATAACCTATACCATTATGAACATAACCTCTAATGTTAAATTGTCCTTAAGTACATGTCAAACTTTATGTAAAATAGGGATTTCCAGAACACAGATCCACATATATATACAAAGATAAGACTATCACCATAGTTAGTGCAACAAGTGTACTGTCACCCTAGTCTGTACTTGTACAAAGAGTTACACTAATAATATTGAAAAAGCAAAAGGGGTGATTGTATATAACATCTA
The DNA here is from genome assembly GCA_030159075.1 of Atrina japonica. Taxonomy (NCBI): domain Eukaryota; kingdom Metazoa; phylum Mollusca; class Bivalvia; order Pterioida; family Pinnidae; genus Atrina; species Atrina japonica. The sequence continues at coordinate 435,593 of BROG01000558.1, forward strand.
CATGAAATAAAAAATACAATGCGACACTTTGTCGGGACAACATGTAATAATTAAGAGACGTAAAAGACATACGACTATTATACAGTTAAATATGGTCGGTTTTTATGATATAGAGATCTTACCAGTACACTACAGATAGGTTTCAAGCTTTTTAAGTTGACATATTTTGCAGGCTTTTCTTTGATTTGTATATATTGTACATTTTCTACAAATCATATAAACATATAACAGGCTCAAAGGTCACTTATACCTACACTAATTTCTACAGGGTTTTCCTTAAAGGAGCATTAGATCAGAGTTTACCAAAAAAATATTTCAATTTTTCCTACTTTTGCTTCTTGTATTTGATGTACAATAACAAATAAGAGCTATACACAGGCATAAAAGTTTTGTATTCCTATATATTTTGTGAAAATAATGTCAGATCCAGTGTGGTATATATACAAATATTAAGATCGAGTTAATCAATTGCAAGTGAAAAAGTGCCAAACATGGGTTTCTCAAGCAATTTTCACAAAATATATAGGAATCTAAGAATTGTATGATTGTGTATATCTATTTTTTTGGTTATTTTTTTCATCAATATAAGAAGTAAAAAAGAAAAATAATTTCTTTGAAAAAAAACACACCTAATTTGCACCTTTAGTTTTAACATGATGTTGAATTTTCGCCATACGTAAATGTGAGGCACCAAATGAAGACAAAGTAATCAAAAGATTACAAAGCTCACCTCACACCAGCATATTTTACACCCTCAATATACCATGACCTCAACCATTCAAAAATATTTTACACCTTTAATGACCTCAATCATGCAATCTTTTTAAGCGCAGGATTGATACAAGAGTATACTGCAAATGGTTTAAGATATGCTGATCCTGAACCTTGATTGTATTAGTTATATACATATAATTTAGAATTTTTGTAAAACACCTCATTAAATTGGATGAAAATGCTAGGCTAAATCTGTGTATCCTACTTTGCTATGATGCAAGGAACTACGTCAGCCATTGCTAGGACAACAAGTGCAACTGTTCAATATATCAGTGCACCTCATCATCAATTGTTTGTGTTGTATTTTTTAAATATCGTTATAAGAATTTAAAATTTAATTTAAAGGATTGTATTTTTCACTCCTTATTAAATAATAAGGATTAACATTAACTTTTCAGTTGATTACTGAAAAATAACCAAAGTTGAGGCAGAGTACACTTTTTTGTATTGCGCTTTGTACAAAGTGTACACTGCCTCAACATTGGGTTTTTTTCAGTAACCAACTGAAAAGTTAATGTTAAGTATTTGCATTTGGAGTGAAAGAACATGCTGTAGTCTGTGCCTTCTAACATCACTGGGAGACAATTATAAGATAAACTATAAACAAAAGTTCTGCAAAGTGTCATTCATCGGCAATGAGGGTCAAAAGTGACCTTGACCGTTGATATTAATACAATGTCTCGAAGTTCAATGATTACCTCACAGGCTCACACCCACCTTTCCAACAGATTTCTGTTGTATAAAAAAAACGACCAAATTTTTAAAATCCAAAAAATGTTAGAGATGATTATACTTTGAGACTGTTCACTTACAACACACGGAAAATTAACATGGTGGTAATATATCTTATTGTTATTCATTTTATGTTCTGGCCGATTGATCAATTAACATTATGCAATGCTTCACTTGCATCTTCAGTAAAGGACTATAATGATCAGTGAATATTATTGCTTTATCTTTGAAAATAAATAATGAAAAAATAAATCTTTGTTAAAGTCCTAGATTCTGACTGTAAAAACAAGCAGAATGCACTTTGAACCACAAATTTCATTGCAAGTATTACTCTGTAAACCTTACTACATTGATTTTATTACTTTTAAATGGTTTTTTAAAGCACCAAGCTTGACGTCCTTGGGTACATTTAACATCAACAATTATACACAGTAGTACTTCAATGAGTCGAAGTTCAGGGACCATCTTGAAAATTTCAAAACATCAGGACTTTGACTCATGGACGGTAACTGAGAAACATACACTTTTAGTTTCACAGGTTCTAGAGAAATTTTTGTTGTTTTATAGAAATGGGCCAAAAACTTTATTTGAAACTTCGAGAAATTTGACTCATAAAAATTTGAATTATAAAATGTTTATAGGTAGCTTTAAATAACAAAATTAATCGAGACTTTGTGAATAGTAAAAAACATTGAGAAATTCGACTCATTGAAGTTTGATTCATAGTTCTACTTTAAATACAGTGGAACCTCATACTACGACCACCTCGGTTAGAAGACCACCTCGCATTTAAGACCATAAAATTTCAGTCTCTTGAGAATTTCTTATTAAATATTACTAAAAAAAATTCACTAATGCGACCACCTCGCTTTCCCGGCATTACGACCACCAATCAAAGTCTAAAATAGAATTATCATGTCATTATCAACCTCATAAATACGACCACTACCTGAGCAGAATTTAAACTCGGTCGACTAAAAGCACCGCTTATCATGCCTATTCATCTCTGTAATGACCGACCCCATTGTTTATCGAGTGCGGTCATGCGGAAATGATTACACAGGTGATGTTCACAGGCTTCTTTCATAACACCTGTAATTAATTACAATCGTGGACATTAAAGTACCCGTTATAGCAATGCCAATGAAATTACAGGGTTAATTATGACCAATCATTACAGTAGTCGGTACACAGGTTTGATATTCAGCAATTAAAAAACTCGTAATTACTTGTGATACAGGGATTTTGTAGTACCTGAACCTGACGCTCATTTAATTTACGGTTGTTGAATTCTAAAGTACAACTTGTTATACTACGGACAACTCTTACAAACATTTTATAAGAAAATCTTTGATTTAGCTACTAACCGTTTGAACATCAGCACGCAAATATTTTTACTGCACTAGGATTTTACGCACGATGTCTGCCTCACCCGTTCCAGCGATATTGGTCTCAGTGATTTTAAGGCGTCAAATGGGTGGCTGATGCGATTTAAAAGTCGGCATAATATCATATGTAAAGTGATTTCGGGTGAAAGTGCCAGTGTTGATATCGAGACGGTAGACAACTGGAAAACACGGATCCCATCATTAATAGAAGGATATGATAAGACCAACATCTACAATATGGACGAAACAGGTGTTTTCTACCGTGCATTACCGGATAAATCGCTTGTGATTAAAGGATCCCAGTGTAAAGGAGGGAAAAAATCCAAAGAAAGACTCACTGTGGTTCTATGTTGTAACATGACAGGGGAGTTTGAAAAACCACTGGTGATAGGAAAATCGGAAAACCCGCACTGCTTCCGCAATATTGACAAATCTAAACTTCCCGTCACTTGGAAATCTAATGGTAAATCATGGATGACATTAAAATTATTTTTGGAAGGGTTACAGGAGTTTGACAAGAAGATGAAACGCCAAGGCCGTAATATAGTGCTATTTGTGGACAATGCACCATCTCATCCAAAGAGTGTAAAATTATCAAACATAAAACTTGTGTTCTTTCCAGCAAACACTACCTCTGTTCTTCAACCCTTGGATCAAGGCATTATTCTCGCGATGAAACGCCATTACAGGAAAAAACTTCTGCGAAAAGTGCTGATTAAAATAGGAGATTTAAATGAACATGCTAACGGAATTGCGAAAAGTGTCAATGTTCTTAATGCATGTTATTGGATAGCAAGTGCATGCAAAGAAATGTCAAAAGAGACTGTTGAGAAGTGTTTTAGTAGATGCGGATTCTCGGTGACATCGGGACCACATAGTGATTTAATTGATTCAGATGATGATGATGATGAAATGAACATGCTGCTTTCAACAATACGAGATTCAATTCGCAATTCAGGAACTCGTGAAAATTTAATGGGCACCAATGAGTTTGAAAAAATTGATGAATTTATACAAATTCATGATGAACTTACTGACAACTGGGAGCAAGATCTCGTAAATGAATTTATTGGAGACAGTGCCTGACATGAGGAGGTTCCTATAGATAGCGATGAGGAAGATAATGTGCAATCTAGTGAGCCAAAGTGTGTACTGCAAAATTTTAATCAGGCTCTGGAATATGTGAATCAAGTTAAATTATTTTGTTTAGAACGTGGGATAGCGTCTGCTATAGATCAATTAAATTGTGTTGAGGAGCAACTTCAGTATTCTGTTATTAACAACAAGGCAGCCAAACAAACAACATTGGACAATTTTTTTAAAAAGTGACAGTGTAAATTATCTGTGTTACTGACATTAATCAGTATTTAATACTTTATAATTCGTATGGAGATATTAAGGTGCATACATGTACATGTACATTAAAGTGAGAACATTGTTTAAAACTTTGTGTAATTGGACAGACACCACCAAATATTTTCCCATAGGCCTCAATGCTAATTTACAAAACTTCAGGTCACTGTCACTCCCATGTTTATTAAATCTGGGTCAAATAAGAACCCTGTGCTGAAAGATCAATATTTTTGATAACAAAATATGCAATCAAAAGTATAGGTTGCCGTTGCATTTCTACTTCAAATTTTCACTTGTTTACAACTCGTAGTATTCCGCACCAAAGGAAAATATCTATTCTCATATGACCCCTCCCTTTCAATTTTCAACCGTCAACCCTATAATTTCCAAAGTACTACCAATATTCATGTATCTTTTTTATCACCTTAATTTCACTTATTAATGGCAAAACTAATTTTTTCATTTAATGACCAATCAGATCTCTGGGCTCATTTTACCCTCCGCACAACTTTGGGGTGTCCAAAATGTCTGCGCCCATGTTGTAAACAAAGCAGGTGTTTTTCCTATAGATTTATCCAAAACATTGCCAAAAATGGTCATTTTGCATTTTTTGGAAATCTCATTAACTGTACACCATGCCCCCTTAATAATGAGGATGGGAACCCAACCTGAAGAGAAACACAGTCTATAATGTGTCACACCCCTACCTCTCAATCCCATTCATTGATATTAACAAATAAATACATTATATGAAGAAGTTGTCTGTTTTTCTTTCATGATTTTCATTCAGAATTGTCTGTAACACATACACTTCATTATTTTGAATGATTTCATACCATTATTTACCAATATTGACCATGATATCAAATAAGGGTAGACGGTACCCCTTAATAATGGAAAAAGTGACAAAATATACCATTTTCTTCACAAAAACTTAAAATTTGGATCATTTCTTAATGAGCATGGAACCAATTAGTCGCCAGAAGTAAAGAAGAATTTCTGAAGCTCACTTAAAAGCAAACCATGTCATTTTTTATATCATCAAATTGCTTTTATTGACAAGGAATGAAGTGCACCCTTAATAAAAGTGTTAAACGTCTGGGAGGGGATACCCTTTACATACAACACATTCCAATAGACTTATTGTGTTCATTTATATCAAATATGTTATGTAATCATTTTCAGACATGTCCATGTTTTGTTTCATCCCTTAATTACAGTCTCATGATGTAACTAATTAAATACAGAGGGCAGATAACTGAGTCTGACTTTAAAATGACTGTCACTTAAATGGTGCAAAATGCTAGTCAAAATTGCTTTTAAAAGGATATGACATATTTATAGTTCTGTTTCAGATGAAAAACTAAGTCAAATTTTAATTATACTAAGTTTTGAAACCAGTAAAAGTCAATATCAGGTGTTAATTTTTGTCTGGTATGACCCCAAGAGAGTGTTACGTGACATTTGCTGGAAGGGGGGGATGTGAAAAAAGTGATTCAAACAAAAAATGCATGACTGAAAATTTAGAAAACTTATGAAAACATGCAACGTGAATGAATATTAGATGAGTTAATACAGAAAAAAAATATAATTGATACTTTATAATTATCTTTACAGGTACTTGAGTATGATAATTAGATAAAAATCACTTATTGGACAATATTTCCTGGATTTAAGAAATTGAAATATTCCTTCTACAGGTTAAAATGTTGATAGATTATGAAAAAAATGTTTTTTTTTAATAAAACGCCCTATTTCTAAAGAATTTTTTTATTTACAAATTATCTATTACCCAAATTTAACACAATATGACCTAACCACAATGTGGAAATTCTTGTGTACAGATCAGCATAAGGGGGGGGGGGGGGGGGGGGGGGGGGGGGGGGGGGGGGGGGGGGGGGGGGGGGGGGGGGGGGGGGGGGTAAATTAATTTTTATACTGTTTTCAGTGTATATGGCATGATGAAATATTTTACTGATGAGACTTAAATGCTGAAATGCAGTTTAATACAATTTTCTTAAAAATGAGAAGGTTCTTACCCTTCAGATACAGTACATATATACAGCTAAAGGTACAAAATACACTGCACGAGTAAAATGACATGGTCCAATATGTAGATTTTGCCCTCAAAAGAAGAAAATCAACCAGTCTTTACCTCAAAAAGGTCTGATTTTAATCCAAATGGGTTAAAATTTACAATAGAAACATCATTTCCAAAATATTTTGCTAAAATTAGTCACTATGCATAACCATAACTATATGATTTTTTATAAAAGAACATGTGCATGTTTGTAGGAGAGGGTGGGGGTATACTTGAATGTTCCAAGTACAGATGGAATTTTGACCAATAAATGATAAAATATTAGTTCTAGGTGTAGTATAAAACATACAGACAAAATTAAGAGATCTCAATATGCAACAAATGCATAATAATGTGTGTAGAGGCAACACACCTATTAAATTTGCACCTTGTGGACCCCAACAGGTGCCCCATTTCATAGAGACCCTCAAATTTGTTTAAAAGTATGAGTAAAAGTGAATGAATTGCAACTTAGGCGATAAAAACGAGAGAAATGACTTATTTTAAGGCTTCATCCAGCCTACATGTGTCAAAATGTGCATTTCTCTATAGGACAGACACCACCAAATATTTTCCCATAGGCCTCAATGCTAATTTACAAAACTTCAGGTCACTGTCACTCCCATGTTTATTAAATCTGGGTCAAATAAGAACCCTGTGCTGAAAGATCAATATTTTTGATAACAAAATATGCAATCAAAAGTATAGGTTGCCGTTGCATTTCTACTTCAAATTTTCACTTGTTTACAACTTGTAGTATTCCGCACCAAAGGAAAATATCTATTCTCATATGACCCCTCCCTTTCAATTTTCAACCGTCAACCCTATTAATTTCCAAAGTACTACCAATATTCATGTATCTTTTTTATCACCTTAATTTCACTTATTAATGGCAAAACTAATTTTTTCATTTAATGACCAATCAGATCTCTGGGCTCATTTTACCCTCCGCACAACTTTGGGTGTCCAAAATGTCTGCGCCCATGTTGTAAACAAAGCAGGTGTTTTTCCAATTCTATAAACTCGTACCAGATAGCTATATAAAGAGGCTATACAATGTAATGTCAGTGAGATACATTGTACATGTAGAAATTGTACTTCTCTTATTTTTAATTTCATGAAAATTAAACATATTTATGCACTGAATATTATGACTTCTTTTATTTTGTCACTACATCATTAGCATGGGATGCACATTGTATGATAAAGGTATACAGTATTTGAGTACAATAATACAAGTACAACATGTAAAATAATACGATATAGAAATTTGACAATGAATAGTCTAGACCCTTGCTTAAAAGACCACCTCGCTAATCAGACCACTTTGGGTCAGTCAGTTGGGTGGTCTTAATAGTGAGGTTCCACTGTATAAAACAATTTCACTTGTTTTTTTCTCTGTTTTATGACTTCTGAGCTCACTTGATATTATAACTAAGTAAACAACTGGTTCTTAAATTGAGAAGGTTAATTATGTGCGTGTCTTTGTGAGCTAGTTTAGTGTATGTGTATGTTTGTGAGTATGTATGTGTGAGTAGTTTAGTGTGTTTGTGAGTAGTTTAATGTGTGTTTGTGACTAGGTGTGTGTAGGTTAGTTTTAGTGTGTGTGTGTGAGTGTATGTGTGTGCATGTGTTTGTGAGTAGTTTAGTGTGCACAAGTGTAGAAGGTATGTCTGTAGAAGGAATGTGCATGTGTGTGTGTTTCTGTGAGAGTATAGTTTAGTGTAGTGTTTGTGAGTAGTTTAGTGTACTGGGTGTATGTGTAGAAGATATGTGTGTAGAGGGCATATGTGTGTGGAAGGAATGTTCAAGTGTGTGTCTGTTTGTACGTGTGTACAAAGTAACATCCAAAACCTTATTCCAAAGCCATGCACCCCTTTGTACTGCCGAATCCCCTGCTACATTATAACCAGGGAGAACTAGATAGGATAAGCTGCTGCCCAACACAGCTTGGAAGTAAAGATTAGTTAAAGTCTTAATCAATACATTAAAACAAGGCAGAAAATAAAACTATCATCTGCTGTAACATCGATCTTAAATTAAACTGGACAATCATGGCAGATGTTGACAAGCTCTTCACCATCATCTTACTATGAACAAAATTATGAGGAGTGTATAGAATGTTGATGTTTTCACTTCGTCCATTTGATTTCGTAATAAGACTCCCTGCATCATTTTTCCACAGCTGGAAAATAAAATCTATACAGAATGGCACTTACTTATTGATTGACAAACAAACAAAACAAACACAACAAACTGCTTGTTTGCAGATGTTCGTGGATTGCCCACCAACATCATCATGATTTTAATTTTATGCAGAATTTTTATGTATTGATTTCGAACTTTAATTGGTAATAATTCTGGATAAATTTTTGTAGTATAGTTTGACCTATTACTTGATTAAAAATAGCACAATAACTTAAGTATTCTATAAAGAGATAATTAAATCTACTCATATCATACATTTTATTTATATTTACATACCGATTGTAATTACCTTCATTACAGACTAAATACGATAAATGTATATTTGCAATATTTTTTTGTTTCATATCAAACTTGGGTACCAGTTCGCGGTTTATCACGAAACATAGTAAGATTGCTTGTTTATTCACATAATTCCGCTTTACTTTTGGCGTAAGAATACATGAAATAATACTAAAGCTTCGTTGGCTGACTAAAAATAAATACCTATAGCAACGGTCGGCCATAATGAGGATACGATAGAGTTGTGTTAATATTTTACGTTGTTTCTATTAGATGAAATAAAATCCATACATTTATGCAAAATCTACTCTTAACAAAACGAGAAGAAAAAAATGACGGGAAAAACTCCGGAACTTTCCCCGTTGTCATTTTTAGAATGTCCGTTACAGTAGTGAGATCTAGTTTGACATGGAAGCAGAATGTATCGTAAAGAATTTAGGCCAAACTGATATTTGACGCATTTCGGATATGCGAAAGGACCTATAATACAGCCGTGTACATGTACAGTAAGCCGGTATCTCGCTGTTCGTTTGTACCACCCAGGCAATTTGCCAACTGACTTAAAAATCACATGTTACCTCATTTAACGGCAAATGACCAACCCAACAGACATTCAATTTTGTCGTAGCGACAAAATTGGCTTCATTTTCACAACATTGTGACAAACCTGCGCCATTTCATCATGTCCAGAATTTATATAATGCTGAGATTTTCCCAGGTACAAAATGCCTAACTCTTTCAGTAGTACTGTAACTCTATTTTCGATAGTTACGAAAGAATGAAACACAGCTTACATTAATAAAGTTGATTCAATATATCGATGTAGGCCTAAAAAAATGTAAGATAATAAAACGGTTGTTTTAATCTTAAAAAGCCATACTTTTGGCCTATACACTAAAAAACAAATAAAAATCACAGATAGAGTTTATTTTTCTTTCTAAAAATCGCAAAAACAAAACGAAGACCACATCTGAACTACAGTAGTAGACATTGTACACGTCTACAGGCCCACATACGCGATATCTGGGTCACAATCTAGGTCACATTGTTATGACCAATTTTATCGTCTGTTGGCTATTTTCACAACTTGTGACAAAAATCACAGACCACAATGTACTGTAGATGCGATTCATAAAGTTGATTACAACAAAATGTAAGAAAGAAAGTACATTAGGCCTATCACAAAACAAATAAAAATCACAGAAAGAAAGAAACACAACTGTAGCACAATGTGTCTAAGCCCATATCGTGATATATCTAGGTCATGTTATGACCAGAAACACAAGTCGATACAACAGAAAGAAAGAAATAAGGTTTTGCCTTCACTCGATATTCACTGGATATCATATCAGAAACAATTCGTCACCCGCATCGTGTGAAATTAGGTCGTGTGAAATGGGCCTACTTACGTAGGTTATGTACCAATCAGACATCGTGGTTCCCAGCTGCTTGGTAAAAAATGTCAAATAAAATGGCTACTTTCAGTTGTCATAAATTAATATTAGCCGTCTCACTTCTTGTAAGTCACACTTAATCTTTCTATAGTATATCCCATTAATAATATATCAGAATTCAAACGCAAATTCGTTGTAAATACATTAATCACCATAATCATGGGCGCAGCCATTTGCAACCCTCTGCCACCAGGAGTTTGAATATTAATGAAGATGATTCAAGTCCAAGAATAGATATTCCAGAGTTGTCATTTCCGTAGTTTCTTTCAAAATGATACGATAAAAGAAAATAAACCTGAATTTCATTTAGTATTTGCGGGCAGAAAAGAGAACTACTTCTCATGTCAAAACAGCTGTTGAGCTATACATCATATGTAAACCCCCCCCACGGCAAAGTCAGTATTCCAGAATGAATTTAGTATCCAGTAGACAACAGTTTCACTGAAAAATGGTAATATATATAAATATAAGGATTGTTTTTCATTTTTTTGACTTCATTCGAGTATAAAGGCAATGCATTATGGAAAAAAATTCAATGTGCAGCACTTTGTGTTTGTCTTTTACAGTTCAAAATATATACCTCAGGTTAAAGTTTTTGAAAAGTAGGTAAAAGTCAAAGGTCAAAAGTCAAGCTCTGGTCATATGAAACTTATATGTGAAATATCAAAGCCCTATCCCTCATGATTTAACAGATAAAGCCATGGTTAAAGTTTTTTAAAAGTAGGTCAAAGGTCAAGGTCAAAAGTCAAGATATCCAATGGAGGATCTGGTCATATGAAATCTATATGTGAAATATCAAAAAGCCTCATCTCTTACAGTTCAAAAGATATAGGCCAAGTTTTGTCTATAGAAGCCAACGAAAACGAGAATGACAACAACCCCCACAAGCTACAGGGCCGGCCTGGCTCAGTCAGTAGCGGGCTTGACTCTTGATCTTGAGGTCATGAGTTCGAGTCCAGTTGGCAGCAGGTTGGAAGATCCAAGAGGGTTTTTTTTTTTCATTTGATCTATGACAGACTGTTCTTTTCTGTTATTTCATGTCTCAACAATGAATTTGAACTAAGACCCAAATATTTGTGAAGTGCTTTCTCACAAGATTATAACAATACTAAACTTAAACTGCTATAATCCAAGATAGCTTAACTCTACGGGGAACCTTACAGTCAAATTTCAAAAAGATTTATTCAGTACATATAGTGGTAACATCAACAGTCAAAATATGGCGACCTGTTGGCCATGTTGGATTCTGATCTCTCTGAAAATGTAATTTGCAAAATTAAAATTCAAGGGGAATCTACATGTCAAATTTCAAAAAGATCCCTTCAGTACTTTATAAGAAATACGGTAACAAAATCCAAGATGGCCACCTGTTAGCAATGTTGGATTCCAATCTATCTGAAAAATTTATATATACAACTAGAACTTGATGTCCATGTCAAATTTCATAAAGAACTTTCATTACCTTCTGAGGAATAGAAGTAACAAACTTCATTTATCAAAATCTAAGATGCAACCTGTTGGGCCAATTTATAATCTGACCTGAAAATGAATAATGCACAATTAGACCTCAAAGAAAATCTACTTGTCATATTTCATAAATATCCCTTCAGTACTTTCTGAGAAATTGCGATAACAAACTTTAATTGTTAAAATCAAAGATGGCCACCACGCAGCCATTTTGTAATCCAACCCTCCTAAAAATGAAAAGTGCAAAACTATACCTCAAAGAGAACCTACATGTCAAATTTTATTAAGATCCCATCAGAACATTCTGAAAAATAGCAACAAACTTAGACTGCCAAAATCCAAGATGGCCACCTGGCAGCCATTTTGTGATCAAGTCCCTACTGAAAATGAACAGCGCACAACTAGACTTCAAGGAAAATCTATATGTCAAATTTCATAAGGATCCCTTCAGTACTTTCTGAGATATAGCAGTAGTAAACCTGGCCACCATTTTGTAAACCAACCCTCCTGAAAGTGAACAGAGCAAAACTAGACCTCAAACAAAACCTACCGTACATGTCAAATTTCATAAAGATCCCATCAGAGCTTTCTGAACAAGAGGCCCAAGAGGGCTTCAATCGCTGACCTGAGAACTATCTACAAATGTGGAAAGAAACCCAAGAAAAATATGTACATGTAGGCTGATCTGGCCAAGAAACATAAATACTGCTGTTTTAAGAAATTCAAAAAAATATCTAGAAATTAAATTTTGGCAAAATTCTTGCACAAAAACATTTCTTCACCTAATTACAAGTAAAACACATTAAATGAATGCATCAAAGTGAATGCAAGGGGAGCTAATTGAGGAAATCATACAAAAATGAATGAAAAGAACATAGCCTGAAAAGACCTCAAAAACGTGTCCAAAATTAATATTCCGATTTCTATGAAACATACAAACTTGAATCATACATCTATGGAAATCACTCAAAAACAATCCGTTTTTCAATTCAAATAGTGGTTCCTGAGAAGAAGTTTTTTAAAGAGGGTACTTTTGGGACCTATTCCTTCGGCTCAGGTGAGCTAAAAATAGTGATATACTTTTACTGTCAAAATCCAAGATGGCCACCTGGCAGCCATTTTATGATCCGACCCTCCTGAAAATGTACAGTGAACAACAAGATCTCAAGGAGATCTAAATATGAATTTGATTTTAAAAGCTTTTGAGTTGCTTCTGTCTTGTATCAAATTTCAGTTCCCATTGATTGTGTGTACAGATTTTGTACCACTGGTTCCACCAGGTAACATCCTACATCACTTATAATATGATGACCAAATCATCAGAAGATTCTTGAACTTTATAACTGTAACACCGAGGAATAATTGCACAATAGACCAATATTGTTTACATTGACAGTACGATGAATATTCATGATCGAGTCAAAATTAGAAAATTTATATGACACAATAACAGCCTTTAAATTTTAACCATGCATTCAAAATTGGTAATCTACGTGCAAGCACGTAATGGCCTACAATTTTGTACATGCTATCATTCTTTTCTACTTGAATTCCGTACTGCAATACGTGAATGCATGGGTATGCTGCATGAGTAATGATTAATGAAAGTATGTATGTATGTACATTGAACACCAGGGCCCAAAATCACCAAATTCACCAAGTACTCAAGCTCAACTTTTATTTCATTATTTTGACTCTATAATCATTAATTGTAAAACTTCCAAACTGAAGTGAATAGGAAACACATTAATACTTTACATCGGTCAGATAATTTTACTCACATTTAAGATTTTCCTGTAAAAAATGAATAAATATGTTGAGTACGGTACTCAAAATTTGAGTACATACTCAAACTATTCTTTAATATTTCTGAAGTTTTCTTCAAATGAGCAATAATTTTTATCATGATTTACAATTGTAAATTGTCAATATACAAACATGTCAGGTTACAGAATAAATTTAGTGTGTTTTTACCTTAACATCATGAAAAGTTAGTTGAGCTTGAGCACAGATTAAATTAGGTGACTTTGGGCCCAGAATTACCTAATCAGCTGAAGTTTATGAAGTTAGAAAATCTTTACAGAAAAAATGTTAAATTACAAGCTTATACTGTATATCTGAGAATTTTTGCCCTTGCATGAGAGGGCGAATTACAAATGAAAGCAAAATTTTCATTTGTTTAGCAACTGAAGCACAGCCATACATACCATCTATAAGTTTAACACGATTTAGGGTGAAATTCTGTCACCATGAATATGATTTTTGTCGTAATATGGGGAAAATTTCCTGGTATAAGGCAGTATTTACATTGTTTAAAGTCAATGTAATTATGTTCAATGTATAAAGGTAATAACCAAAATCCTAAGTTAAAGTGGAAATAAAATTGTGACTCAACACACAACAATATGTTCAGATAAAAATTTCATTCTCAAATATCATATTGCCTAGGTTTACCATGTGATCAGAAGTTTTTTTTTTTTAACGATGGCCTCACCCGAGATCAGAATGATTGTCCAGAAGCAGGACAAAGTTACTCTTTAACAATGTTCCATAAAAGCTATTTTTAGAGTAACTTTGTCCACAAAATTAAGATACACTGCGATGAAAAATATTGATAGCATTAAAACATTTTTATCTCGATACCTAACAACCTTTGAACGGTCATCTTTAAATAGGCCACTGCAGATAAACTGCTGTGTACCCTCCATCAAACATGACAATCTTAAATATATTCTAATGTTAAAACATATCTGATTATGTCTCCTAACATATAATTATAGCACAAACAATATGTACAGATGTTACCTCAAATTTCATCAGATGACTTTTTTGTTCCAACTCTCCAATAGTTATCAATTTGATAAAACACAAAAAGAAAATTATAAACTGTTTCTTTACCATGCATCATATGTATTCTTTATTTTCTATGAAAGCATCAGAGATATGAAAGTTCACAAATGTCCTACTGAACTATGACTGCATGCCTTTTGTAAATATGTTTATGTCACAATTATATCTAATTTGTGTGAAACTCTTTACACAAACAAATTTTCTGGGCTCAAAAGTGACACTTGTCCTGTCATCTGGTACAAGCCCTAATTGCTAGTGTAATTAACTCCCTAGGTTTTTCTGAGAACCAAAAAAGAAAAAAATAATTGTCTGACACAGTGACGTATTGCTGAGGGCATATAAATCCACATAATCACTCCATCTACTTCAGATGTAAAACTGCACCAAATATGGTGAGCCTAGAAGAAGAAATGTTGGCGGAACTTAAGAAATAAGGGTGTCAGGCGTGCAATAGTGAGCTAATATTAACTACATCATTTCAATAAAATGTCATTGTCTCACAGCTGTTCAGACTTTGTTTAATAATAATAGTTTATTGTAAATGTTATACCTTAAATGTTACCAATTCTGTTTTTGCATACAATATAAGTTCATTTACAAACTTTGCTTCATTAAACAAGAATATGAATATTTTTTTCGTCATAGAAATTTCTGACTAGCAGGAAAACTTCCTATTCTTAAACTTTGGTAGCTAATATCTTAATTAGTATAATTTGGGGTATAAGAAAATACAGTTTATTGACCATTTTAACATTAACCATTAGTGACCAAAAACAAAATTTATAAATTAATGCCTTATCTTATCATAATACATGTACTTTGTATTTGGTTATATTACCCCATTACATAACTTTGGCATCAATCAATACCTTAATAAATAAGTTATCTCCCTTGTTTTTTTTGCTTTTTTTTTTTTTGCTACTTACTCTGGTGAAGAGGAATCGTCATAGTAATGGCGACTTTTGTGTTTGTTTTGATCTCTTATCAGCTGCACAGCAACCTCCAACTCTTCATGAAGCTGAAATACTCCTCTGTATAAAATTTCATACACAATCGCTGAAAACAAAGATTATTTAATGACTCAAACAAAAATGTTACGACTTCTAATTTCTGAAGGTAAACTTAAATTTGAACAACAGTAAATTTCTAAATAACTACAGAAATTGCTTGTCCGAATTTTTGACATATACAAGAACAGACTCCTATTGACACAAATACACCCCCATACTAGCACTCTCAAGACAGATTCAGAGGAAATTAATTCAAAATAATGTTTTGATGTAACAACTAGGAAATAAATACCTAGCTTATGTATCTAAACTTGTGTACTAAGAAAGGTAATAATATCTTCCTTTGGTCTAACAAGAGTTACTTCCCTTCTTGACAGGTTAGAGTTTTAAGGTGCGGGTAGAAGGTCTGTAAGTGAGGCCGACAGAAAAATAGGGGGGCTATCATAAATTATTAAAATTATACCTAATGATACCTCTAAAACCATTCACCAGTTCACACTTCAGTATGAATTCTGCATTTTAGAACTGAATATTCAACAACATTGTGAATGTCATAGAACGTGATAGAAAGTATAGCATGTTTACCTGATGTACACGTGATGAATAATAGAAAATAAAGCATGTTTAGCTGATGTACACGTGATGAATAATAGAAAATAAAGCATGTTTAGCTGATGTACACGTGATGAATAATAGAAAATATAGCATGTTTAGCTGATGTACACGTGATGAATAATAGGAAGTATAGCATGTTTAGCTGATGTACAAGTGATGAATAATAGAAAATATAGCATGTTTAGACATAAAACGAATTCATCGAAGCTGAGATACTTCCAGAAGGTGTTCTTGGACAAGACCACCATGAGATTAAGAGCTGATGTACATACTTGATAATAGAAAATATAGCATGTTTAGCTGATGTACAAGTGATGAATAATAGAAAGTATAGCGTGTTTAGCTGATGTACAAGTGGTGAATAATGAAAAAGATAGCATGCATGTTTAGCTAATGTACAATTGATGGTAACAGGTAAACCTGACCTCAACCTATCTTCATTGTATCTTCATTTTTTAATTTTTTTTTATTGTTGTTTTACATCCCACCAAGACTTTTTCACTTATATTGAGATGTCACCATCTTTAGATGAAGTGCTATACATTCTGACCTGTGCTATGGACTTACACCATGGCTGTGAGTTCTTTTACGTGCCACACCTTCCGTGACATGATGCCTCAGTTTTAAGTCTCATTCAAATGACTTTCACTCCAAGTTCTAATGGAACAGTCACTACCATTTCTAAAGTCTTTAGTATGACCCGGTCCAGGAATCAAACCCAGGACCTTCCGCTTGCAAGTCTAATGCTCTACCACTAGAAAACCATAAGCGGTTACCAATCTTCTTAGTCCTCAACTTGTAGAGATGAGGCTAAACTAATTTACTTTCTTTATCATAATTATCTACCCATTGGAAACTGATTATGTTTTTCACTTAAAATGTGTGAAAGTCCATCAGTAAGAAATCCTGTTCAGCAGGTACAAGATAGCAGGGGCATATGAATCAGCGACGTATACATAAAGCACTTACAATTTACAGTGACATTTTGAAGAGTTTTCTTACAATTACAGTGATATGTACTTACATTGACATATAGATGCTCCCTCAACATGATATTTATTGTAGACAACATCTAGGTGATTATTATCCAGACGACACAAAACAATCTGTAATAAAAATCCAGTTGCTTCACAAGATACCATATCACTTTTATCTCCCTAATTTTGTACAGGATCTTAATATATCCATGTCACATAACTAAGGCACGTCCTGTAACTCTGGACACAAAATTATACAGATTTCTATAAATATGTAATGTCTGCAGCAAGCAAATTTATTACGCTTATTTATGTCAAAAGGGGAAATCTAAGAATATCATTCTGCTTCCAAACGTTACTGGACCACAGTAATTGGTCCATCACATTTTTGTACATGCTTCAAGATTTTAATTTCTGTAGCAAGATCTATGATAAAAGCAATAGGGATTGGGTTTTGAAAACTTAAGTTTTTTGGAGTGTGTGTGGGTAGGGCATAGGTTAGCACACTCACTTATCAGTAATGTGTCCCCACATTGATTCATTTTACAGTTGAGTAAATTGGATGGCATTTGCCATCCAATTTACTCAACGTTAAAATGTTTTGGTTTTCTACATTTTCTGCCCACAGTAAGCAAACTAACATCAGAGCCAACAACAGACATTTACAAAAACTTATTAACCAATGTAAAACAAAATAAAGTTTATACTTATTCACGGTTTTAGTTTGATTGTTGCCCAGAAGTTCAAGCCCAAGTCAATATCACACAAGCAAGACGTTATCAACTTTCTTGTCAGCTGTGACAGGTTGTTATTGCATGGAGATATCATGTGTATTCTCAGGGCTTACATCTATTTCCCCATTTTATTATCAACTACTATAACATTACTGTAAGTATCACTCCAAAATACATGTTTAATCACAATACACTATCAATCTGGATTGTGTGTGTTCAGTGTTGTTTATAAAGTTTACATTCGTTTAACATTTTAATAACATTCAATATCGCCCAAGTTGCATTTTCATGACACACCAAGATGGTCATTCACCTATGTGCCCCCATACTGTTTTCTTTTCAGATCCTTTACAGTTTAGAAAAAATGGAAATGATGAGAAATCAATTTTTTAAAGTAGATATATGTTTAATTGTAAGTGGTCATTAGAGTTTATATATACCTATGCTATTTCACTGGTCTTCCCAGTTATGCTAGTGAAATGAAAAGTAATTACCATATCATAGTTATTGCTTTATGCATTACCGGTATACAGATTTCCTGGGGTCAAGAAAAAAATGAACCATCTTTTCTTCAACAAGTGAAAATCAAAGTTGGAAGGTTATGGTAATTACATAAGCTTAGCCAAGGCTACATTTAGTTTTGTTGTTTTTGAAATTATTCAAAATATTTAATTTTGTTTCTGGACAACTAAAACCCTGTCTGCTGTACAGAAGGGGATTCTGCACATTATCTAAATCCTTAATTTCCATCCTTTTTAGGGATATACACAGAAAGTTTTCAGAATAATTCTTCATTAAAAAATTACCTTGTCTTTGTAACCATTCCTAGTGACATCAATTGGTGGTTTGCCAACAAATTCATAAATAAAAAAATCTAGTCTGAAATGAAATAGAAATAAAATCATCATTTCAAATGAAAAAGATGTGTTCAGAACACAATGCCCTTGAGAGCAAAGGTCACTCATGACTGACAATTTTATGTCCAGTAACTTTGGCGGATACTGCTGATTCATGGCCATTATCAAACTCCAATCTCATTGATATCAAACAACAAGTTTGGTTACAATAATCTACAATCTATACATCGGCATAAAAAAATCCTATATTCCTATATATCTTGTGAAAATAAGGTCCGGTCCAGTGCGGTATGCATATGCAAAAAGTAAGGTTGAATTAATCAACTGCAAGTGAACAATTCCCCAACTGGGTTTCTGAAGCAATTTTCACAGAATACAGTAAAGGTGAATATTTCCACATGTTGTTAATTATGTGATTTTCTTATGGAAACAAGGTGCATGTTTTTCTTATACCATGTCACACCTTAGTGTGCCAGTGCTCCAGATCAGCTGCATATTTGCATATTTTTCGCATAAAAAATAAATGGATACGCAACCAAATTACAATCCATGTGTAAGATACCCATTGCAAATCAAAACTGAAGCATAAAAAACATTGGATCAGAAACCTGCTGTGAGATGAAATATTGAGGTCACTTGTTTTGAATGGATCTTGGTCAAAATGTGTGTTAAAGCTCTGTAGTGATAATGCAGTTAAGCTGACAAAAACCCATAAGTTTAAATTGAATAGTTTAATTAATGGTAATTCAGCAACCAAACCTTTATTGTAAAATCAAGAGCAATAATAATATGGCAGCAGAATTGGAAAATACCCTCGACAAATTTTGTGGGTAAAAATAACCACTGGATTTTGAAATGATGGATATTATACCCAAGTGCTCAGAAAGTTATCTGGAGCACTGGTGAGCAGTTCTGTATTAAACGATAGTTATTCTTAGCACAACTGTGGGGCTGGTTCATGGGGTTATTTACATGGAAAACTGTTCACTGCATATTTCAGGACATATATCACCACATTGCAAATTTCCACATTTACAGTATACATTAGAATTAAAGAGCTTGTAAACCGGTGTAATTCTCTTTAGATATTGTATTTCAATATAAGTAGTAACAAATGAAAGAAACATTTGAAAAACAAATGGGGAAAGATGACCAAGAAGAACATGTAGATTGATCCAGCCAAAAAACACACATATGGTAGAGAACCGCGAGTGCGTGTTTCCTGTGAAGTTTTGTCAAAATCCCTTCAGTGATTTCTGAGAACAAGCTGACCATGTGGAAAAAAATTATCCCCCCCTTTTCTGTCTTAAGAAATTCATAAAACATTCTAAAAATTAAATTTTGGCAAATTCTTGCAAAAAAATATTTCTTCACCTAATTACCAGTAAAAAACATTTAATGAATGCATCAAAATGAATACAAGGGGAGATAAATGTGTAATCATCCAAAAATGAAAGAAAATGACAAAATCGGAGAAGACCTCAAAAACATGTCAAAAACATAGGCTAATTGTAACAGGGTACTGTTACATGATGTCCCCAAATGGTGGAGCAAGTTGTATTGATATCAACCAGCATTTATTACATACCAATCTGCAATTGTTCTTCACATTTTGAGGAATAAAAGCCATAAGGCTGAAATCACAATAGATAATACCAGTAAATTTTAAATTTCATCAAAATCAGACCATGTTAAAATTTTGACGACAGAAGCCCCAGTTTGCCATAGATGGAAAAAAAAAACAATACCACTGAAATTGCAATCTCTTGATACTGATAAATTCCAAATTTCATCAAAATATGACAATGTTGAGATTTTGACCAATCAGAAACCTAAGTTTGCCATAGACAGCAACGAAACCCATGCCACTGAAATCACAATTCCTTGATACCCATAAATTCCAAATTTCATCAAATTTGGACAGTTAAATTTTTACCAATCAGCAGCCTCGGTTTGCCATAGATGCCATCTTTTTATGACATCACAACATACATTGTGCATATCTGCACGCCCAAACCTATAACCATATGAAGTTTCATTAAGGTCTGTCTTGTAGTTTCAGAGAAAACATGTGGACAAGTTTTGACCAATCAGAAGCCACAGTTTGTTAGACGCCATGATATAACATAATTAGTGCACATCTGCACACCAACACCTATCATCATATGAAGTTTCACTAGAATCTGTCAAATAGTTACCGAGAAAACGTGCAGACAGCACGGATAGAAGATACAAGAAGAAGAATAGTGCATCACATGATAAATTCTAGGAATTTCATTGGATAACGTCATTGATACTAAGTGTAAGCAATAGTGCCCAGTCACAATTGTGCTGACAGCCGGGACTATGAGATTTTGCTTGACAGAGTTATCTTTCCTTAATATTTTAATATACTGGTGTATTGTTGACAAGATGACAAAAATAGGTGATTGACCTACTTGTAATTTGTACAATTATATAACTGTATGAAATCAAATCAAATTTCAATGCCTATTTCAATTTCAATAATTGCATAGTAAATATCAACAATAAATAAACCTTTTTTTGATAATCAAATAAGATGAACTCATTATATTTTCATTTAATAGTTGAATTCGGACTGTTATTTTTTCTGTAAGAAGTTTACCATTTTTTATACTGTAATTAATCCAAATTATGTACATTTTAAGTAAAAAATATCAATTGTGTGTATATAATATATAAAATAAATATAATATATATATATATATATATATATATTATATATCACAAGACATACATACATAAGTCATGTGATGCACTACACCCATTAATGACTTGTTAGGTAGGCACTGTGCTCTCATAGTGTACAATGTACCTTTGGAAAGCAGAAAAGAGCCCTCGCTATTGCTCTGCCACTATTTCTTTCCAAGGCAACACTATGAAAGCGAAGTACCCACCTAAACAGTCAATGATAGGTAAATAGTACCCACCTAAACAGTCATTAATAGGTAAATAATAGTAGGAAACAAAGCAACCACAATATGTCTCCTAAACTTCCTTTGGGGGACATAATCTAAGTTCTATGAAAAATACAAATCAATGTAGATCATACAGAAACAATTTGTTTTTCAATTCATGCAGCAATTCTGGAGAAGATTATTAAAAAGGGGTTCCTTCTGGGACCTATTTTGCCTTACCCTGGATCCGGTAGAGGTAGAGGATCTTGAGCTCTTGCTTCCTAGTAAGTTTTGTCAAAATCCCTTCAGTGGTTTCAGAGAAGAAGTCGAAAATGTGAAAAGATTGTGGACCGAAGAGCAGATAACGGACAGGGAGTGATCATGTATTTGAAAGAACCTGGGTGCGCCACTCTACCTTGGTAGACCTATAAATTGTTTTATATTTGACAGGACCTGGGTGACAGAACCTATAAATTGTTTTATATTTGACAGGACCTGGGTGCGCCACTCTACCTTGGTAGACCTATAAATTGTTTTATATTTGACAGGACCTGGGTTTGCCACTCTACCTTGGTAGACCTATAAATTGTTTTATATTTGACAGGACCTGGGTGCGCCACTCTCCCTTGGTAGACCTATAAATTGTTTTATATTTGACAAGACCTGGGTTTGCCACTCTACCTTGGTAGACCTATAAATTGTTTTATATTTGACAGGACCTGGGAGCGCCACTCTCCCTTGGTAGACCTTAGACATGTTTAAAACCTCTGATGACCAAAAAGAGGTAGATTCACACTTCCAAAGCGAGAGCATTGCGCACTGCATTTTTTGAAGTTTTTCAGTCACTATATCTCTTCAGAGGTATTATGGTCAAACAGTGTTAGCCTGAAAATGTATTGCTCAAATTACATGTTTTAGCAATTAATTTTCATAAGCTAAAAATTAAAAATCCTAAAAAAAATTAGCTTTTACATCTAATGTAAGTGGTCTCATCATCTGTTCTTCGTATGACATATCAACAAGTAAAGAAGTTTACCCAAGATTTAAATCTAATTAAATGATTATCAGGGATTAATTGTCATCCATTAATGGTAATTAGGTGTATTAATTGCAGGTAATATTAATCAGGTGAGGAGTAGTACTTCTTAAGCAGTTAGTTTGTTTTTTGCCATAAGCCAGTGTGTTGTCAAAACAATGCACAGGTATGAAATAAACTCAGAAAATTACGGTGTATTTGGTTAATTGGTAGAAATGTAAAGAAATCAGAAGTTTTGGACATAAAGCCGTAGATGGAAGATCTGTCTAAAAAGCGATAGACTACTGCTGAAATCAGCAGAGTTTACATGTCAGAGACCTATATAATGTTTTTGTATTTGACAGGACCTGGGTGTAACACTCATCTTGACCTATATTTTGTTTTATATTTGACAGACCCTGGGTGTGTGCATGCATACATACACACACACACACACACATACACATATATATATATATATATATATATATATATATATATATATATATATATATATATATATATATATATATATATATGCACACACATACTGTTAATTAAACCAAAGTAATCACATGTACTTTTTTCATACACAATAAATATCTGATGGAATCGAGCTTTTCAACAGCTCTTGTCAATATATAAAACTTACCTGTATAACCGTGAAAGTGTGAACATAGCATCCCTCTCTGTCCACCACTGAAAAGAAAGTTAATATTAAACAAGAAAGTGAATGACTCAGAAACCCATCATATCTACAAAATATGAAGTATCATTACAGTACATTTTCTGCTGCAGATTTTCTTTTCGTTTTTGTCACAAAATATCAAATCTATACATCAGGGATCAATACCATAGGTAAATCTGTAAAGGTTAGAAAAAATTGGGTGACAAAGGTGAATGTCTGATAGGGGAGGTGGGGGGCGTAGGTTCTGTTAATCTTTTAATTTTAGATGTACAGAAATGAAATTTCATGCATTTTAGAAATGAAAATCAGTGCTCTGAGGCCATCCTTAATAAATTGTTGGCTTGCTGTAACGTGACTCAGAATTTTTACTGTGAGTATGTAGGTAGGATTTTTTTTGTTAAAAACTGTAAACCCATTTAATACTTGAACAATATAAATAATGGGAACATACCAGAAGCCTGGTTAAAAAAATACATTTCTCAGAATGATAAAAAAAAAATTGAGTTGCAAAAAATGAGTGTTTACAGCAAACCAACAACTTTTTATGGATGGCCTGATCTATACGATACTTATCAAAAATGCATTTCCTGATTTTATAGAAAAAGACATCAAAAATGCATTTCCTGATTTTATAAAAAAAAGACATATCAAAATGCATTTCCTGATTTTATAGAAAAAGACATATCAAAAATGCATTTCCTGGTTTTATAGAAAGACAATCATCTTTAGCTAGCTTATTACATGTGATTGAATTCACTTTTAATTTTGGCTGAAATCTGTCCAATAGTTCTTGAGAAGAACTAAGTTGTTTAAATGAAAAAAGGTGACAGACAGACGATAGACATGGGATCTGGTGAAAATAAATAACCATCACTGTCTCAGCATCTGAAACAAGGGATGTGTTAAAAATAATGATCATGAGACATATATACCATGACAATTTGGTGTGTATGAGCACCAGAAACAACAATCTTGACATAATTATTTTTCTTCTACCAGACACCTAAATCAACAGTGAAGCCACCCCTCCCTCATGTGACTAAATCAACAGAGCAAAGCCCCCTCCCTCATACCTAAACCAACACAAGGCAGTCCCTCTGCCTCCACCTAAACAAACACAACAAAGCCCCCTCCCTCACACCTAAACCAACACAAGACAGTCCCTCTGCCTCCACCTAAACAAACACAGCAAAGCCCCCTCCCTCATACCTAAACCAACACAAGACAGTCCCTCTGCCTCCACCTAAACAAACACAGCAAAGCCTCACACCTAAACAACACAAGACAAGTCCCTCTGCCTCCACCTAAAAAACACAGCAAAGCCCCTCCCTCACACCTAAACCAACACAAGACAGTCCCTCTGCCTCCACCTAAACAAACACAGCAAAGCCCCCTCCCTCATACCTAAACCAACACAAGACAGTCCCTCTGCCTCCACCTAAACAAACACAGTGAAGCCTCCCTCCCTCAGATAACTAAATCGACAAAGGAAAGCCACCTCCCTCAGACACTTAAACCAACAGAGGGATTTTTTAAGTCCCCCTGCCTCTGACACATAAATCAACACAGGGAAGCCCCTCCCTCCGACACTTAATCTAACACATGGAAGCCCCCATCTATAGACACCTTAAACAACACAGGGAAGCCCCTACCTCAGACACCTAATCTAGCACATAGAAGCCCCATCCATAGACACATTAAACAACACAGGGAAGCCCCTCTCTCAACTTTGTTTATGTGACTGTGAGCTAAGCAAGAGCTCCAAGGAGCTACAATTTTGCCTGTAGAAACATAGCAGTTTAGATAGTGTCTAGGTATGATTTTAAATGACTGACCTACTTTCCTGAAAGTGACTCACACAGACCCTATGACCCCAAAAGGCATATCAAGGGTACATGGGGTCATTTGTGTGAAGTATGATTCCAATCCACTCAGCAGTTTAGGATTTCTGTTCAAGAAATGATTTTTCAGTGACCATGACCTACTTTCCAGAAATCAGGTCAGACCAGCTCCAGTACCCCAAACGGGACATCTAGGGTACATGTGAATCATTTGAGTCAAATATGGTTCCAATCCACCCAGTAGTTTAGGAGTTCTGCTCTGGAAAGTCTTTCAGTTTCCAAAGAGTAAATCAGAGGGACCTTAGTACTCCAAGAAGCACATCTAGGGTACATTAGGATCAATTGTGTAAAGTACGGTTCCAATCCATCCATTAGTTTAGGAGTTCTGATCTGGAAACGAAATGTTAATGCCACTGCCAAACAGAATTAGTGATCCCTATATCTGGCTTCTGCTTCACAGGTGAGACAAAAGTTTTTTTTTATCAATTTATCATCCATCATACACACCAAACAAAGTTGTAAAAGTCTAAATTAAAAAAAAATTGATAACAGTATAGTCTATACTTACACAATTTTCAATGTCTGACCACTGCTGGAAACAAAGATTACACAAATCCCATATTTTCAGGTAGAAAGTTTGCGTTAGATACACCTGAAATATATGTTTAACATAACATTCACATCAGACCAACTGCATGTAGCCAACATGATAAGTTAACATGAGATTTAACTAAATATAAATAAAATCCATAGGGCACCAGTGAGGGAAAGTGGATCATTTTCATATAATCTTGGACCCTTTATACTATTACATATTACTAATTATTTCAAGTAAAAAATTAACAATTCTTTGGGCAGTTTCATTATATCAATATCAGTAAAACAGCACACATGCAATCTGATTTGCACAAGCACATGCAAATATACACTCTAAAATGGCTTCGTATTTCAGTGCTTGACATGACTGGTCGATGCCAGACATGTCCACTTTCATATCAGGTTGACCAGATGTTGTTCAAAGACAATTAGTATTTGGCCCAAAATAAAACATTTGAGCAACTGCCATAAAGTCCTGCTAACATTAATAAACATTAATAATTTATTTTTAAGGCAAAACATAATCTGCGGTTGTTGTTTTTTTTTTATCATTACAAAAATGTAAATCCTTCCGGTTTTGTTGGTATGAACCATAGGAATAACAGAACATTTTTATAAACCTGCCATAGGCTATAATTAGAAAAAAGCTACCTGAAATTAAAACATTATTTAAAACATTTGTTTGTTTCTAATTTGAATCAGGGTCTGGCACCATAAAACTTGAGAATTATATATGTCTAAAAATTTTTACTCAACTTTGTCTTAAATCCTGAAATCTGATTGGCTGAGCAGGCCAAGTTGAGAATATTCTCATACTTGAGTAAATTCTCAAGTTTTATGGTGCCGGGCCCGGGTTTCATATGTATATTTCTATATTAGGCCCTATAAGTCCTTAGCCAAAGGCATTCCACATGTTCAATGTATAAATATTACAGTCAGATGATTGCATTTTCCCCACCTCAGGACTATAACAATAAAAATATTTTAAGCTCTTCTTATCTGTGGTATATATGATTTAAAAAATTGTAATTGGTGATAATGTTGTTTTTTTCATTTAGTTAACATACACTTTCGTGCCAAAAGTATGCCAACTTTTTTTCATTTTCCCATAGCTATCTATGTTCAACTTTTTTACAAAGAGAGTCCATAGCCTTCGGTCCACACAATTGTGTAGACATTTAAAAGATGTCATAGAATATATGAGTCAGGCCAATTATTTGATAAAAAAACAAGAAAGAAATGGAAAAAAAGAAAAAGTTGACAAACTGTTGGCATGATAGTGTACGTACCATTTTTAATTAAACCCAAAAATGTAAGTGATAAACTATTTGAAGTTGTCACGTTTACAGAAGTGATCATGTGACAATGACGTAATTAAACATTACATGTCTGACAACAAATAGGATGCACTTCTAGGGTACTGTAAAACCTGTTCAATCTTGATAGAATTTAAAGGTCATTAACTCTAGAGTTCTTTTAGTCAGACAGAATACTGACTTCAATGCAGTTAATGGAGGCAGGATTCCTGTCGATAAAAAAGTCTTCAAGCCTATAAGAGGTAGGTTTTACTTTAGTCTATTTGTTTACAACTTTCAAAACTTGCAATCACTGTAGAGTTCCGGCCATAAGAATGGCCAACCTGGTGTTTAAGCACAGCATATCTAATAGCTTATAGAGTAAGAAAGAATTCCAATTTCCCTCAATGATATGATAGTGTTTCAAACTAGGCATCACAAATGATACTAATACCTTCACAATGGAAATATTGTATAATACTTGTATACTGGAATGATTTAAGTTTCATGAAATTCTGTTGAGAAATAATTCCAAATTTCATCCAAATCTGACAATACTGAAATTTTGGCCAATCAGAAGCTTCATTTTGCCATAGATAGCAATGACGTGACATGCATCTACTCAGATAAAATACTGTTAATATACGATGTTTCATTGAATAAACAGCGATAAAATTTTCCGAGTCGTGGTGATTTCCATGGGTCAGTCGGTAAACAGCAAACAAACTTAATTTTATTTTAGGCCTAACATACTGCCTTGCACAGACTACATTACTGAATCTCTAATACTTTTGTGAGGACAAGTAGCTTGTCACACTAATCCCCTTGGAGTTTCTATCTTGTCGTAATCCCTTTGGATATTCTGTCGTGTTGTGTTGCCCTGCAACACGATAAAACGCCGCGACAATCCCCAAAGGGATTACTTGTCACCCCTTTCATGATTTGATTTAGACACGTCTTTGTAAACCTGTGCCAATTTACCTTGGTAGACCTATACATGGGCATAGTTTAAGTAAGTTCATTTTTTGGTAGGGGTTAGGGAAATTTTTTAAATCACTTGCCTGACTAGACAAGTATCAGCATTTAAAAAAAATTAATGTCAGTCCAAGAGTTAGTAACAATACATTGAAGTTTATGCATGTTTAGATGCATTTAATGATTTATACTCTGAAATTGCAAAATTAGAAAAGGAGAACTTGCATTCAATAGAGTGGGGGTAAATTCACGTAACAATGGGGGGGGGGGTGAAAAGTTAGCTAACTTTTGGCGTAACACTGTACATACCGTAATTAGTCTACAAACTTTTAGTGATGTTTCGTAGGCCTAAAAGTTTAAGTAGGAGGGTATTTCAAAAAACGAATTCTGTAAATATGGTCGCTTTTCTGGAATTGTTATGTATGAAGTTTGCAGAGAAGACTCGACTGTCGAAAAAAGCTGTTAATGTCGGTTCTAATTCTGCGCACATGCACTAGAAAACGCATGCACTGCACATTCATGGCAACCACCATGTGGGCAACAAAGCTCGTTTAGTCCGCCAACAAAATACCCTATCAAACACTTACACACTTGTGGTGGAAAAGAAATGAAATCACTTGTGAAATGCCCAAAGAGAATGAAATTACATATAACGCACCTGCTCTGACACTGCACGAAAAAGGCAATACCCATCATTGGCAAGAGGTTTCCTCCGTAACCCAAGGGAAGCAAGATAATTGTCCATGACAATCTCAGTTTTCATATGCTTTCTCATCCTGACCAAACGGTCAAATGGCTACTTGACTTAGCTGTGAGGAATACAATAGCTTTAACACAACTCACGTAGGTTAAATAAAATCGAACACACTTTGAACTTACCCGCGAATGACGAAGAATAAATTGCACGTGCAAGTGACAAGTTTCCGGAGATCATATGTCACGTGGTTAAAGAGGGTTGCTAACGGGAAAACGAAAATAAGCATCAGGGTTAGACCCTAATGTACGCTGTTTCAAATGTTGATTAAAATTTAGTGCACTCCAGCTTATATTAATTGACATTATCAAGGGAAATTGAAGTACAAGATTGAGACAAAGTCAAGACTTCTTACCGAAACAATGTACACAAAATATTTTACCCTGTTGTACCCAATTATTTGCATTATGCCTAATAAGGTAAACGTACAGTTACGGACGAAATTTACGGCATGTTCGAATTATGGTCCAAAATATTGTAATGGGGGCAACCATTTTTTTATGGCGCGTTTGGGGAGGGCTATGGTGAAATTTGAAGTGAAAAAAAGACCACAAATCAAAGTCTCATCTAGATTTCTTAGAAACATCTGTATAGTCAAAATAGAATAATCTTTTTATTTCACATTGCGAGACAGAATAATTATATTTAATACAAGAGTGCCTCGAGCAAATGATATGCCCCTCTCTGCCAAATCCAATTCCCATTTTGCTTGAAAGGGGGCATACATATGATCTATACAGTGATCTGTATCACCAGGTAATAAGACTTTGTGATGAAAACCAGTAACGAAGGGACATAACTCCAATGCCGTGGGAAGTTGAAACACGACAACAAAACCCATACTACATGTTAAACACTGTAGCTTCTTGTGATACCATACCAAATTTGAAAGGAATTAAATGAATAATAAAATGGTTCTTGCAATTTCTACATAACAAAACTCTCGTGATAATTAACGCAGAATCTTCTTTTTATGATATGCACATTTCCATATGATACCAATCACACATGCCGAATCGCGAAACATTTGGGCGACAACTGTGGAACTAGTTGCGCTCACAAGGAAATTGAACACAAGAGACCAGAAACTAGGTAACAAAAGGATATAACTCCAATTCCATGGAAGTTAAAACATGACAACAAACCCGTAATATATGTTAAACATTATTGCCTCTTGTGATACCATACCAAACTTGAAAGGAATTAAATGAAAAATAAAAAAAGTTCTTGCATTTTCTACATGTCCCATTTAGGCAATCAAAGGACCATAACTATCGTGAAAATTAAAGTTAAAATTAATAAAATTCATTTTACGATATGCACATGTCGAATCGCGAAACATTTGGGTGGGAACTGTAGGAATATTTTGTGTGTGTTTTTTTTGTGTTTTGTTTTGTTTTTTTTGTTTTTTTGTGCATTTTCCACATGACGCCTTTATGGCAATCAAAGCAAAGTTTCTGACGCAAACTTTGATAATATGAACGGTCAAAGAAAACTTTGATCAAAGAACTTCGACAGACTTTGGTGGAATAGAAACTCGTCCTATTTTTCTTCAAACTTTAAAGGACGTTGATGTAATTCAGCCAATCAAAACAGATATTCGATATGACGTACAGTTATCAATGTTCACATTTTACAAGCACTTGGTTCCCGCATTTTCTTGTATAAGTAGCTCAAAAACTTTAAGACCCGTTCACATGATCAAAGATTTCTCTGTCAAAGTCCGTCAAAGATATCTTTCCTTGTTAAAGTCACCTGTTCACACGATCAAAGTTTTCTTGTACAAGTTTTATTTTTTCAACGTTTTTAGCGCGAACTTTGATTTTTTTTCTGTATCTGTTTTCAATGAATTTCATATTCACTTACATGTATTTATATGCAATTTATTTCATTTAACATTAACTCTACTTTCACACATATCAATGTCTTTTCTTGTGGATGGTGTGCATTGGAAATCTCTCTTTCCTGTAGGTTTTCTCCTGTAGAATTGTTCTTTCTTCTCTGCTGTAGTCCCTTATTTCTCTTCTCTGCAATATATCTGTCGATCTGTCATATCTGCATACACCCTCATGTTTTTTCCTCTCTCTTATAACTTTCTTGCTCTCTTTCATTCTCTTCTCCTCTGCTTTGTCTTCTCATTGGCGAGCGATATCTTTTATCTGCCTGAAAATCTCGGTCTGGAATCTCATTTCTTGGAAAAATCCATTTATTGTCATATTTATCATGATGTTTTGATCTTTAGTTTCTTTAGGAATATTACCTGTTAATGCAGTGACATCATCATGCCACTTCTTTATCAATGATGCTTTGATCTTTAGTTTCTTTTTGGGATACTACCTGCTAATATATTGACATCATCATGACACTTATTTATCATGACGTTTTGATCCTTGATTTGTGGGTTTTTTTCACTAAAGGCGATCCCGAAAATATAAATATCTAGCGAATGGTTGTCATGATACCTATTTTGTACAATACCACTTTGCTGCTACACATAAATATACTGAAGTTGATATAAAAAAGATGCTGGGATTTCTAATAGACAATGTATTTGTAATGTTCGGAGACGTGGTCTTTCAATAAACTATTAGCATTTCTATCGGAACCAGTGCCCCATTATTGGTTGATCTGTTCCTTTATTCATACGAATCGGACTTCATTCAGAAACTGCTGAATCAAAAGAAGAAAAAGCTAACGATATCTCTAATTTGACATTTGGATATATCGACGACGTTTTGTCAATTAATAATGACAATTTCCGTACATATGTCAGTGCGATATATCCAAGCGAACTACAAATTAAAGATGCAACAGAATCAAGCACACGCACTTCACACTTAAGACATTTTACTTACTATAGACACAGACGGGAAATTAACAACTAAGGTATACGAAAAACGCGACGATTTCGACTTTCCCATCGTAAATTTTTCACGTTTATGTAGTATTATCCCACAACCATCCGCATATGGAGTCTATATTTCACAAATGATCTGATATACCAGGGCGTATTCAACATATGAACATTTCAAATACAGAAGTAAAACTATTCACTGACAAATTATTGACACAGAGATCTCGAAAACCGCGTTTGATGTCAACGTTCTGAAAGTTTTACGGTCAATATGTTAGTCTTGTTTGCGACTACTCTGTTTCACTAGATGAAATGTTGAATTACCTGTTCGATGGCGGTTGTTGCGACGTCCGTACAATTCGGTCCGCATGTATTTTTTTTTATTTGACTGTGGACTCACAGCGGGTGTGACAGATCGACAGGGGATGCTTACTCCCCCATGACACCTGATCCCATCTCTTGATTTCAAGAGGTCTGTGTTTGTCCATTTTTTTTAACCAGATTTGTACCTTTATTCTAGACATCCTAAATATTCATACTTTGGTATCAGAGATTATTTTTATACTGTCATTGCACTGAAATCACCATGCTACTTATTTTGATCATTTATCATGATATTTTGATCTTTAGTTTCTTAATGCATATTACCTGTTAATGCATTAATATCACCATGCCACTTATTTATCATGAGGTTTTTATCTTTAGTTGTTTCTTTAGGGGTATTACCTGTTAATGTATTGACATCATCATGTCATTTATTTTTGCTACTTTCATTGTCATATTTCCTTACTTTATTCTCTTTACATTTTTTATCTTCTTTTTCCTCTTCCTTCTTTTCTTCATCTGTATTTCAGCGTGTTGGTATCGGCGGTTTGTAGTTGTAGACGGTGACCTTACAGATGTTAATTATTGTAAATTACTAGGAATAAAACACCATTTATATTACGTAATGCAACTCTTTTTGTTCAGTAACAGTTTTTCGGTTTATTTTCCGAGCTTTGAAGAACCAGGAATCAGAGTAAAACAATCGCTAACGCTATTGATCGGGGATAGATATAGACCTCTCCTCTTCCTCGAGAAGAGGAGAGATTGAGTGCCTAGTGGATTCAGTCAGACGTTAGTTACCGGTAGTCAGTTAGATCTTGAGTATTTAGTCAATAGTTATACATCACATACATATTGTTAATCATTTTATAGATTACTGGAAATTGCAATTTTCCATGGAAATGATATATTTTTTATATATTTACTTATTCTCTTTGCGTTAGGACAGCAAATTTAGTTACATATTCCAAAATTATTTTGAATTCCAACTTGAAATAGGTAAAATTAAAGTATTGTAAGATAGACATTTAATGAACAAGTTATATATTCCGATTAGATCTGGAATTTTGACATAGGATTCTGAAATGTAAAAGATTTTATCAGCTGATTTTATAAAGTCACAAAAAAATAATTTCCTACGTAAGACTTATTATCGCCTACGTAGGATTTATTTATCCTACGTAAGACTTAGTACCGCCAACGTAAGACTTAGTACCGCCAACGTAAGTTTTTTTTATCCTACGTAAGACTTATTTCTACTACGTAAGACCAGCGATATATAAAACTAAAGCTTTATATATCGCTGGTAAGACTTAATTTATCTTACGTAAGACTTAGTGTTTTCTTTTTTTCTTAGTTGATACTAATACGCTGTCTTAACATCATAAGTCGACTAATAAAGGTAGTTTCGTGCTTAGCGTTACGTGGTCTAAGAAAGATAACTCTTATAATCTTATAGGCAAGGTTAGTTATTACGATATATTTTTTTTAATTTTGTTTCACGCCACAGGCAACGATTTTTTAGTAACATGGTGGCGGCCAGATTTTATTGGTGGAACAGAGAACCCGGTTACAATGTACCCGGGAAGAGTCAACAGCTAGTAAACTGGAAAACTTCCTCACAAAAATCACCATAGGTTCCAGCGGGACTCGAATCTGTGCTAACCAGAAGTGAGAGACTTCATGGTTCAAATGCGATGCTCAAACCACTGGGCCACGGAGAACCCGTATACAGATACAAAAGCTGCCTGAGCCAATTAAACCACACATTCTGACTTTTGTTAAAACTAAGACTGGGCCTAGAAATCGGTATTCGAATCCAAATTATTCTAAATATTTTTTTAAAGTGTAAACAAAGCGTATTTCTCTATATTTATGACCAGACGGAATTTTGTTTGAAATTGCCGTTTAAAATATAGTTGTTTTGTGAAACTAACATTCATGTGGTTATTCAATAAAATTTAGAACTTACAAATTTGTCTTTGTATATTTTACTTACAGGCCCTACAAAGCATTGACAGCATAAACAAGTAGACACATTTGGCACGTAATATTACTGTGTAATGTGTTCATGAGTTGTCGCTAGTACTGATCATACATAACATTTAACTGGGCTACAGTTGTCTATCATACATAATATTTAACTGAGCTACAGTTGTTTATCAGTCATAACATTTAACTCAGCTACAGTTGTCTATCATACATAATATTTAACTGAGCTACAGTTGTTTATCACTGAGCTACAGTTGTTTATCAGTCATAACATTTAACTCAGCTACAGTTGGTTATCAGTCATAACATTTAACTGAGCTACAGTTGTTTATCAGTCATAACATTTAACTGGGCTACAGTTGTCGCTAGTACTGATCAGTCATAACATTTAACTGAGCTACAGTTGTTTATCAGTCATAACATTTAACTGAGCTACAGTTGTTTATCAGTCATAACATTTAACTGAGCTACAGTTGTTTATCAGTCATAACATTTAACTCAGCTACAGTTGTTTATCAGTCATAACATTTAACTGAGCTACAGTTGTCGCTAGTGCTGATCAGTCATAACATTTAACTGAGCTACAGTTGTTTATCAGTCATAACATTTAACTGAGCTACAGTTGTTTATCAGTCATAACATTTAACTGAGCTACAGTTGTTTATCAGTCATAACATTTAACTGAGCTACAGTTGTTTATCAGTCATAACATTTAACTGAGCTACAGTTGTTTATCAGTCATAACATTTAACTGGGCTACAGCAGGGGACATATCTGTTTAGGCTGACAAAATTTGCATCTAGGATGTGTGCTTTGAATTATTTGCAAACTGTCAGATTTTGTATAGATTTTTTACGCTCAGTGATCATACGATATTTGTCAATAGTTTTACTTCGTTTGACCTGAAACAAGAAAACCCAATATAATCTATGTATTTTGTAATTTCTTTCTTTATGAGTTATTTTGAGCAATATCGAACAAGTAACAAAGAAGTTATCAACTGAAAAAAAAAATATGGTGACCAAATATTTTAAATTTCGTTTATTATCTTCCTGTTAAATTGGATTATTGTGGTCTTGGTTAGTGTCAAACGTAGAATAAACCACAGTGATTTAATTGGTCAAGGTTTGAGGTACTGCCATCGAGAACGTCAAACTTATTTTCCAATTCTGTTACATGTCGGGGACCCCATTCACGGGATCCGATCGATTGTCAATCAAACTCTCTCCGTTTTGATTTGATGAGAACCTCCAAAAGGGGCGGGGTTTTATTAATTCATTTTATTTCAGCTGATGATGTCTAATTGACAGAAACGATATCGTCTTGAGCAATATAACTTTGGTATTATGTTTATAATATTTAAAACCACTAGGTCGTTGCCACTGCTGGTGGACCGTTTGAGTCCCCGAGGGTATACATAAACCTAGTACCTGGTATTTCGGTACCAGCTGTTCATCTTATACTCAAGTAATATTTGGCACTGTTAACACCATTTAAATTCGAAAATTTTCTAAAGCTAATATAGTCATTTTTTACAGTGGTTACTCTTAAAAGGATTTCGGCTATACTTGTAGAGATATTGTTTGGCCTTGTATGATACCACTTAATCTTTAGAAAATACACATACTTTTCAAATTAGAGCTCAACTGATGACGTCTAATTGACAGAAACGATATCGTCTTGAGCAATATAACTTTGGTATTATGTTTATAATATTTATTAAATGCCCATGGCGATGAGCAAAACCAAGGCCGCCGGTGCTCGATCCTCCGAGCCTCGGCGGAGGCGACTAGCTTTTCCCGTCTTTTCGTATGAGATAGTAAAAGCCGAGGTTCCATATCATAGAAGGTGTCGACACGTTAAAGAACCCTCACTGCTCAATGGTAAGTGCCGAGCATAGGCCAAAATATGAAGCTCTTCACCGGCGGATGGTCGCATCTCCAAATGACTGAAATATTCTTGAGTGTGCCGTTAAAGAGATACAAATACAGGAACAGATTCCCGGAAAATGGCGTCAAGAAACAATCAGTTACTATAACGACGCCTATGTTTTTGCGGGTATCTCTATCATTTTGCCAACCGGAAGAGTCACAGGATCTCAGTTACTGCTAAAGGGTCTATACACCAACAACAAATTTGACATCCGTGCACTAAAGATCTTCACACTTTACTAATGATGTCCCTCAATCACCTTAATATAGTGTTTATATCTCACAAATGATCCGATGTGCCAGATTTTGTTCAACATATGAACGTTTCATATCATACGGAGGTCAACTACATTGTACTTACTGACAAGCTATTGGCACAGGGTAATCGAAAATCGCGTTTTATGTCAACGTTTCGCAAAATTTTCGGTATTGTATAAAAATCTTGTTTCGCTAAATGAAATGTTTAGTTACCTGTTCGATAACGGTTGAGTCACCTGTACCTATTGTGACAAGGACTCCATCCTCGTCTATTTTCTTTGGATTTGACTTTTGACTCACGGCGGGTGTGACCGGTCAACAGGGGGTGCTTACTCCCCTACGGCACCTGATTTCCAGAGGCTCCTGTTTGTCAAAAACTATATCACCAGATTTGTATATGTACCCCGGACATCCTGTAGATTATACTTTGGAATCTTATATTTAATATATTAAACATTTTTTACACAGTACCACAGACTTCGTGCTCGTAGTATTCACAGCCAGTCTCAATTCATCACAATAACTACTCATCTCATATAAGATAGACTAAAGTCCACTGAGTTCACTAATTTCTGGTCACCAAAAAAAACCAAAAAACAAAAAAAACCCAATAAAACCTAAAATGTGTCAAATGGAATTACACGGTCATAACAGAAATAGGTGGATATTTTAATACTTATAATAAAAATTATATAGGAATAACAAACTTGAAAAATATTTCGGTATACTTAAAGTATAAAAAACATTATCAATATATAAACGCCTGGTGTCCGAGAAATGATTATATACCAATAAGTAATGATATTCATCCGCATTTATTTACATAATCACATTCCCTGTCATTTCTTTCTACATTATCCCATCTGCCAACCTCAATAGGGACGCGATGGTTTTGTTCTATATTTTGTTAAAATCTTTTTATAATAATTCGAATGTTAATTGATCAGTAACTTTCTGCTCAGGCTTTAGTAGTTATCAGAGACTAATATTATACAGATGTAAGCTGCATTACTTCTGATTAATATTGTACAAATGTAAGCTACATCACTTCTGATTAATATTGTACAGATGTAAGCATCACATTTTGTACAGATGTCTACGACTCTGATTTATTTTGTACAGATGTAAGCTACATCACTTCTGATTTATTTTGTACAGATGTAAGCTACATCACTTCTGACTAATACTGTATTACTTCTGATTTATTTTGTACAGATGTAAGCTGCATCACTTCTGATTAATACTGTACAGATGTAAGCTACATCACTTCTGATTTATACTGTACAGATGTAAGCTGCATCACTTCTGATTAATACTGTACAGATGTAAGCTGCATTACTTCTGATTAATACTGTACAGATGTAAGCTGCATTACTTCTGATTAATACTGTACAGATGTAAGCTGCATTACTTCTGATTAATACTGTACAGATGTAAGCTGCATCGCTTCTGATTAATACTGTACAGATGTAAGCTGCATCGCTTCTGATTAATACTGTACAGATGTAAGCTGCATTACTTCGCTTACTGATTAAATTACTTCTGTAATGCTGTACAGATGTAAGCTACATTACTTCTGCAATCTGTACAGATGTAAGCTAATATCAATGCTGTACAGATGTAAGCTGCATTACTTTGCTTACTGTACAGATGTAAGCTACATACTGATTAATATTGTACAGATGTAAGCTACATTACTTCTGATTAATAAGCAGATGTAAGCTACATTACTTCTGATTAATACTGTACAGATGTAAGCTACATTACTTCTGATTAATACTGTACAGATGTAAGCTACATCACTTCTGATTAATACTGTACAGATGTACATCACTTCTGATTAATATCTACATCACATTACTTTGATTATTATGTACAGTTGTAAGCTACATTTTTTTTTTATATGTAAGAAAGTACAGTACACTTACTGAAATTTATATATTGACATATATTGATTTAATTTTGCTACATATATTCTCATTTCATACATATTTATTCTCTAGATCTTGTATATGTACATACATTACTTTTGATTTTAGTTTGGGTAGTAGAGAAAGAGAAGAAAAAAAGTAGAAAAATGTAGAGAAAGAAAGTGAAAGAAGTCTAAAGTTCTGATTAATATTAAAGATGTTTGATATAGATGTAAGCTACATTACTGTCTTGATTGTTTATTATGTAAAAGAAAAAATATATATTTTAGTTGTAAGCTACATTACTTCTGATTTATTATGTACAGATGTAAGCTGTATTACTTCTGAATAATCAGGAATAATAAAAGTATTGGTCGGGGTTATGTCTGGTTTCAACAATTTGCTGTAAATCGTAATGTTTTTTGTTTTTTTTTGGGGGGGGGGTGTTTTTTTGTTTTTGTTTTATTTTTTGTTTTTGTTTTTTTACATATGTATAAAATTCGATTGACATTTTTACTCGGGGTGTGTAGTGTCCTTTCTGATATATCTTATTTTATCAAATAAGATATACAACAAAACTAAAGTTGTCAAGTTGAATATTTTATTTGATGAAATAAGATATATTAGAAAGGACAGTAGTTAGTATAAATCGTTATTGTTCCATTGTCATTGATGAAGAGATTCATTTAATTATATATATATTTTTTCACTTAAATAGAAACACTTAATTTAAGACATTTGTTCGAAAATACTTCATTTTTTATTCTGAATTTTAAAAATTGGCAATTTTTGCATAATTTGGGGAAAATACAAGTCATTTTTGCTTTGGGAATGGGTCCTGTAAACGGACCCAAAATCTGCCTATGAAAATCTCTGATATAATAATAGTACTTTCTATATATGTCTCTGGTACTAAGTATATAGAAAGTATTATTATTTCAACTGTCTATGTTTCAATAGAGATATGTCTTACACAGAGTTGTCGCTCCTTGCACTCTTCAACAATTGTCGATGAGTTCAAGGGTCGACAACTCTGTGTAAGAGATTGTCTATGCCATCGTTTAAAAAGAAGTACAAATTGGATATAATAATGGTCTCAAGTTTGGTCCTTTGCCGCGCCAAGAACTCGTGCGTAAACATATCAACATATACAGTCAATATCCTTTACATATATTCCAACTTTTAAATTAAAAGTTTAAAAAACTGAGCATGTTTCAATTTTCAAATAGACGATGTTATATATATGTATGATAATGGCGTTTTGTTTCGTGATATGAC